>NIVC01001678.1:47500-190000 GCA_002269645.1 Macrostomum lignano | reverse complement strand
CCAACTCTTACGAGCTACCAGAGGTCCCCCCATATCCGCGCAGAGCCAACCGGTCTCAACTATAGCTCCTATTGAAGCGAGCTGAGCCCATGCGCACACACAGCCACATTGAGTTTTCGAGCTGCAAAGGGGGGAGGAATGACAAGAGTAGCTGGGGATAAAGTAGCCATTGGAAAAGTTACCCCAACCCCCTCCCCCCCCCGCAAATCGATACCATAGCTGGTTCCTAAGAGTCAGTCTGGCTGACTAGATAGAATAGAAGGACCTCCTAGTCTGCATTCTAGTAGTTTCTGCTGCAGCAGAGATACAGACTTGCCCCGCGGGGAGTTGGCTGGCGGCATGTTGTACAGTTGCGCCTTGATCTTCTTCCTGTGCTCATCCGGCTGTCTGCTCACCATCAGCCTGTTCAGCGATCGCTGGATGCTGGTTGAAGTGGCGCTGAAGGAGACCGACAAGATCAGAGTGACCACCTATGTGACTGTGGGACTGTGGGAGACGCGGCGTGAGTACCGGGTGTGGCTGCTGTAGGACTGCTAATGAGTGACAAGGGGCTAATGAGTGACAATTGGGACTAATGAGTGACAAGAGGCTAATGAGTGACAAGAGGATAATGAGTGACAATGGGCTAATGAGTGACAAGGCAGGGGCTAATGAGTGACAATTGGGGCTAATGAGTGACAATGAAAGAGGAGAGAGGTGTCAACAATTAGCAACCGAATTCCATTAGAAAATTCCACCCTAATTCCGCACAACGGCAGGTGTTCGCTACTATCACTACTACCACTATTACCACCCGTACTATCATCACTACCATCACGCGATCATGGTCTACCAGAAAGAGCAGCAGCAGCCAGCGCCGGCCGCCCAGCCGCCGCCGCAGCCTGCAGCATCGACACCAAAGCCGACACCGACGCCAGCAGGCGCCACCAAGTCGAAATCGCTTGCGCCGGCATCCGAAAAAGCCATCGCTCTGACGTCATCGGCTGGAGAGACGGGATTGGCATCGGCCCACCTGACTGAGAAGACGCTCTACCACCTGTCAGACTCGCATAGCGGAGCCCTGATTGCCATCCGGGTGCTGTTGTTTGTGTGCATCGGCTTGACCTTCGGAGCGTTGTTTCTGCTGCTGGTGACCGCCTGCAACGACACCAACGTGATCCGGCACCGGTACAAGGAGAAACGGCTGGCCTTCACGCTGGCCGGAATGTGTGCCATGGCCTGTGAGTGCCAGTAGCCGCTGTTGGCTCTGTGAATCCCAAGTTCTCTAAATATTTCACTGTGGCTCTGCACACTCTCGAAATTCACAAGTCTTGAAAATACCACACGCTAGCAAAACCCACACTCTTACAATTTCCATACCCTCACAATTCCCACACAATCACAATTCCCACACCATCACAATTCACACACCCTCACAATTCCCACACCGTCACAATTCGCACACCCTCACAATTCCCACACCCTCACAATTCCCACACCATCACAATTCCCACACCATCACAATTCCCACACTCTTACAATTTCCACACCCTCACAATTCCCACACAATCACAATTCCCACACCATCACAATTCACACACCCTCACAATTCCCACACCGTCACAATTCGCACACCCTAACAATTCCCACACAATCACAATTCCCACACCATCACAATTTCCACACCTTCACAATTCACACACCCTCACAATTCCCACACAATCACAATTCCCACACCATCACAATTTCCACACCTTCACAATTCACACACCCTCACAACTCCCACACAATCACAATTCCCACACTCTCGAAAGTCTCAAAATCACAATTTCCACATTTGCGCAATAATTCCCAAGCCCTAAAAAATCCTACAGCCTCACGATCCCACCTCACTTAACTCCCGACAACTATACTGCACCATCAAAGTCCTTCTAACCAAAGGTCAAGGCCTTCCTTATAGCTCTGTGCTTTCCCAAAGACTTGAGGCTTCGTGAACTTTCAAGTTAGTTAAACCGATTGGCCCAAATTTATAAAATTTATTTGAAAGTTCTCCCTGGAGTTGTAAAACTTTATCAGCAAAAAAATCTATTTTTATCGATCGCCTCCTCAGAAGTTCTGCATGGCTATCTCATCTCAGCAAAATGATGTCATTCACGAGACATGTTTGAGTTTCGCTAAGCCCTATATTCTTCATTCATATTCCAGTGGTCCTAACCATAATCTGCTGGTCCGTGTTCCTGGGCACAGTGTTCCACAGCGTGCAGCAGTACGGCCACGCGGCCTCCAACAGTCTCAACGCCGGCTTTGTGTGCAGCATCCTAGCAACCGTATGCCTCATCGTGTCAATCGTCCTGTCCGCTTGTACTGTGGACGAGGAGTAAAATAATTTAAATAACTATCAACTACTTAGAGTAGCTTATTGAAATAATAGCTGAGATTGACTCTTATTTTCAACACTCAAGCGAGGCTTCTTTAGAAGTGTAGTCTGTACGCTTATGTATCACTTCCCTACTGCTATCATGCCCAAAATATTATATTATATATATTATATTACATTTGAATCATGTACTCCAGTGATATTTTTGCTGTACTTTTCTTGTCCACTTTTTAGTTCGTACGGTCAAAAACCATAAAAATTATTTGCATGCTAAACTATCTATCTATGCTATCTATCTATGCTAAGCTATCTATCGATAGCGGCATCCCCAATAAAAAATCAAGGAGGGTAAGCGGCATCCCCACTGAAGCATCATGGTGGGTAAGCGGCATCCCCACTGAAGCATCATGGTGGGTAAGCGGCATCCCCACTGAAGCATCATGGTGGGTAAGCGGCATCCCCACTGAAGCATCATGGTGGGTAAGCGGCATCCCCACTGAAGCATCATGGTGGGTAAGCGGCATCCCCACTGAAGCATCATGGTGGGTAAGCGGCATCCCCACTGAAGCATCATGGTGGGTAAGCGGCATCCCCACTGAAGCATCATGGTGGGTAAGCGGCATCCCCACTGAAGCATCATGGTGGGTAAGCGGCATCCCCACTGAAGCATCATGGTGGGTAAGCGGCATCCCCACTGAAGCATCATGGTGGGTAAGCGGCATCCCCACTGAAGCATCATGGAGGGTAAGCGGCATCCCCAATGAACAATCAGGGAGGGTAAGCGGCATTCCCAATGAACAAACAGGGAGGGTAGGCGGCATCCCCAATGAACAACCAGGGAGGGTAGCTGCATTCTTCAGCTACTGAAGAATTAAAAAACCGTTCACAACTTCCAAAATAATAAAGTAAACATAGGTTCGTAATATGGATAAATTTTGCTCATCACAATCAATCACCACGATAAATGAAAATAAACCCTATATTCGCAGTCTCAAATAACATATTTATTTATTAAATATAATGCATTATTTCACAATGAAACTGATAAGCAGACGAGAAACGCATCAGATGACCAGTTTAAACGCACAGTGTTCCAATTTTTCTGTTCAAATTCAAAAGCTGATAAATCAAACTTGTCCTCAGGCGCAATATTCAAGTTGACGTGGAAGCTGGTCGTCTGGAAGTAAAATCGCATGGGCATTAAATTAGATTTATAAATATGGCTTATCGTTTACAGAAGAAATATTTTTCATACTAAGAATGACACTAATAAATCCAAACAAGACAAACACTAGGAGAGACTAGTACTACAAAGAATGTACAAAATGACCTGGTAGCAGAAAGGGACAGACAGACGCGAAGACAAAGCAGACAGACATTAAGACATAAAGACAACACGACAGACAGACAGACAAACAGGCAGACATACAGACACAGACAGACAGACAGACAGACAGAAAAACAGACAGACAGACAGACAGACAGACAGACAGACAGACAGACAGACAGACAGACAGACAGACAGAAAAACAGACAGACAGACAGACAGACAGACAGACAGACAGACAGACAGACAGACAGACAGACAGACAGACAGATAGACAGACAGATAGACAGACAGACAGACGGAGACACACACACAGACAGACAGACAGACAAACAGATAGACAGACAGACAGACAGACAGACAGACAGACGGAGACACACACACAGACAGACAGACGGACACACACACAGACAGACAGACGGAGACACACACACAGACAGACAGACAGACAGACAGACAGACAGACAGACAGACACATTAAGCCTGACAGACAGACAGGCAGACAGACACACTAAGAATGACAGACGGACAGGCAGACAAACAGACAGACAGACAGACAGACAGACAGACACACACACAGACAGACACAGGAAGCGAGCTCACCAAAGCTCCGCGGCTCACAGGCACTTGACCATGTACGGCCCCTCCAGCCGGTAGCCCAGTTTAGCATAGTAATTCCTGGTGCCAACCCGGAGATGACGGCCAGCTTGGAGGCGCCGTGCTCGGACCTGGCGATGCGCTCGGCCTCCTCCATGAGCAGCTGGCCGAAGCCCTGGTGCTGGAATTTGGCCGGGTCGCGGGCGCTGACTGGGACGGCCGCGCCGTAGACGTGCAACTCGCGAACGATTGAGACGCCGCCGCGAAGCTCCGGCCGGTGGACGGTGGCCTCGGAGGAGAGGCGGCGAAGCCGGAGCAGCCCAACCAGGATGTCCTGCGGAGCGGCGGGTGAGGGTTGGATTTCAGTTGGTCAGGTAGAATTGATTGGTCAGGTTCGGTCATCAATATAGTTACCTGCTGCGGATCCTCATAGCTGAGGAAGGTCTCCCAGCCGCCGTTGGCAGCGTAGTCTCTCCGCAGCAGTTCGACTTCGTAGGGCCGGACCCGCTTGTGCAGCTCCTGTACGCCAACCTCGCGAGTTCGAACGTCCCGGCATTCGGTGCCGAGATCGCGCATTCTAGCCAGAGCCAATTCGCGAAGGTTGCCATGCTCGACTCCGGATGTTACTAGGGGCATCGGGATGTCGCGCTGTACCCGATAGACTCGAGTCCAGGGCGGCACCTGTTGGAATGCGTGGGCGGATAGTAGGAATGCGTGGGTGGATAGAAGGATGTGTGTGGTAGTAGGATTGCGTGGGCGGACAGTAGTAGGATTGCGTGGGCGGATAGTAGTAGGATTGCGTGGGCGGACAGTAGTAGGATTGCGTGGATGGATGTGGTGGGATTGCGTGGGCGGATAGTAGGATTGCGTGGGCGGATAGTAGTAGGATTGCGTGGGCGGACAGTAGTAGGTTTGCGTGGATGGATTGTGGTGGGATTGCGTGGGCGGATAGTAGGATTGCGTGGGCGGATAGTAGTAGGATTGCGTGGGCGGACAGTAGTAGGTTTGCGTGGATGGATTGTGGTAGGATTGCGTGGGCGGATAGTAGGTTTGCGTGGATGGATTGTGGTAGAAGGATTGCGTGGGCGGATAGTAGGAATGCGTGGGTGGATAGTAGGATTGTGTGGGCGGACAGTAGTAGGATTGCGTGGGCGGATAGTAGTAGGATTGCGTGGGCGGACAGTAGTAGGTTTGCGTGGATGGATTGTGGTGGGATTGCGTGGGCGGATAGTAGGATTGCGTGGGCGGATAGTAGTAGGATTGCGTGAGCGGATAGTATTAGGATTGCGTGGGCGGACAGTAGAAATGCGTGGGTGGATAGTAGGAAAGTAGGATGTTGGCGGACAGGATTGTGTGGGCGGATAGTAGGAATGCGTGGGCGGATAGTAGGATTGTGTGGGCGTATAGTAGGAATGCGTGGGTGGACAGTAAGATCCTAAATGCATTCTCGGTGGCAAATAAAATAAAAGTGCGTGGGCGGGAATTAAGACTTGGTAACTAACCAGGGCAAGAATCCGAGCAATGAGGTCAACAAGCTGGTTAGCCGGATAGCTCTTGTACCGGCCGGTGCGCCACAGCTCATAAAGTCCGGTGCCCCGAATCACCAGAGTTGGATAGATTTTCAATCCATCCGGTCGGAAGTCGGGATTCTCAAAGAACTCGCGAAACTGTTCCATATCCCGCTCGTAGCCAACGTTGGGCAGATCTGGCATCATGTGCGACACCACTTTGAAGCCGGCGTCCTTGGACAGTTGAAAGCTTTCGCAAACCGATCGGACAGTGTGGCCCCGGTTCGTGTCCCGGGCCACGTCTTCGTAGACGCTTTGGACTCCGATTTCTAGGCGGGTGCAGCCGTAGCTGAGGAAGTGGGAGGTGCAGTAAAGGGCGATTCTTGAGGCCGGTAATGGTATGATTCTTGATGCCGGTAATGGGATGATTCTTGAGGCCGGTAAAGGGCGATTCTTGAGGCCGGTAAAGGGCGATTCTTGAGGCCGGTAATGGGATGATTCTTGAGGTCGGTAAAGGGCGATTCTTGAGGCCGGTAATGGGATGATTCCTGAGGCCGGTAATGGGATGATTCTTGAGGCCGGTAAAGGGCGATTCTTGAGGCCGGTAAAGGGCGATTCTTAAGGTCGGTAATGGGGTGATTCTTGAGGTCGGTAATGGGGTGATTCTTGAGGTCGGTAAAGGGCGATTCTTGAGGCCGGTAAAGGGCGATACTTGAGGTCGGTAAAGGGCGATTTTTGAGGCCGGTAATGGGATGATTCTTGAGGCCGGTAAAGGGCGATTCTTGAGGTCGGTAAAGGGCGATTCTTAAGGTTGGTAATGGGATGATTCTTGAGGCCGGTAAAGGGCGATTCTTGAGGCCGGTAATGGGGTGATTCTTGAGGTCGGTAATGGGGTGATTCTTCAGGTCGGTAAAGGGCGATTCTTGAGGCCGGTAAAGGGCGATTCTTAAGGTCGGTAAAGGGCGATTCTTGAGGCCGGTAATGGGGTGATTCTTGAGGCCGGTAAAGGGCGATTCTTGAGGTCGGTAAAGGGCGATTCTTGAGGCCGGTAATGGGATGATTCTTGAGGCCGGTAAAGGGCGATTCTTGAGGCCGGTAATGGGATGATTCTTGAGGCCGGTAATGGGATGATTCTTGAGGCCGGTAAAGGGCGATTCTTGAGGCCGGTAAAGGGCGATTCTTAAGGTCGGTAATGGGGCGATTCTTGAGGCCGGTAATGGGATGATTCTTGAGGCCGGTAATGGGATGATTCTTGAGGCCGGTAAAGGGCGATTCTTGAGGCCGGTAAAGGGCGATTCTTAAGGTCGGTAATGGGATGATTCTTGAGGCCGGTAATGGGATGATTCTTGAGGTCGGTAAAGGGCGATTCTTGAGGTCGGTAAAGGGCGATTCTTGAGGCCGGTAATGGGATGATTCTTGAGGCCGGTAAAGGGCGATTCTTGAGGCCGGTAATGGGATGATTCTTGAGGCCGGTAATGGGATGATTCTTGAGGCCGGTAAAGGGCGATTCTTGAGGCCGGTAAAGGGCGATTCTTAAGGTCGGTAATGGGGTGATTCTTGAGGTCGGTAATGGGGTGATTCTTGAGGTCGGTAAAGGGCGATTCTTGAGGTCGGTAATGGGGTGATTCTTGAGGCCGGTAATGGGATGATTCTTGAGGCCGGTAAAGGGCGATTCTTGAGGCCGGTAATGGGATTATTCTTGAGGCCGGTAATGGGATGATTCTTGAGGCCGGTAAAGGGCGATTCTTGAGGCCGGTAAAGGGCGATTCTTGAGGCCGGTAATGGGATGATTCTTGAGGCCGGTAAAGGGCGATTCTTGAGGCCGGTAATGGGATGATTCTTGAGGCCGGTAATGGGATGATTCTTGAGGCCGGTAAAGGGCGATTCTTGAGGCCGGTAAAGGGCGATTCTTAAGGTTGGTAATGGGGTGATTCTTGAGGTCGGTAATGGGGTGATTCTTGAGGTCGGTAAAGGGCGATTCTTGAGGTCGGTAATGGGGTGATTCTTGAGGCTGGTAATGGGATGATTCTTGAGGCCGGTAATGGGATGATTCTTGAGGCCGGTAATGGGATGATTCTTGAGGCCGGTAATGGGATGATTCTTGAGGCCGGTAAAGGGCGATTCTTGAGGCCGGTAATGGGATGATTCTTGAGGCCGGTAAAGGGCGATTCTTGAGGCCGGTAAAGGGCGATTCTTAAGGTCGGTAATGGGGTGATTCTTGAGGTCGGTAATGGGGTGATTCTTGAGGTCGGTAAAGGGCGATTCTTGAGGTCGGTAATGGGGTGATTCTTGAGGCCGGTAATGGGATGATTCTTGAGGCCGGTAAAGGGCGATTCTTGAGGCCGGTAATGGGATGATTCTTGAGGCCGGTAATGGGATGATTCTTGAGGCCGGTAAAGGGCGATTCTTGAGGCCGGTAAAGGGCGATTCTTAAGGTTGGTAATGGGGTGATTCTTGAGGTCGGTAATGGGGTGATTCTTGAGGTCGGTAAAGGGCGATTCTTGAGGTCGGTAATGGGGTGATTCTTGAGGCCGGTAATGGGATGATTCTTGAGGCCGGTAATGGGATGATTCTTGAGGCCGGTAAAGGGCGATTCTTGAGGCCGGTTAAGGGCGATTCTTAAGGTTGGTAATGGGGTGATTCTTGAGGTCGGTAATGGGGTGATTCTTGAGGCCGGTAAAGGGATGATTCTTGAGGCCGGTAAAGGGCGATTCTCGAGGCCGGTAATGGGATGATTCTTGAGGCCGGTAAAGGGCGATTCTTGAGGTCGGTAAAGGGCGATTCTTGAGGTCGGTAAAGGGGCGATGATTCTTGAGGTCGGCAATGGGGCGATTCTTGAGGCCGGTAAAGGGCGATTCTTGAGGCCGGTAAAGGGCGATTCTTAAGGTCGGTAATGGGGTGATTCTTGAGGTCGGTAATGGGGTGATTCTTGAGGCCGGTAAAGGGATGATTCTTGAGGTCGGTAATGGGGTGATTCTTGAGGTCGGTAATGGGGTGATTCTTGAGGTCGGTAAAGGGCGATTCTTGAGTTCGGTAAAGGGGCGATGATTATTGAGGCCGGTAATGGGATGATTCTTGAGGCCGGTAAAGGGCGATTCTTGAGGCCGGTAAAGGGCGATTCTTAAGGTCGGTAATGGGGTGATTCTTGAGGTCGGTAATGGGGTGATTCTTGAGGTCGGTAAAGGGCGATTCTTGAGTTCGGTAAAGGGGCGATGATTCTTGAGGTCGGTAAAGGGCGATTCTTGAGGTTGGTAAAGGGCGGGTATTGTTAGTGGGGTAAATGGGGGACGATTGATGAGAGCCAAGCCTCACCTGAGCATATCAGACAGGTGCTTGCGCAGACAATAGTCCGGCCTAGTCTCAATAGTGATGCCGATGCAGCGGGTTTTGCTGCGCTCAGAGTAGCGCACAGCCTCCTGCACGCTGGAGCTGTGATGGCCAGACAAAGCGTCGTGCAGATTGCGGATGAAGTAGTCTCTATAGGACTCGGGCAGGGCCATGAAGGTGCCGCCCATCACGATGAACTCAACCTTGTCAACGCTATGGCCCAGCTCTTGCAGCTGTTCGACCTGCATATGCACAGGAGCTTGAGAATTAGTATACAACCCGAATCCTTAATTCGAAAATCAGTCTCTGAATATAGATTTTAAATCTTTATAACCCTATTTAAATATATTAACCACAATTTTTAGTGGGATCCCGATTGTTAATCAGTGAATCCCGATTGTTAATCAGTGAATCCCGATTGTTAATCAGTGAATCCCGATTGTTAATCAGTGAATCCCGATTTTTAATCAGTGAATCCCGATTTCTAACCTGTGAAACCCGATTTCTAACCTGTGAATCCCAATTGTTAATCAGTGAATCCCGATTTATATCTGTGAATTCTGATTTCTAACCTGTGAATCCTGATTGTTAATCAGTGAATCCCGATTTCTAACCTGTGAATCCCAATTGTTAATCAGTGAATCCCGATTTCTAATTTGTGAATCCGGATTTCTAACCTGTGAATTCTGATTGTTAATCAGTGAATCCCGATTTCTAATCAGTGAATCCCGATTTCTAATCTGTAAATCCCGATTTTTAACCTGTGAATCCCGATTTCTAATCAGTGAATCCGGATTTCTTATCAGTGAATCCCGATTTCTAATCTGTGAATCTCGATTTCTACTCTGTGAATCCGGATTTCTAATCTGTGAATCCCTATCGTTAATCGGTGAATCCCGATTCCTTATCTGTGAATCCGGATTTCTAATCAGTGAATCCCTATTGTTAATCAGTGAATCCGGATTTCTAATCTGTGAATCCGGATTTCTAATCTGTGAATCCGGATTTCTAATCTGTGAATCCGGATTTCTAATCTGTGAATCCTGATTTCTAATCTGTGAATCCGGATTTCTAATCTGTGAATCCCGATTTCTAATCTGTGAATCCGGATTTCTAATCTGTGAATCCGGATTTCTAATCTGTGAATCCGGATTTCTAATCTGTGAATCCCGATTTCTAATCTGTGAATCCCGATTTCTAATCTGTGAATCGGGATTTCTAATCAGTGAACCCGGATTTCTTATCTGTGAATCCGGATTTCTAATCTGTGAATCCCGATTTCTAACCTGTGACTCCCGATTTCTAATCTGTGAATCCCTATCGTTAATCAGTGAATCCTGATTTCTTATCTGCGAATCCCGATTTTTAATCTGTGAATCCCGATTTCTAATTTGTGAATCCCGATTGTTAATCAGTGAATTCCGATTTCTAATCTGTGAATCCCGATTTCGAATCTGTGATTCCGATTTCGAATCTGTGAATCCCTATCGTTAATCAGTGAATCCTGATTTCTTATCTGTGAATTCCGATTTCTAATCTGTTAGCTCCGATTTCTAAACTGTGAATCCCGATTTGTAATCAGTGAATACTGATATTTAATTAGTGAATCCCGACTTGTAATCAGTGAATACCGATTTTTAATATGTAAACCCTGATTTTCAAATTGTGAATTCCTATTTCTAATTTGTGAATCCCGATTTTTAATCCTTGATTCCTGATTTTTCAGACCATTAATCCCGATTTCTAGTCCCTGAATCCCGAATCCTTTCTAACCCTCCAGATTTCCATCCTAATCTTACATTTCCAAATTAGCACACACACAAGCAGCGATCAGCTCACCCTATGCCGGGTCTGCACGTATGGATTATACCTAGCCCGAATCGCTCTCATAGACGTGGGCTCATAGCCAGTATAGGACTGAGTAGAATACTCAAAGTCGCTATCCGGACCGCCAGGACAGTACACGCAGATGTTGCCAGTCAAAGCGATATGGGGACAGCGGTGCGGCTTGCACATGACGGCTACAACGGCGATGCCGCTGGCTGTTCGGATTGGCTTGGCCTTGAGCTTGGGCAGCAGACTGGACCGGTACTCGGCCGGGACTCCGGCTATGATGTCAACCAGCTTAGGCTGCGAGGACAGGCCGTTTTTACTGGATACTGAGTTCTTCAGCCTGCAGTTGGAGACAGTCATGGTGAATATGTGGTGTTAGATTGCGCTAGAGTTTGAATCGAGATCTAGTCTGAATGCATTTATATCTAGTCTGTGTGTATCTAGATATAGTCTGTGTGTGTCTAGATATAGTCTGTGTGTATCTAGATATAGTCGGTGTGTATCTAGATATAGTCTGTGCGTATCTAGATATAGTCTGTGCGTATCTAGATATAGTCTGCGTATCTAGATATAGTCTGTGTATCTAGATATAGTCTGTGCGTATCTAGATATAGTCTGTGTGTATCTAGATATAGTCTGTGTGTATCTAGATATAGTCTGTGTGTATCTAGATATAGTCTGTGTGCATCTAGATATAGTCTGTGTGTATCTAGATATAGTCTGTGCGTATCTAGATATAGTCTGTGTGTATCTAGATATAGTCTGTGTGTATCTAGATATAGTCTGTGTGTATCTAGAGCTGTTTATCTAGATTTAGTTTCAATGCATCTAGATGTGTTTCTGTGTATCTAGATCTAGCATGAATGTATCTATATCTGCCTGTGTAGGTTTGTAGATAAAAGCTGCGGAACGGGATTTACTCTGAGGATTATTTAGATTTACTCTGCGAATATCTACGAGTAGATCTATTCAGTGTGTGTATATAGATCTAGTGTCTACGTACGAGCTACATGTATCTAGATTCCAGATCTACTAAGCGCCATGATAATCCTAAGCATGCTAGAGAAGCTGCCCTGCCCACAAATGTACAGGTACATGTAGAGATGCCGCCATCCCAGCAACTGGTTCTCTCAACTAAGCTTCTGACTCACTTATTCAAGTTAACATCTTTGCCTTCCTTGTGCGACTGAATGAGAACTTTGATGATCTCCGACACTGTCAGAGCCAGCAGCTCCTCCTTGCTGGCTGACGAAGGCTTCGATGGCATGTCGCTGCGTTCGAGCTGACTGAGTTTGCATGAAGATTTCAGTTTTGGAATCAGAAAGAATATACTCACGAAAATTGCATTATTTACCTTCTAAAAAGTTTCTAAAATTCCTTCCAAAAAGAAGTTCGGGGATTAGGAATTCGGAATCAGGGAATTGAGACTCGGAATCAGGGAATTGGGACTCGGAATCAGGGAATTGGGACTCGGAATCAGGGAATTGTGATTCGGAATCCGGTAATCAGGACTCGGAATCAGGTAATCGGGACTCAGAATCAGGGATTTAGGACTCGGAATCAGGGAATTGGGACTCGGAATCAGAGAATTGAGACTCGGAATCAGGGATTTAGGACTCGGAATCAGGTAATCGGGGCTCGGAATTGGGTAATCAGGATTCGGAATTGGGTAATCAGGACTCGGAATCAGACAAACGGGACTCGGAATCAGGTAATCAGGACTCGGAATCAGGTAATCAGGACTCGGAATCAGACAATCGGGACTCGGAATCAGGTAATCAGGACTCGGAATCAGACAAACGGGACTCGGAATCAGGTAATCAGGACTCGGAATCAGGTTATCAGGACTCGGAATCAGGCAAACGGGACTCGGAATCAGCGAATCGGGACTCGAAATCAGGGATATGGGACTCGGAATCAGAATAATCTTGTAAATGAATTAAAATTTTAAAGGAGTAAACCTAAACAAAGACCCGAAAATGATGCAACTGCACCGGTAATGATTAAGAAGTAGACAATTTGCCGCAAAATTATTTGCGTAGAATAAACGACCAAATAAGTCCAACAATAAACAGTCGTCAAAGTCTTCGAAAAAAATTGCATATTTCTTAGAATTTTTAAAGTTTTGTAAAAAAAGTTGCGAACAAAAATCGAAATAGAGAAAAGTTAGCAATAATAACAGTTCTTATTAGTAATATTATTATTTAGGCTTAAAATGCAGCTTATATAAACCTGAGCCTTTCATCAATTGAAAATAAAGCAGCTATGTAAACAATAATAAAAAAACAGTGACTAATCGAACTGATCAGGTTATCTCAGCATTGCTGTGACTAACGCTGTCTCCAGACAGGATTTGCATAGGCAGATGTTGCTGCTGTTGATGCAGCTTCTGCTGCCGACAAGAAGAATAGGGCGTCGACCGGGCTCTCGGCAAGCAGCGCTGTTGAAAGGAGAGCGGCGGTGGCACGGCAAAAGACACCTGATGCTGCTGCTGCTGGTGGGACGGGCAACGCCAGGAGTCTGCAGTGCGATTGGCAGGGAACTCATAGCTTTAGGTAAGAAAATCTCACTAAAGAATCCAACAAAATCTCACCCAAGAATCCTACAAAATCTCACCCAAGAATCCTACAAAATCTCACCCAAGAATCCTACAAAATCTCACCCAAGAATCCTACAAAATCTCACCCAAGAATCCTACAAAATCTCACCCAAGAATCCTACAAAATCTCAATAAACAATCTAACGAAATCTCACCCGAGAATCCTACAAAATCTCACACAAGAATCTTACAACATCACACTAAAGAATATTACAAAATCTCACTAAACAATTCTACAAAATCTCACTAAACAATCCTACAAAATCTCACTAAAGAATCCTACAAAATCTCACTAAAGAATTCTACAAAATCTCACTAAAGAATTCTACAAAATCTCACCCAAGAATCCTACAAAATCTCACTAAAGAATTCTACAAAATCTCACTAAAGAATTCTACAAAATCTCACCCAAGAATCCTACAAAATCTCACTAAAAAATCCTACAAAATCTCACTAAAGAATCCTAACAAAATCACACTAAAGAATCCTAAAAAAAACTAAAGAATCCTACAAAATCTCACCCAAGAATCCTACAAAACCTCACTGAACAATTCTACAAAATCTCACTACCTAAGAACCTAACAAAATCACACTAAAGAATCCTACAAAATCTCACTAAAGAATCCTACAAAATCACACTAAAGAATCCTACAAAATCTCACCAAAGCAAACACTAACCAGTCAGACTGCAAGATGACGCTGCGGTGGCAGCCGAGGTGGCTGCAGCAAGGGCTGAGGCCAGGCTGGGCCGGACCGAGCGTCGCCAGGTCCAGCAGACGAAGCCAGCAGACAGGGCGAGAGTCAGGGCCGCCAGCACGGGAGTCAGCAGCAGGCAGGCGGACAGCAAAGGAGACGAGGAGGCCACGGCAAGGGGTGCACTGTATTTGCCGTCAGCGCCACTTCGGACTGTGCAAGCAATTAAGCTGGCCCGGCCAATAGAGGAGAACTGAAGGCCGAGTCTACCGCGGGACACGTGTAGAAAGGCCAGCTTGTTGCTGCCCGCTGGAGCTTCTGTTGTTGTCATGGACAGAGGTTCGCTTGAAGGCTGCTGCGGGCGGGATAGGGCGCGTTGTATTTTTTATATTTATCGTTAGGCATGTACACTTCACTGTGGCTTGGGCGTTAATTAAACGAGCAGAGCCAAGCCGGGATTCCAATTTTAGAGCCCCAAATTAATGTGACTGCACTTGGGAATCGAGCCTGGGCCGCTGGCACACCAGAGCGCCGCGCTAGATGTCATAGTACAAGTCTTCTGGGGCCGTAGAGACGTACCTGAGACATGCCAGAGTCGCTGCAGAATCACCGAGTTGCGTCCAAAGTGCATCTGAATGTAAAGAATACAGAATCGAACCAAGTCCTATCATCAGCCCCCATTTACACTACTCACAGTACTAGGCGATGGCGCATTGTACCCGTACGAATTGCTAGAATTTGAGACGCCTCGACCTCCAGACTGCATCACTACCGGAACGATAGTAACTATGGGACTGCTAGTCGGACTTGAATAATCAGCCATCGGCCATAGTAACAAGTTGCCCGCCTTCTGCAGGTGGCTGTCGGCAAGCAGCTGAACAGCTGATGAGTCATCCTTAGCAACCTCGGCTACCGAATCGGAGGCCGATTCACTTCGGCATCGATTGGTTAGCCAGGATAGAGCGGCCTGACAGGTGCATTAGAGACAACGATAATTACTTGATTAAAACTCGATACTTAGTTGCCATGACAACAACAGTACAAATAATATTGATGGACTAAATAACTAACAGTGGATTCGCCCGCCTCATCAGTTGGCAGCAGCTCAAAGCTACGCCAGTAGGCTATTCGATAGAATCCGCTGGCCAACTTGCGGCTTTCGTCGCCGCCCGCGGGCGCGGCATCGGAGAAGGCTGGCAGCCAATACTGCGGACTGCGACGAATCGAGTCGGCGCCTGATCTGGCTGCCAGGCACCACAGCAGGGCCAGCAGCACCAGTTTGAGCATTGCCGGGGGAGCGACACTGAGGCAGCATGAAAGTGTTGGCGAGTCTGTACAGGATGTGATCTTCTGCTAAGCTATGAGAATCTAAATATGAGTTCTGAGCTCAGCCTGGGGATGTGGAAGGATGACAATGGCCCAGCAACTGAGGATCTGGAAGATCTGGAATACTGGACCAGAAATTGAGGATCTGGGAGGTTCGCCAAAGCAACTGAGGATCTGGGAGGCTGGTCCAGAAACTGAGGATCTGGGAAGCTGGCACATCAACTGAGGATCTGGGAGGCTGGCCCAGCAACTGAGGACCTGGGAGGCTGGCCCAGAAATTGAGTATCTGGGAGGTTCGCCAAAGCAACTGAGGATCTGGGAGGCTGGTCTAGCAACTGAGGATCAGGAAGGCTGGTCCAGAAACTGAGGATCTGGGAGGCTGGCCCAGCAACTGAGGATCTGGGAGGCTGGCCCAGCAACTGAGGACCTGGGAGGCTGGTCCAGAAACTGAGGATCTGGGAGGCTGTCCCAGCAACTGAGGACCTGGGAGGCTGGCCCAGCAACTGAGGATCTGGGAGGCTGGCCCAGCAACTGAGGATCTGGGAGGCTGGCCCAGCAACTGAGGATCTGGGAGGCTGGCTAAGCAACTGAGGATCTGGGAGGCTGGCTAAGCAACTGAGGATCTGGGAGGCTGGCCCAGCAACTGAGGATCTGGGAGGCTGGCTAAGCAACTGAGGATCTGGGAGGCTGGCTAAGCAACTGAGGATCTGGGAGGCTGGCCCAGCAACTGAGGATCTGGGAGGCTGGCCCAGCAACTGAGGATGTGGGAGGCTGGCTAAGCAACTGAGGATCTGGGAGGCTGGCCCAGCAACTGAGGATCTGGGAGGCTGGCCCAGCAACTGAGGATCTGGGAGGCTGGCCCAAGCATAGCGATCCTCAGTATTTAATACACAAAAGCCCTTAAATTTGTTGAAATAAAAAACTAAAACAAGTTTATTTCAATTTTTTAATTACAATGTTAAAGTTGAGTGAGCTTGTTAAGTGTCATTAAATTTTCTAGTAATATTTTGTAACCACGCTTGGACTTTTGCACTCTATTTACCATATAATTGAATTGGCAAAAGCAATCGAGTACAAACAAAAGTACTTTCTGACCCGAAAACTGAATATTTGTAAAAATTAATTCTCGGGAGCTTTGAAAATTGAAGATGGTAGCTTAAAGATTATCAATATGGGCAGAGATTGACAGACAAAGACAGCATTTTAACTGCATATGCGATTACAAGTACAAACTCATCTAGTTATTTAAGAAGAGAACAGAAGAAAACACGGACCGGCTTACTATTAGTAGCATATAACAAACATTAGGCTAGTTTGTGGTTATGTAAAACTCCTGTGGTTCAATCCAGCAAAGTTAAGGCGTAACCAGCTTGCTTTCGATGTCGTCCAGTTGGGTGACGCCGTTGCGATCCACGCGGTGTACACGAAATTTGGACAGGCTGATCACCAGGCGCTTCTGGATTTCGCTGATCACTGTGCGCAATAGGCGGATGCCGTCCGCCTCAGCCATGTCCGGTCGGTAGTGCCTGGGATTAAGGGGGGCGAGTGGATTAGCTGAAGGGAATGGCTACAACCCTACCTGAAGGGAATGGCTACAACTCTACCTGAAGGGAATGGCTGCAACCCTACCTAAAGATCCTGAAGCGAATGGCTACAACCCTACCTAAAGATCCTGAAGCAAATGGCTACAACCCTACCTAAAGATCCTGAAGCGAATGGCTACAACCCTACCTAAAGATCCTGAAGCAAATGGCTACAACCCTACCTAAAGATCCTGAAGCGAATGGCTACAACCCTACCTAAAGATCCTGAAGCGAATGGCTACAACCCTACCTAAAGATCCTGAAGCGAATGGCTACAACCCTACCTAAAGATCCTGAAGCGAATGGCTACAACCCTACCTAAAGATCCTGAAGCAAATGGCTACAACCCTACCTAAAGATCCTGAAGCGAATGGCTACAACCCTACCTAAAGATCCTGAAGCGAATGGCTACAACCCTACCTAAAGATCCTGAAGCAAATGGCTACAACCCTACCTAAAGATCCTGAAGCGAATGGCTACAACCCTACCTAAAGATCCTGAAGCAAATGGCTACAACCCTACCTAAAGATCCTGAAGCGAATGGCTACAACCCTACCTAAAGATCCTGAAGCGAATGGCTACAACCCTACCTGAAGATCCTGAAGCAAATGGCTACAACCCTACCTAAAGATCCTGAAGCGAATAGCTACAACCCCACCCAAAGATCCAAAGGCCAAACAAATCTGACATACTAGCAAAGATTAATAAGATTTTACAAAACACGCACCTGTCCAGCACAGACAGTGACATGTACCCGCCATAGCCAATAACAGAGAAAGGCAGCTTCATCAGGCTGCCCAGGTAATCCAGGTAATACAGCTCAGGCTGGCCCTTATTGGCATCGTATCCCGCTAGCAGCATGTTAACAAAATAAGGCGAACGGGAGCGCAGACTCTGCGCCTGATTTCGCCTAGTAAAATTAGCCGCCGCGTAGGGCGACAATTCGTAGCCGTGACGAATCTTATACAATTGCACATTCTGCTCGATGAATTCGGCGAATTTATTTGTGTCTCCGCTCTCGCCGCTCACAATGATGGCCAGTCGCTCCGATAGGCGAAACATTTTGTCCACATCTAGGAGGGGTCAGACAGGATTCAAATGATGTATAGTTGGTTTCTACCTCATACCATCTCTATATAGTTCTGTGTATAAATAATGTCTGTTTTTCATGACCCAAGGCAAAACACAGGCCAATAGTACAATAACTTCAATACCAAAATGAGATTAAGAACTCTAGTTGAGATTAAACTTTATTACATTTTGCTACAGAATTAAAATTGAATATGCATAAATATGACCTAGACCTAGATCTCTACATGTGTTTTAACAAAGTGCACATTATACCAAGTTTTCTAGGAAATATGCATTAAACTTGAAGCAGCACCAAAGTTCATTAGATTGAGACACTAGACATAGCCATATTAAATAACCTTAACAAATTCAATTTAAATTTGATGATTAATTAGATAAAAAATATATTTACATTGAAAAAATTTGACTATGCTGTTGATTATGTATATACTAATTATTCAAGATTAAATATAAAGATTAGATTAGAAATCTTTAAGCAAGGGTTAATATAGGGTTAATATATAAACAGAAATAGTGTATAAATTTAGTTGCAAGGCCAAGTAGTCAAAAAGTAATGATAATTTTGTTCTCACAAGTGTCAAACTTAAAACAGTAATCTACTTTTCTACATAGTCCTCTCCAGGGTCAGGGTCAGGCACTTTTCCATGTGGTATTGCCATCTCTCTAGGCTGTTTGTGTAGAACTCGGGAGGCTATGCAGCAAGCCGCTTACAATAGCCTTTTGGCAGCTTCTTTGATTGCTTTCTTTAGCTTGGGAAACAAAAAAGTCCAAAGGAGCCAAATCAAGGCTATATGGAGGATGCTATAGGATTTCCCAGCAGAAATTTCATAAGGCTTCATGACAGAACTGAGAAGTATGAGCTGGTGCATTGTCGTGGCAAAAGAGAATACCAGGGTGCAGCTTGCCAGGTCACTTTTTGGCCAGTTCAGAGTGGAGCTTTCATAGAAACAACTTACAATAGGCAGTATTGATGGAGTTCTGGCTTTCTAAGAAGTCTATCAACCACCATCACCATTCCCTCAACATCCCAGAAGATGGTCACTAAGACTTTTGCTATAGACCATTCTGCATAGAACTTCTTGGGGCCTGCTGAACCTCATGGCAGCCATTCCTTGGATTGGACCTTGGACTTGGGATTGTACTGAAATATCTATGCTTTATCCCCAGTCACTAAGTGCTAATAAAAGTTTTCTAAATCAGCATCCAAGCAGTTCAGCAGGTTGATAGTGCACTCAGTGTGTTGGGCCTGGTGTTCAGGCTGCAATAGCTGTGGGACCCAACAGGCACTCAGCTTGTTCAGACCAAGACAGTACTTAGTAGGTAGGTAAGTAGGTATCTATATAGACTATATGATCAATTAGAGAAAAATGGCTTAAATGATTTTCTTTGAATATGCACTATTCAATTAGAATTTTTTGGGATGGTAGTTATATACATAGTTATATATATACTACTGTTAGTATGTTAAAGTTTTTAGGCAAAAGTTTAAGTATATACTAAGTATGCCAGAAATTTCTAAACCCTGATTAGGGTCTATAATAAAGTTATGTTAATATGCCAATTTGGGATAGCAAATATACAAATATGTAGCATTTAAGAAACATTTGAGAATAATCAAACAAAGCTAAAAGAATATAGAGATAAGATAACCTAAACCTTGAGACCATTGCAATGATATATAAGACAATCAACAATTTATTTAAGCATAAAACATTTCAAAAAGACCAGCAGACCCTAATTAAATAGACATATTTTATCTTCAAATTTACCTTTCAATATGGTATAACTGCTTTGTTATTTGCATGCTATACAAAGACTAGCTAGACATCATTTTGTTTGTGCTTCTCTTTGCGTCGCTATATATATAGGATATATATGCAAGGAATTTTTTCTATATGCTGAATAGAATTTTATAAGATTCATCATTAAAGCATGCTAGATATGGCCTATAGTCTGGAAGGCATACATAGTTTGGCCTAAAACTGTAGCATGCATTGGCATATATTTGGGTATTGCATGCCAAAAATGGCACATTGGCATGCTATGGCCCATAGTTTGGATCATGTAGTAGTGTATGCCAGAACAAGAATCCTATCCTAGCTAAATGTATGCTAGTGTATGTCAAAAACAAAAAAATTCCCTAAAATGTATGCCAAAAATTCCTCCTAAAAAGGTCATTTGGTTTTCACGAGTAGGGTTTTTTAAGAAAGGCTTTTGTACAAAAAGTCTTTCAAATATTATGAATATTTTCATTTTAAACAAACTTAAATTAAACCTACAGAAAAGAGAATGCAAAATTTACATTCTTAGCAATAATTTACACAAGTTTTATTATTGTTAATTGTTAAAAAGCAAAAAGTTTATCACTGACTTTTTAGACTATACAAATTCTCTTTCATTTTATGTAAAAATGAAATATAATGCAATATAACAAGTAAATTTTAATGTGCCAAAAAGAAACATTGTATATTTGCATGCTACAAAAGTTTATAAAAATTTTCAAGACTTTTTTGAAATGTTTTTTGTAAAATTAAGGTGTTTTTTAGCATTTATGGCAATCCTACACTTCCATTTGATAAATTATTTTGACATTTGAATTCGTACCACCAAGTCAAATGACGTTGATTGGCAATGTGTCTATGGCCAAAAGTTTGAGCGAAAAGAGTTTAAGGGGGTGTCAGTTTACCCAAGCAACTAGCGTCAGTTTACGCTGGTCTACCCAACCATGTCTTGGTGAACTATCGGCTGCACTTCGTAGATCCAGTGGACCCAACAGTCCAAACCAACACTGTGGAGGGCACATGGGCCCACGCGAAGCACAAAGCTGCAACATGCATGGCACGAGCGACACTCTCTTTGACATACACATTGAGGAATTCCTCTGGCGTCGTCTGTATCCCCAATGTCCATTTGGGGCTATCCTGTACTGTATTGGACATTACTATCCATTGTAGACACCTTAATGACCTGCAGACACACTCTAAGTGACTCTATGCACTCTAACAGACTGCTACCATGTTCCACTGTTTCAGTTTTGTTTGGTTACATTGTTATTTAACACGCCTGTTCAAAATTCAGTGTCAAAATAATTTACTGAATGGAAGTGTAGGATTGCTGCATTTACTTAGGCAAGTAAGATTTTTTAAATGAAAAAATAACTAAAAAATAACTTCACTACAGTCCTATACTAACAGGTCTACTTACTTAATGGCATGTCAGAGACAATAATTAAATGCCAACATTAAAAAGTCTTGAATGATGTAGATTTGATTGATTCATATTGTAACATAAAAGCAAACAAAAAATCGTTATTTCAGAAACTCACCATCCTTCATTGAAATAATTGATCGGCCTCCATTGCAATCAGCAGCTAGCAAAACGTAATCATTGAACTGAATGCCAATTAAACACTCCATTTTACTTTTAATTAAAGGAATATAAAAAATTGAAACAACAAATTGCGATATTCTACCAAACCACGTTTTGAAACAGTAAAAATTCGTCAATATTTGATAATAGTTTATTTCTCAAGCAGTCTTTTAATCACACAATTAATCGGTAGAATATTAATATCAGAGTCGCGCGCGCCGACGAAATGCACAATAATCGTAACTCAAATTTTCTGCTCTTCAGTATAAGAAACTGCTGCTTCATTAAGCAATAATTTTTTTTAAGTCAAAAATACAAAGTTGAAATTAGTATACATATATATTTAAAAACAAAGACAAGTATTTGCATATACGAAGAAGAAAAACGCTTTTTCATTTACTTTTACTCGTGTCGATGTTTACTTATGCCTTAGAGACAGAAAACACTAGAGAAGCTCCAGGTTTAATACAGATTTCTTTAATTGCCTAGCTTAAACGTAGATTTTAGCGCGTACTACAAATGAGTTAACGAATTTACAATAAGTGCGAATTTTAGTATCACTGAGAAATTTAAGAATCAGTTATGTGAAATGTATTGTATTGCCAATCTCGGTGTATCTTGATATAGCCTTAGGATAGGAAACTTCATTTCTTGAAAGTTAAAAATGAATTGTTTCAACCAAGTTCGTTTTACATGCATTTCTATTGCGTATTTTTCGCGCAAACCTTAGCCTCTAATTCTTTTGGTTATTCTACTTCTACTTAGTCGTCCTTGAATATGCATGTAAATAATTATCTAGCAATGACTTGACAAGTAATTAACAAGTATATTGGGCAATTAGCACCACGGGTAGCATTAATTTAAATAATATTTGTTATCTAATTATATTTACGACCGCTCGTAGTTGAAGCAGAAAGAAACAAGGTCACGTTATAAAGACGTTATAAATTTCAAAAACATGAATTTTCTATATTTTAGGCTGAAATTAATTGCAAACAGAAAGAAATCACACCAAAGCACAAAATTGAGACTACAGCTAGGAAAATTAGCAGCTGGCTGCAGCAAAATCAATCGAAAACAGAAAACAAAAAGAATGACAAAAATGACAACCTGAACAATCATAACGCTGATTGCGGACCTTT
This sequence comes from Macrostomum lignano, assembly GCA_002269645.1. Classification (NCBI taxonomy): domain Eukaryota; kingdom Metazoa; phylum Platyhelminthes; family Macrostomidae; genus Macrostomum; species Macrostomum lignano. The sequence continues at coordinate 167,248 of NIVC01001678.1, read as the reverse complement.
TAATGAGTGCCGTGTTAGCTGAAATGTGCGAAACTACTCAAAGCAACAAAATTAACACAATCTTATAAATGTGGCCTAAATATTAGCATATACATGGAGTTACTGAAAACCTAAGAATTTTAGTAAGGATTAAATTATCATTTTAACAAACAAGCTAAACAGGGGTTAGCAACTATGTAGGATTAGTTTCATACAAAAGTAAAAATGTTTTCGTTGAGCATAAAGAAACATTCAACAGACGAGTTAAAGTAACTATAGTCTTAAATTAATCATACGCAAGTAATATTGACAACGCCATTAAAACAAAACATTTAGCTACTTTTTTAAATTTTTAGGTTAAAGAATAATGATTACATTAGAAACTAAATAGACACACTGCAATCAAATTCATGTTTTGAAAGATGCCAACTTAACATGACAAAAATCAGCAGGCTCTGACATTAGTAAAACTTAATTTTACTTCAGTAAAAGGCGGTAAAAATAGAGAAGCCAGAGCAAACTGAACCGCATGCGGTGTAAAAAATCTGGACTACTCATAGTAGTGTAAATAAGCCAGGCTTTGTTAACTAATAAAATAGGAAGTAATGCTAGAAAAAATATCTATGTTGTTATTACAGGCATCGCGCAATCAAAATACAAAGGAAGATTGATCGAATAAGAATATATAATAAATATATAAATAATAGGTACATGCGCACGCATTCCTGTTCAATACGTGGACAAAAAATGTAAATTTCTGAACACAAAAATCGAAGACTTCTAGTGAAATAATTTTTAAAAATCATTCCATTAATGAGTGAGTGCACAGCAGCCGGCACCAGAGTCCGTGACGACACCGATGTACTTTAACATAAGCTACCGTGAATCAGAATCAGCTGTTAATTTTTAATGACGATATGTTGAATTAAATCAATTGATATAAAGGTGCTACAGACTTGTTCCTTCTGATTTATGATAATGATTAGTGCAGTAATACAAGCTGATAATTAATACACATATATGAATAGATATAAACACAGACATGACAGAATTAACATGAAACAAACAAATAAAAGCGCCCCACAATGGCAAGTTAGCGAGTTATAGCTAAGATAATCAATCAAGTAAGACAGAAGTAAACAGAACTAAATAAACAAACTAATACACAATATTAATGGTCGTTAAGGGCCAGGAAAAACATAGCCACCTACTACTTAACTAGCGACAGTAGTTTGTTAAGATAAATATCACCTTATTAAGCTGTAATTAACTAAACGACTAAATTGACAGCAACGCCAACAGGGGGTTGGGAAGGCCAAAATTGAAAAAAATACAATGAGGCAGAACAGGAAAGGCTGGATCACTATTAAAACATTGTACGCCTGTCTCGAACAGAAGTTGAGCAAAATGACAGAGTGAATCCAGCAGCATTGTGTAATCAAGGAATACTCAAGTAAGAAGACGAAAACTACATTTCTAGGAAAATTTTAAGAGACGAGTATTTTTCTGAAAAAGTACACTACGGAGATAGCAAGTATTCATTTTTTTCAGCACAAAATATGTTACTACTTTCGATAGAAGGCAGAACCAATGTTTATATTTTAATATGTTGTGCCTTTCTTATTGATCTATCGATATTCATAAAGATTTGCGTTCAGAAAATTAGGATTCTATGTTAATTTTATATCCTACGTACACGTCCTGCGCCTAAAAGCCATTACCATTATCATTATCATCTCCGTAATGCAATGCCTCCTAGAATTATCCTAGAAACCTAGTTTCCCGACTTCTTAATTGAGTAGTCCTTGTGTGTAATAAAAACAAAAAACAGTTAGGGATGCAACATGCGTTACTTATGTGTGAGCTTGTAGTCGTCTCTGTCGCTGTTACGCGTCAAAATGAAGTTATAGAGACAAATGCAATGCCGCACCAAAATTTAACTATTAAAGAAATCTAAGGTCTAGCAGCAGCAGCAATCGGATAATTAACAAGCATATATAAATAGCCACTGTCTGCCTGTCTGAGGCTTGGATTACATCCTGTTACACCGTTGTTTGCTCGGCATCGGTCTGAGAAGCCTGAAAATTCAGGGTAGTTGATTAGGAATAAATTTACATATTTACTATGTAGGATCAGAGGCTCAGACCCAAAATGGTGTGCTGAAAGACCTGAAGGTCAACAAGGGTTTACTGAAAGACCTGAAGGTCAACTAGGGTCTACTGAAGGACCTGAAGGTCAACTAGGGTCTACTGAAGGACCTGAAGGTCAACAAGGGTCTACTGAAGGACCTGAAGGTCAGCTAGGGTCTACTGAAGGACCTGAAGGTCAACATGGGTCTACTGAAGGACCTGTAGGTCAGCTAGTGTCTACTGAAGGACCTGAAGGTCAGCTAGGGTCTACTGAAGGACCTGAAGGTCAACTAGTGTCTACTGAAGGACCTGAAGGTCAACTAGTGTCTACTGAAGGACCTGAAGGTCAACTAGTGTCTACTGAAGGACCTGAAGGTCAGCTAGGGTCTACTGAAAGGCCTGGAGGTTGGGCTGAAAAATTCGACCCCATTTCTTCCACACTTACACTCTGGGGAAGCTCAGCGCTGTTGCCAAATCCGGCGTTCTCTCCACGAAGCTGTCCGCCGCCTCTGCCTCGGCCTCGACCGCCGCCGCGGCCGCCGCGACCACCCCGGCCGACGCCGTAGCCGCCGCCGCGATAGCCAAAGACTGGCAAGTGCGGGTACGGCTGCGGCTGAGCTAAATAATCATAGGTGGCAAATCGCTGATGCTGCGGCTGCTGAGGGCCGAACATCTGCTGGTAGCCATAGTAACCGAAGTCGTATTGGTAGACAGGCTCGGACTGAAGTATTTAATGTAAATAAACAGTCAGTTTACAAATTGGAAATCATTAATTAACCGCAATTAAGAGGTTGAATAGGACACGGAAGGAGAGGGTAAAGAAAATACACACAGAAGGAGAGGGTAAATAATTCATGGAAGGAGAGGGTAAAGAACACACAGAAGGAGAGGGTGAAGAAGACACGGAAGGATAGGGTGAGGAACACACGGAAGGAGAGGGTAAAGAACACACAGGAGAGGGTAAAGAACACACAGAAGGAGAGGGTAAAGAACACAGGAGAGGGTAAAGAACACAGAAGGAGAGGGTGAAGAAGACACGGAAGGATAGGGTGGGGAACACACGGAAGGAGAGGGTAAAGAACACACGGAAGGAGAGGGTAAAGAACACACAGAAGGAGAGGGTAAAGAACACATGGAAAGAAGAGGGTAAAGAACACACAGAAAGAGAGGGTAAAGAACACACGGAAGGAGAGGGTAAAGAACACACAGAAGAAGAGGGTAAAGAACACACGGAAGGAGAGGGTAAAGAACACACAGAAGGAGAGGGTAAAGAACACACGGAAGGAGAGGGTAAAGAACACACAGAAGAAGAGGGTAAAGAACACACGGAAGGAGAGGGTAAAGAACACACGGAAGGAGAGGGTAAAGAACACATGGAAAGAAGAGGGTAAAGAACACACAGAAGAAGAGGGTAAAGAACACACGGAAGGAGAGGGTGAAGAAAAAACACAGGAGATGGTAAAGAACACAAAAGAAACAGACAAGCAAGTTCACGGGAAACTAACGCTATATCTGGAACCGGAGCGAGCCGCAGGGGCAGCCCGACCGCCAAGCTGCTGCTGAGGCGGAGCCGCCACTGGCGGCTGCTGATAATACGGCTCAACCAGGTAATTGTAGGCAATGGGGCCGCCAAAGCCTGCAGGACCGCCGCCACGCCGGCCGAAGCCGAGGCCGCCGCCCCGCTGCCTGGGATTGTAGCGGTCGGCGGCATAGGCGCTGCCCCTGACAGGTGCGCCGTCTGGTCCGGTGACGTTGGCCGCCTCCTGGCCTTTCTCGCCTTCGACAACGTCGAATTCGACTTGTTCGCCGTCGCCAACGCTGCGCTGCCATTTCTTTGGATTATTACGCGCGATGGCCGTCTGGTGAACGAATATGTCCTCCTTGGTGTCGTGTCGATTGATGAAACCGTAGCCATTTTTCACGTTGAACCATTTCACCGTGCCAGTCACTTTGGTGGCTGTTTGGATTGGGCAGGTAGAAGCAAATAAATTATTCCACATGTACTTTTATCTTTTGCTAGTTGTGTACTATTACAATAGGATCATGGGATTCTGTGATTTGTGGATCCCAGCTGACCATGGGGGATCATGGGATTCTGTGATTTGTGGATCCCAGCTGACCATGGGAGATCATGGGATTCTGTGATTTGTGGATCCCAGCTGGCCATGGGGGATCATGGGATTCTGTGATTTGTGGATCCCAGCTGGCCATGGGAGATCATGGGATTCTGTGATTTGTGGATCCCAGCTGACCATGGGAGATCATGGGATTCTGTGATTTTTGGATCCCAGCTGACCATGGGAGATCATGGGATTCTGTGATTTGTGGATCCCAGCTGACCATGGGAGATCATGGGATTCTGTGATTTGTGGATCCCAGCTGACCATGGGAGATCATGGGATTCTGTGATTTGTGGATCCCAGCTGACCATGGGAGATCATGGGATTCTGTGATTTGTGGATCCCAGCTGACCATGGGGGATCATGGGATTCTGTGATTTGGGGATCCCAGCTGACCATGGGAGATAATGGGATTCTGTGATTTGTGGATCCCAGCTGACCATGGGAGATAATGGGATTTTTTGATTTGGGGATCCCAGCTGGGCAGCTGACCATGGGGATCATGGGATTTTGTGATTTGGGGATCCCAGCTGACCATGGGGGATCATGGAATTCTGTGATTTGGGGATCCCAGCTGGCCAGTGCATGTTGGGGGATCATGGGATTTTTTTATATTTTGAGCTGTAATTAATTTCAAACAGAAAATCACACCAAAGCACAAAATTGAGACTTAGTATAGACATGCACTATTGTCAATGTCATATAGTCCAATTTTTTTAGACCTTGCCTAGTCTAAAAACTTTTAATGAGAATAATAAACATTTAATAATCACTTACATTGATTAATAAAACCTAGGAAGAATATCGAAGGTACACATAAAGGGGCATGTGAAAAGTAGATAGAGTATTAGAGTTCTACTATAACCAAATTTTCCCATATCTATCATATCTGTCATATCTATCAAAATTTGTACGATAGCCTATCTGCATCTATTTTTATATCTGTATATATTCTGCTTGCTTGTTACATATTAATGAAACAAAAACATAAATTATACAAGAAGCTTTTTATAGAAAAATTCAAATCATTCTTTCTATATTTTTCATTTTTGAATGATGTTTGATGACATGCTTGCACTCCTTTTCTTAAAACTAATTGCATGCCTGCATACCTAGAAGGAGTATCTATAGCTTTTTTAAATATGCTCTAATAGGGTTTTTACATAGCAATGCAGGCAAATTTTTATAAGTGTGCCAGATGCTGTCTATAAAAACCTTTATATTTGCTTCAATATGGTCTTTTAAGTTCTTATATTATTTGCTATAGGTACAGGATGCAACTATGATAACAATACATCATATATGTTAATATGATAAATAACTCAAAATGATATAGGGAACTTTGTTTAGTATTTAGCATCATAAAGTATATACTAGTATATAGCAGATAGTATGTAATGATATAATATAATTAATTATATATTTAACAGTATCAATCACAATATACTAATTATATCTAAGTATAAAATTATAAAATTATTTTATAAGTGTACCATTATGATAACCATTTTTACCTGCATTATATTTTGTTAATATAATAAACAAATATAAAAGTGACTGCCAAGTTGCAACATCACTTTAGTAGAAAAAAGGTCTTCTTTGAGTTTTGACTAAAAATGAAAAAAATGACCATAAATCATACAAAATCATAGCAGAAAAAACTGAATCATGTATAACCTAAAATTTATATTCAATTGAGCTCTACTATTACCACATGAGATAATGAAATATATGGCTAAAACGGATGGGGAATGGTATCAGAATATGCTCTAGCTCAATATATTACTCCATTTATTGCTACTTTTATTGCCTTATCTTTTGCTCTAGCTATAGTTTCATTTATTTTTCTATCAATTTAATTGCTCTATCAAATGCTTAAAGGCACTAATTCAAACTTAAAAATAACATTGCAAAGCAAGCTAGAAAACTACCAACTATACATATATATTTATAACAGATATCTAAAATACTATAGTTATAGATATAGACATACTTTTAATATAGACATAGCTATATAGGCATAGTTTATAATCTCTAGGACAAAATCTGAACATTGGGGGCAAGTTTTTTGGTAATTTGAAAGCAACAAAGCTATAAAATAAATTTATTTAGGTTTTAAAAAGTTAAAAACATCTATAAAAGCATAAATTATTCATGTATGGCTTTATTTTCAATAAAATGATTTGTTAAAATGGTAAATTAAATTGCAACTAAAATGACTAATAAAAATGATATAAAAGCTCTTATAATGTATTTATTAACTTTAATATTTTATAATATTATATTCTATAATGCTACAACATATTTATTCTTTATAAGGGTTTATTTGTTTATCACTTTCATTACTATTGACAACATGTGTTTTGTAGAGTTTGTTTGCAATAAATACTGTATTTAATGTAAGTTTATTTTTTAAGCATACAAATTCCCATAGGGATTAGAAAATTGCATTTTACTCAGCTTCTACTAAAGCAATTTGGAAAAATCTTTTTTTGAGCATACATGCTATCATACATGCGCAACCTCCAAAATTCGGTCGGCCGTGCGATTTAGTTGTAACAAAAATGCGACGTAGTTTTTGGCCAAAAATGCGACTTACATGTAAAAAAACCCTAAAGCAAAATTAACGCAACTTTGGGTAAACGGCAGGAGTAACTATGACTGACTTATTAAGCCAAAATGCCTCATAAGCTACTTAGTACTACTACTTGGGTGTTTTTCGGGTGGGCATTTTTACGACTTCCTTGGTTGGCCGCCAAATCGGTCGGCCGGATCGGCCGACTCGGCCGACTGTTGCGCATGTATGCATGCTATGATGATACACATTTAAGTGTAATTTCATTGTTCTTTATTACTTAATAAGAATATAGTAAGCATCTAATTTGGAAGCCAAGTAACACATTGGAATTCCTATAAGGATCAGAAAATTGCATTTTACTCAGCTTCTACTAAAGCAATTTGGAAAATATTTTCCTATATATATGTCACAATGATAATATTTAAATGTAATTTCATTGTTTTTTGTTGCTTTATAAGCAGTGTTGGGCACCAGTCCGTTAATAAGCGTTAAGATTTTTCATTAACGTTAACGGACTGTCGTTAAGATTTTTTTGAACTAATGGATTAACGAATTTGCGTTAAAAATTTTGTGAATTAACGATAAATTCATCGTTAACGGTAGTGTCTATGTCAATGACCAAAGACGCAAAGAAGGAACGAAAAATAGAGGTCTTACAAGAAGTTTAAACATTACGAACGTATTTGAGCTTACCTATATGCCTAAATATAATCTCTTTATTTATGACGATGATCATACAGACATACATGTAATTAACAACTTCTTACAAATAAACTTTAAAATAATATGATGAATTAAAATAGTGTGAAACTTTATTTCTTGCACGTGAGCATCGATCGCTTTGATTCACTTCTGTCCCAATCTTTCGCAACTTTCTGCTGCACCTGCTAATGGTACTGAAACAACCTTCCTATGCGTATTTAATTATGAATTTCTCGTTATTAGCTTTTAAGTTTCAAATAAAATAAGTTACTTTTTTACCATATGCTTTACTTTTAGTAGTATTATGCATGCAAGTTTTTAAAATGATTATTTATTACTTTTTTAGCTTTCAAATCGCTTAGATGACCTCTGTGTTTCGCTAAAAAGATGGAATAGCAAAGACGTGCATTACGAAGTCTGTTTTGGAAAAAACGTGCAAGATTTCCGTATTTTCTAGGTTAACTTTAACGGATTAACGCTTATTAATGATTATCAGTAACTTTCAGTTAACTTAACGAAATTAGGAGTTAAAAAGTTAAGATTTTTTTGTTTTAATGCTAACGCTTTTGCTATTAACGGAAGTTAAGATTTTCATTAACGGTGCCCAACACTGTTTATAAGCTTACAGGGAGCATTTTATTTGGATGCCAGTTCACATTTTGTGGTACCATTTTTTACCCAAAAATTTTAAGTCTAAAAATAGGCATATTACATATACTAATCATATACAAGTTGATATTTAAATGAAAGAAAAAACTTAAAGATTATTTTGCAACAAGGAATTAGCAGTACTTTTAGAAAAAGATGTTTGCTGGCAAACTTTGAACATTATATTAGTATGAATTTTTGCAAGTTTATATGGTTTTAGAAAAACTTAGAAAATCATTAATCTTAGAAATTCTTCATCTTTTTGAATAAAATAAAAAGTAAGTAGTGAAAAAATTAGCCTTCTTTAAGGTCTACAAGTCTTAAAACTATATTCATACATGCGCAACCCCCCCCTGATTTACACTGGCCATGTAACCAAAAATACAATTAACCTATGAAAGAAACCCTAAAGCAAAATTTAATACAATTTTAGGTAAATAGCAGGAATTACTATGAGTGTCTTATAAAGGCTAAATGCCTTGTCATCTAATTAGTACTACATCTATATTCTTTGGGATAGGCATTTTTGCGATTTATCTCTGGTCCATTACAATTTATAGTGGCTAGATCGGCTAGGTCAGCCAGCAGTTGTGCATGTATAAAATTAATTGTTTATTAATAAAAAATGAAACAAAATATTGCAAATTGGTCAACTTAGACTTAATTTTTTTGTGGTTTTTTACTTATTTATTCAAGGATATAAAGTATGAAAATAATAGTTTTTATTTGGATCTATTTTAAAGACTTATCCATTGTCTTTCAAAAAAGCTTTTTTAGATACATTATCTTTAGAACTAATATAGGTCTAGGAATAATTAACTAAGATAAAACTCCTTGCAAAAGCATAATATTTAGTTTTGTAATTAGAATTTCTAAAAATATACTATGAATCCTATGATTATAATATTAAATAAATTGATTAGCTTATAGCCCTATTGCAGCCAATGGCCATTTTCGTGAATGGCGTCCGGCGCGGATTGGCCTGGCGGCGGCGCGGCGCGCGGCGGCGGCGCGGCGCGTGGCGGCGGCGTGCGGTGGCCTGGCGTGTGGCGGCGGCGCGCGGCGCGCGGCGAGCCATTGACTGACTAATTGAACCAAATCACTGATCCTGGGGACTGGCCCTGGCGCAGTACGGGTAGATGTCTGGCGCGGGAAAGGGGGGCGTCCGGCGCGGTTCAGACCTTGGCTGCAATAGGGGCTTATAGCCTAGCCTATAGCATAAGTATAGACAGTATAGTAGGCCTATAAAGTATAAAAAATTAAATGTAAAATTTGCATTCATTATAAAATAAGTCTATTTGAAATTAATTATCTTACCTAAAACAGTCTTCTCCTTTTTTGGGACATCTTCAAGTTTAGTAGAGTTATGTGTCTCAGTTTTGGCCTTGCCTTCATTATTGTTTTCAGTCATTCTTAAGCAAGAAGACTTAGGTTTATCGATTCTTTAGGACTTATGAGTAGGACTAGGGGCCTAGGTATTGTAGGGTCTATTATTGCTATTGGATATGTAGCAATAGAAGTGTAGGCCTAATTTTAAAATAAATAGAGTTAATAAATGGAGTTATTAAAAATAAACAAATTTCTGTTAGCTTTATTTATATTAAGTCTAATAAGAAGTAGTGATAGCAAGTGAATTGTTCTTCTAGTATTTCAACGAATTTATGTTGCGCGATATAAGCCTACTAATACTCGCCTCTTTGGCTTAAGTCAAGACTTAAAGCTTGAGTTAAGTGTAGTGCCTAGCTAAAATTTCTTTGAATAAAGTAAAATAATCACTGATGCAGATATTTTCACTTATAAGATGATAAGATTGGCCGAACAAGAGTCTATTTTAAGGACTAGGGTTTGAAGAAGGTGCATGGGTGGGTGGATCGATGAAGCCTGGACGAGTTCGAGTCGCGGGCCCGCCGGTAACGAGAGTTTGCCACGTTTAAATCGGTGCCGGAATTTCCGGGAGTCTGAGTCGATTTTAACAAACTGGGGTACAAAAGAAACTCCGGCTGCTGAGTTCTTCGAGCTCAGGGGGTAGCTGTGGTTGTGGCTGAGTGGTATAAGTTTATACTGTCCTTCAGAACGCAGGCTCTCGGGCTTTTTCTCGACAAGTGATATACCACGTAAATCTTAAAGGCTGTGATTTTCGAGGCGTCGAAACGAAAAGTAATAATATAGCAAAAAACATTGCTGAGAATATGTCATATTCTTTGTATGCTGTTGAATTAGGCAATATAAAGGGCTTTTACGTCAACCGGCGTCGTCAGCAGCCTCGTCAGCAGGCCCAACAGCTGTTCGATCCAGCCAGAGGCGTTGTCGCCACCGGGAGGGAGAGGGGGACATGTCCTCCCAGTAAAGTTTATGAAGGGGACTTGCCAATGCTTTGTCCCTCCGCCCCACTGGGTGACGGTCGTGATGGAAATCATTTTGCTTCAGAGCCCCAAATTTAATGAGCTTACATTGTACGTATAGTTGCGGCGCCAAAATGAGTAACTGCGCCACTAAACTACATGTAAGTGCCTGCCTGTAGCGCCAAAAATGAGTGACTGCGCCGCCAAGCTAAATGCCTGCCTGCGGCGCCAACTGAGTGCTAAAACAACGTCGATTCCCAAATATTATAAGAATTTTTTCATGCAAAAGTTTTGGTTGTCCCCTCGGCCCCTGCATAAAGATAATTATATACTCAAACAACTCTTACACATGTATAGTGCTAATTGTGATGGTTTTCGGCCTTTTCGGCGTTAAAAAGCCTCCAACAGTTTTCCAATGTTTTCCAACATTTCAGTTTGCTTTGGTGCAAAGCTATCCGTACAGAAAGGAGATTCTGCTCTGCATACACTGCTTTAATGAACAGCTGTAAAAATTTGGTACAAATTTGACCACAGGAAGCATTTTCTTGAGGTTAGAATTTAACTTCACTTTCAGTTGTCTATGATGATGGAAGGCAGTTTCTGAAGTTGATGTAGTTTCAGAGATGCTAAGCTTGAAGTGTCGAAGATGAAGTTCTCTTTGTCGAAAGAGGAACTGAGTTTGAATGAAAATGGAGGTAAAATGGTGTAAAAAGCACAAAGGCCTGCAGGGCAGACCATAGACAAAATTCTCTTTTTTCTGAATCAGGTGCACCACCTAAAAGCCGAAAAGTAAAGTATACCAGAGCTTTTCTGCCAGTTCCGGTTTAAACCTTCCTAACCCACAAATGGACCTTCTACGCACCCGAAAAGGACAGCTGCGCTCGTAAAAGTAACGCCTTGCGGAGACTGAGACTCGATTCCGATTCGGAAGATGCGCATTATCAAACAATGACTCGACGGAGATTGGGTCAGAAACCTACATGTACTACATTTTTTCTTTTCGTGTCCTTGTTTTTGATATGGATTTTAACTGTGAACTTTTACGCATGCGATTGAACTATCTATGGTCATAATTCTCTAAGACCCAGACAGTTACTAAAGAGCTGGGCGCACTAGGGAAAATGGAATTAACTATTCGAATAACTAATGAGCGGAGCGAGACAAGGGCTCCTACGATAACGAATTATTTCCGCTCCTTTTTGTTAACACAAATATACGATTAGACGGAACGAACAGTCTTACGAATACACATCAGTTTTGTTCAGAACCGGTTATATTCTTGTGTATTGTTTTTAATACTATAGTTATAGTAGATGAAGTGAAGTGATTAAAAGTGAACTACATTTAATGCGACCATACATGTACATTTGTGCATCACCACGTATGTTCACTGTGCATGCTTATTTCATTCACCTTTAACATTTGAGTCAAAACATAATGGAAATACATGATGGACTTCTTTTAAATCACTCACCGGCCTGCACAGCAAGGTCATACTAGGCGCTTGCTTTAGTGAATGGGAGATGGTTTGATGCCATAGACATGTTTGAATCTCTGGGCTTTTGGGCCGAAATATGCTCTATCAGCTACACTACAGCGTTTATAAAGCCAAGTCAACATACAAAACTCCTCATTTAGGGTACAAGTGAGCGCAATAAATAACCCCAACCGGTCTACATTTACATGTATTACCAGTACTGGCATGCACAGCAGCACCGTTTCTGATGTTATGAAAAATAGGTGGAACTGTCTTCTACTGGTTTGTGTCAGTTTGGTAAGTTTCATTTTTGGCTGTTGCATCCAATCGGCGCCCAGGTCCTCACAATGAATTTCCGGGTCGGCTCTGATAGACACCTCTTGCAGCGAGATGACAGTGAGCCTCACAGTCTCCGGCGCCACCCAAAAGATCCGATTGGCCAAGGATAGCAGCAGCTCGACGGGTGGGGTTTCGCTTACGCCGACGCTCAACTCGCCGGCGGTCGCCACGCTGCCCTTGCTTGGTCTTGCCGCTTTTGGCCGCCCTAATAGAGCGGCAGTCTCTATTAGGCTAAATTCAGATATTAGACCGAGTTTTGGTAGTTGGTTCGCTGCCACCTTGTAGGTCCACAGGTAATATCCTCAACAGGTTATCCCTATCTAAACCTAGGTAAGTAGAAAATAAATAAGACAAGACAAGTCAGTTAAACGTATATTCGTGTGAATAACGGTCACGGGCCGATCCTAAATTATCATTTTTACGTTCAACTGGTGTCGCAGTAAACAAGCCTTAAGCCTTATTAGGCGTTAAGTCAATGTTGCCCAACAGCGTAGGTTAAGTAGGCCTCGAGACCGGGCTCAGACGGCGTTGGAGGTCTGGCGTGTTGCCGTCAAAGACAGCCTGCGGCGGTCTTAATGAGCAATGGCAGCTGCAACGAATGATTACTTGCAGGTTACGAGCGTATTCCTAGGAAAAGCGTCTAGCGATTCTGCCCAAGCTAGTTCGTCTAGGAATACTAGCTTTGCTCGAGCCAAGCAAGTTGGTCTCTTTTGGGCCCTCACTTACTCCGTATTTATACTAAAACCTGAGGGGCTCCGGGCCAATAGGAAGCTCAGAGGCGGTTCCGTGGCAGATCCCGTGGCAGTTCCGTGGACTGTCCGGAGCCAGGGAACGATCTCGGAGATGTCCATAAGACATCTGCCCACAGACTGTGCATCTGCCTCTGATCTGCATCTGATGCACAGATGAGTCTGCCTCATCACGAGGCCTCCGCGTGGCCTGCTGGTACACCGCTTGCATGTTACAGCATGCAAGGAGTGCACCCCCAGATTCCCACAGGAGCCTACCCGGGGCGGAGAGCTATGCTCTCGTTCCCGCTGACTTAACAAAGACTGTATTAATGGAGAAATATCCCACTGACTAATGTTCTATTTTTAGCCCTCTTGCAGCCTGAGCCAGCGGGAGAGGGGTAGAGCCTCTCTCCCCGTCCCGTGACATAGCTGCACCACCGAGCCTGCAACAAGGGAAGAGGAGGAAGGGAGGGTTGGATCGGTGGCGTAGAAGACGCTGCTGGCAGAAGACGCTGTCGGTCACTTGTATGCCTACCTACCTAATTTGGGGTCACCAGTGAAGAGTGAAGAGACTGTGCCAATGTTTTACTCAAACTACATTGTAATTTCAGACACTTCTATGCTACAAATACATCAACTCGGCGGCTTATGCAACAGCTGAAGACAATCAACTAACACATAGCTATCCAATCTCTTCTCATGGAGTTCAACAGGGTGCTGCCAATCACAGACAAGAAAATCCCCCAGCTGCCTTCGACATTCCTCAAATTCTGCACCAAACCTTCGCCTCCGAGATGGTCTACGAGAATTACCGGCCAATGATAAGCAGCTGCCTGAAGCTCAACCCCAACTGGACTTATTACCTGTGGCGGGACTCCGATGCCAGGGCTCTTATCTCCAAGGAGTATCCTCAATACTTGAAGACTTACCTGAGCTTCAAATACAACTTGCAACGCTCTGACGCCATTCGATACGTCATCCTGCACCGGTTCGGAGGTGCTGCACTTGCACTTTTTATGGAGTCATCAAATATGGTGCATCCAAGATCTCCACCAGAATCCTCATATCTTGGTCAGAATCCTCACAGATCTCAATCAGAATCTTCCCAAATCTCCATCAGAATCCTCCCAGATCTCAATCAGAATTTTTCCAGATTTCCATCGTGATCCTGCCAGATCTCTATCAGAATCTTCCCAAATCTCCATCAGAATCCTCCCAGATCTCAATCAGAATTTTTCCAGATTTCCATCGTGATCCTGCCAGATCTCTATCAGAATCCTCCCAGATCTTCATCTGAATCCTCTCAGATTTCCCTATCAACTGTGGCTGCCTTTCAGGCATCTACCTGGACATGGACGTCGAATGCGTGAAGCCGTTCGGGCCGAGCCTCACCCGGCAGGCGGCCTTCATCGACCAGGAGCGGCTGGAGCTGACCAGAATCATTCATGGCGCCAATTTCAGCGCCATGAACTCCCTGATGGGCTCGGTGCCGGGGCATCCCTTCTTCAGTTCCATGATGCACAAAGTGCTCGCCAGGAGGCTTCCCGGTACAGCTTTAGTCTCAACTGGGCCGATTGTTCTCACGCAGGTTTACAAGAACTACAGAGACAGCCGGTCTGCCCGCAGCTGGCCGGTACACGCTGCTGCCACCCAGCGTGGCCTCCCCGCTGATGGACTGGCAGACCAACTGGACGATTGTCTGCCGCGGAGCCAGTGAGTGTCCAGCTTGGTATTCAGCATGCTTTGAGAGCATATATTTATAGTTGGAATTGCCGGAGCGATGCGAGTTTCTTCTTACCCTTGATCTCCGCTCTCTACCCTTGATCTCCGCTCTCTACCCGCTGATCTCCGCTCTCTACCCGCTGATCTCCGCTCTCTACCCGCTGATCTCCGCTCTCTACCCGCTGATCTCCGCTCTCTACCCGCTGATCTTCACTCTCTACCCTTGATCTCCGCTCTCTAACCGCTGATCTCCGCTCTCTACCCTTGATCTCCGCTCTCTACCCTTGATCTCCGCTCTCTACCCTTGATCTCCGCTCTCTACCCTTGATCTCCGCTCTCTAACCGCTGATCTCCGCTCTCTACCCTTGATCTCCGCTCTCTACCCTTGATCTCCGCTCTCTACCCGCTGATCTCCGCTCTCTACCCTTGATCTCCGCTCTCTAACCGCTGATCTCCGCTCTCTACCCTTGATCTCCGCTCTCTACCCGCTGATCTCCGCTCTCTACCCTTGATCTCCGCTCTCTACCCGCTGATCTTCACTCTCTACCCTTAATCTCCGCTCTCTAACCGCTGATCTCCGCTCTCTACCCTTGATCTCCGCTCTCTACCCTTGATCTCCGCTCTCTACCCTTGATCTCCGCTCTTCTTACCCTTGATCTCCGCTCTCTACCCTTGATCTCCGCTCTCTAACCGCTGATCTCCGCTCTCTACCCGCTGATCTCCGCTCTCTACCCGCTGATCTCCGCTCTCTACCCGCTGATCTCCGCTCTCTACCCTTGATCTCCGCTCTTCTTACCCTTGATCTCCGCTCTCTGCCCTTGATCTCCGCTCTCTAACCGCTGATCTCCGCTCTCTACCCTTGATCTCCGCTCTCTAACCGCTGATCTCCGCTCTCTACCCTTGATCTCCGCTCTCTAACCGCTGATCTCCGCTCTCTACCTTCTGATCTCCGCTCTCTACCCGCTGATCTCCGCTCTCTACCCTTGATCTCCGCTCTCTACCCGCTGATCTCCGCTCTCTACCCTTGATCTCCGCTCTCTACCCGCTGATCTCCGCTCTCTACTCGCTGATCTTCACTCTCTTCCTAATCTTTCCCACTCACTCTTATCCATACTTGTATCCCACTGTCTCCGCGATCTCCCCTGTGTACATGTAGGTCTCTCTTCTAGACTCGTATATCCTTTCCCTATCCCTAATCAGTTCGCTCTCTACCCTCTTCTCCGCTGTCCAATAAACGAAACGAAGCCTGCGCTCCTCTTTGCAGAGCCGCCCGGGAGAAAGAATCCTCTTCGCTGGTTGGATCGCGGCTGTCGCATGCTGAAGTTGAAAAACTGGAGCATGGATGACTCTGACAACAGCACTGTGGCTGTGCACCGCTTCCTGCACCTGGGCTATGATTACATGAGGAAGAGGCGGAAGCCGCTGTTTAATGTCACTGAGACTTTCAAGCCTAGAGTGAGATACTACAGCTAGCAGCTGCGGTATTTGGCGTGATGGACTGGCTATGTTTCTGGGCTGCATTTTTGCTTTGATGGCAAATTAATGCTTCACCAACAACCATATCATTGATCGCAAAGCCCCAAACCCTCGATATCGATCAAGAACTCCAATATATCGATCGCGAAGCCCCAAACCCTTGATATCGATCAAGAACTCCAATATATCGATCGCAAAGCCCCAAACCCTCGATATCGATCAAGAACTCCAATATATCGATCGCGGAGCCCCAAACTCTCGATATCGATCAAGAACTCCAATATATCGATCGCGAAGCCCCAAACTCTCGATATCGATCAAGAACTCCAATATATCGATCGCGGAGCCCCAAACTCTCGATATCGATCAAGAACTCCAATATATCGATCGCGAAGCCCCAAACCCTCGATATCGATCGAGAACCCCAATATATCGATCGCGAAGCCCCAAACCCTCGATATTGATCGAGAACCCCAATATATCGATCGCGAAGCCCCAAACCCTCGATATCGATCGAGAACCCCAATATATCGATCGCGAAGCCCCAACCCTCGATATTGATCGAGAACCCCAATATATTGATCGCGAAGCCCCAACCTCTCAGTATCATTGTTAAAAAACGGGTTCCAAAAAACTGTGTTTTGCGAGTAATGACTGTTTTACGAAGACTTTTGAAAACTAACGAGTATTTTTGCCAAATCTAAGATTTTCACAGTTTGTTAGAAAAAAAGTCGAGCTATAGTTCCATAACTAAATATACCTGCAAAAATGGATACTTTTTCTCGCACTATATTCTTATCAATTCAATCTGAAGTGTGAAATGATTTAAGGAGAAGGTTAAATCTGACAGTTATTTTTATCGGTTTCTTTGTTTGCCGATGGCTCAGCCGGTTACAGTGGACCAATCGCAAGGCGGTTCTCAGTCGATCAATCTATCAAATCAGTGAGCAAAATTACCAATAGTGCAAAATCGGCGCTAGAGATGTACTCTGTGCACTCTAGGTTTGCCAAGCGGCTATGGGGAGCCGTAGCCCAGCGGTAGCGCAGCTGCTCTGGTGTGCCAGCGACCCAGGCTCGATTCCAAGTGCAGTCACATTAATTTGGGGCTTAATTGGAATCTCGGCTTGGCTCTGATCGTGCAATTAACGGCCTTGAGAGCCAACCCCCCAAGGCGCAGTGAAGTGTACATGCCTAACGATAAAATAAAGTTAGGGCCGCTGTACACTCCTGTGTGAGTGTGTGCCTGCGTACGTATCCGCGCGCTTGTATGCCTGCTCAGGGGAGTCGGCGGAATGGGCAGTAATGCCTCTCGCCGGTTGTGTGCCTATGTCGCTTAAAGTGCGCCAGGGTGCACACAACCACCCTGCCTCTAATAAAAAATTGCCAAGCGGCTCAGGTAATGAATCATGCGGTCTCTGATATTCGAGTTAGTCTATCATGAGCGCTACGAGAGGCTGGTTGGCGCGTTGAAGGCCAAAAGTACAATTCCTCGTATTTAGCAATGTAATAGTACATGCAACTACCCCAGTCTCGCCTACTGAAAACTCCAAGTATTGGCGCACTGCGGTGAGATAAGCTGAATCTAGCAGACAAGATTAATAATTAAATAAAAGATTAGCATAATTAATATTTAGCATGTGCACATGTTACTCTTTTGTAGTAAAATTTATTATAGGTAATATAAAGTACTTTTTACGCCAGCCGCAGTCAGGATGCAGCCTCGTTAACAGCCCAACAGCTCAGGGGCGTCGCCACCGGGGGGAGACATGTCCCCCCCCAGTAAAAGCTATGGGGGGCATGCCAATTCTTTGTCCCCCAAACCCACCTTCTGACCCCGTTGTGGTAATCAATAATTTTTTCTTCAGAGTGTAAAATATAGCGCCTTCGACGCTAAAATGAGTGCCTGCGGCGCCAAAATGAGTGCCTGCGGCGCCAAAATGAGTGCCTGCAGCGCCAAAATGAGTGCCTTCGACGCTAAAATAAGTGCCTGCGGCGCCAAAATGAGTGCCTGCGGCGCCAAAATGAGTGCCTGCAGCGCCAAAATGATTGCTAACAACACCGATTCCAAAATACTATAGTAATATAGTCATGTAGAATTCTCGGCTTTGCCCTCAGCTCCCCACCAAAAAATCGATAGCGAACCCCTCGCACAGAAATAATAATTAGACTCATATAACTCACATATAGTGCTAATTGCTTGGTATTTAAATCATTATATGCTAATAATCAGTTTTACGATAAAATTTTGCGGACAATTTATTTTTCAGCAATATTAAATGTACTTTAATTCACGTTTCCATTATTGGGAAAGTTACATGCAGTGGAGTGGCATGTGCAAGCGTTGAAAATATTCATGTGAATACACATTGCCATAAGAATATCTCGCAAATCCTTTATAGATTTATCTTTACATTTGCACCAATGCGCTTCAATGACTACTCGTAAGTATACAAACATGTAAAATATACATGTACTGCTACTATTAATAGTAGTCTCGCACCTCAAATACAACTGTCGGATCCAATAAAAAAATAGATTTCTTTCTTGAAGTGTTTAAAACTTACGCCTATTAACTGACTACAAGTACTAGATGAACAAAAATGATGCAGTTAAATATATCTTCTTATAGCATTGTTTTCTGCGTGCTAAATGCTGAGAAAATTTCAGGAATTTCTCCTTAATATCCAACAATTAGATCCGACTCGTAGGAATCTTTGCTATTTTCAAACAGTTACTTAAAATATTTGAAAAGTACATATTCATGCACTTGGAACCACAGCTCAAAATACACGGCAGTATTCGCAAAGTCTAGTCAAGGCCAGTCTGTAATTTCACTGCTTGGTCACGTGATATAGAATCCAGGCCAGTTCGCCGCTCTGGCACATTGCCAAGCGTCTCTGCCAGTTCACTTGAGCCTGCTCAAATCTGGACGACTCGTTGAATTGCTGGAAATTGAATGCGGAATTCAGTGGGAATTATAGGAATTGGGGACACATGAGAATTGGGGGCCCTATCAGTGTGTCTGTGGATAACTAATCAGTGTGTCTGTGGATAACTAATCAACGTGTCTGTGGATACCTAATCAGTATGTCTGTGGGTGCCTAATCAGCGTGTCTGTGGATAACTAATCAGTGTGTCTGTGGATAACTAATCAGTGTGTCTGTGGGTGCCTAATCAGTGTGTCTGTGGATAACTAATCAACGTGTCTGTGGATACCTAATCAGTATGTCTGTGGGTGCCTAATCAGCGTGTCTGTGGATAACTAATCAGTGTGTCTGTGGATAACTAATCAGTGTGTCTGTGGATAACTAATCAGTGTGTCTGTGGATACCTAATCAGTGTGTCTGTGGATACCTAATCAGTATGTCTGTGGGTGCCTAATCAGCGTGTCTGTGGATACCTTATCAGTGTGTCTGTGGATACCTAATCAGTGTGTCTGTGAATACCTAATCAGTGTGTCTGTGGGTGCCTAATCAGTGTGTCTGTGAATACCTAATCAGTGTGTCTGTGGGTGCCTAATCAGTGTGTCTGTGGATGCCTAATCAGTGTGTCTGTGGATACCTAATCAGTGTGTCTATGAATACCTAATCAGTGTGTCTGTGGGTGCCTAATCAGTGTGTCTGTGGATGCCTAATCAGTGTGTCTGTGGATACCTAATCAGTGTGTCTGTGAATACCTAATCAGTGCGTCTGTGGGTGCCTAATCAGTGTGTCTGTGGATGCCTACTCAGTGTGTCTGTGGGTGCCTAATCAGTGTGTCTGTGGGTGCCGAATCAGTGTGCCTGTGGATGCCTAATCAGTGTGTCTGTGGGTGCCTAATCAGTGTGTCTGTGGGTGCCTAATCAGTGTGTCTGTGGATGCCTAATCAGTGTGTCTGTGGATACCTAATCAGTGTGTCTGTGAATACCTAATCAGTGCGTCTGTGGGTGCCTAATCAGTGTGTCTGTGGATGCCTACTCAGTGTGTCTGTGGGTGCCTAATCAGTGTGTCTGTGGGTGCCGAATCAGTGTGCCTGTGGATGCCTAATCAGTGTGTCTGTGGGTGCCTAATCAGTGTGTCTGTGGATGCCTAATCAGTGTGTCTGTGGATACCTAATCAGTGTGTCTGTGAATACCTAATCAGTGTGTCTGTGGGTGCCTAATCAGTGTGTCTGTGGATAACTAATCAGTGTGTCTGTGGATAACTAATCAGTGTGTCTGTGGATAACTAATCAGTGTGTCTGTGGGTGCCTAATCAGTGTGTCTGTGGGTGCCTAATCAGTGTGTTTGTGGGTGCCTAATCAGTGTGCCTGTGGATACCTAATCAGTATGTCTGTGGGTGCCTAATCAGCGTGTCTGTGGATACCTTATCAGTGTGTCTGTGTATACCTAATCAGTGTGTCTGTGGATACCTAATCAGTGTGTCTGTGGGTGCCTAATCAGTGTGTCTGTGAATACCTAATCAGTGTGTCTGTGGGTGCCTAATCAGTGTGTCTGTGGATGCCTAATCAGTGTGTCTGTGGATGCCTAATCAGTGTGTCTGTGGATACCTAATCAGTGTGTCTGTGAATACCTAATCAGTGTGTCTGTGGGTGCCTAATCAGTGTGTCTGTGGATGCCTAATCAGTGTGTCTGTGGATACCTAATCAGTGTGTCTGTGAATACCTAATCAGTGCGTCTGTGGGTGCCTAATCAGTGTGTCTGTGGATGCCTACTCAGTGTGTCTGTGGGTGCCTAATCAGTGTGTCTGTGGGTGCCGAATCAGTGTGCCTGTGGATGCCTAATCAGTGTGTCTGTGGGTGCCTAATCAGTGTGTCTGTGGATGCCTAATCAGTGTGTCTGTGGATACCTAATCAGTGTGTCTGTGAATACCTAATCAGTGTGTCTGTGGGTGCCTAATCAGTGTGTCTGTGGATAACTAATCAGTGTGTCTGTGGATAACTAATCAGTGTGTCTGTGGATAACTAATCAGTGTGTCTGTGGGTGCCTAATCAGTGTGTCTGTGGGTGCCTAATCAGTGTGTTTGTGGGTGCCTAATCAGTGTGCCTGTGGATGCCTAATCAGTGTGTCTGTGGTTGCCTAATCAGTGTGCCTGTGGATGCCTAATCAGTGTGTCTGTGGGTGCCTAATCAGTGCGTCTGTGGGTGCCTAATCAGTGTGTCTGTGGTTGCCTAATCAGTGTGTCTGTGGCTGCCTAATCAGTGTGTCTGTGGGTGCCTAATCAGTGTGTCTGTGGGTGCCTAATCAGTGTGTCTGTGGATGCCTAATTAGTGCTCCTATATGTGTCTGGATGATTACGACGCAACAGCCTTTCGATAGATGACTAATTAGAGAGCCAATAGATGACTAATTGGAGAGTCGATGGATCAACGTCGATGTGGACTAGATGAAAACAAAAGCCAGAGTAACAAAATCAGAACTCATCGCACCTGCACAAAGAGGTGCCTGGCCTGTTCAAGAATTCGACATTTGGCCAGAGCCGCCGACTCGAACCGCGGCGTCAAGTCGTCCGTAGTGACGGTCGAGTCGGCAAATCCGGCAGATTTCAAAGCCGAAATGTAGGCATCGCGTGAGTAGGCCGCGCTGACGTCAGCGGATGAGTCATCAGCGGTATTGGGCTGATTTCTTAACGGGCAGTAGTCTGTTAGACAGAGGCGGCCGCCGGGCTTCAGCCATTTCTGCAACGAAACAGGGCGATTCTATAGTTTGTGAAGATTCTATAGTTTGTGAAGATTCTATAGTTTGTGAAGATTCTATAGTTTGTGAAGATTCTATAGTTTGTGAAGATTCTATAGTTTGTGAAGATTCTATAGTTTGTGAAGATTCTATAGTTTGTGAAGATTCTATAGTTTGTGAAGATTCTATAGTTTGTGAAGATTCTATAGTTTGTGAAGATTCTATAGTTTGTGAAGATTCTATAGTTTGTGAAGATTCTATAGTTTGTGAAGATTCTATAGTTTGTGAAGATTCCATAGTTTGTGAAGATTCTATAGTTTGTGAAGATTCTATAGTTTGTGAAGATTCTATAGTTTGTGAAGATACCAGGGGTACTATAGTTTGTGACGATTCTGTAGTTTGTGACGATTCTATAGTTTGTGACGATTCTATAGTTTGTGAAGTTTGTAAAGTTTTGCTGGTTCTGCAAAATGTTTATTGCATATCCAATACTACTCGCAATCCTTGGCTTCGTAAGTAGCTAGAATAGAGTCAGATAAAAAAGAAAAAATCGAAAAAGCAATTAAGCTCAAATTCTCACATAAAACTTGGCCAGCACGCTGCCCTTATCCGTCACGTAGTGCATCACGTCGCGGCAGTAGATCACATCGAACGTCTCCTCCTCGTACAGTTCGCAGGTCTCAATATCGGCCAGCTCAAACAGCACCTGGCAACGCGAGAAAAAGTTTCTAAAGTACATTTGCTACCTTAAATTAGTCGAGTTTCTCATAAAGTTCCGTGAATTATGAATGATCTCGCTATAATAAAAGCTTAATGTACACATTCCCTCAGAACTTGTCATGATCTCACTTGTTCATGACTTCACTCACCTCATGAATTCACCCACAACGTCTCCTCATGACTCACTCATGACCTCAGCACATGATCTCTCAAATGAGCTCACTTATGATTTCGCATAATATACGACCTCACTCATTATCTTACCTCATGGCCTCTTCTTATGAATTCACTCAGGATCTCGCCTTATGGCCTCACTCATGGCCTCACTCATGACCTCACTCAGGACCTCGCCTTATGGCCTCACTCATGGCTTCACTCATGACCTCACTCAGGACCTCGCCTTATGGCCTCACTCATGGCTTCACTCATGAACTCACTCAGGACCTCGCCTTATGGCCTCACTCATGGCCTCACTCATGACACAATAATTACCACACTCACTTAAGAATTCATCCATGAACCAAATCATAGAACCTGCATTGGATAAAGAACTCGATCAATCAACCTTGATTTTTCTAAGAAACCGCAGACTTTCCTAGAAGCAATACCGGACAATTGCGCTCACATTTTGCACGCCCAGCTGATTGGCCCGCTGCAGAGCCAGACTGACCAGTGGGCCGGCGATGTCAAAACCAATCACGTTGGCGTCGTATTTCTGAAAATTTGATTTTCAAAGGTACATGCAAATTGTTGCACCGGTGGAATCTGTCATCATTCCTTACTGTATTCATTTTCTAATAAAAAATTTAACGAGCATCTACCTTAGCTAGCAGGCAGGAGGTGTCTCCCAATCCGCAGCCAACGTCAAGGACAGTCTCGCCCGGCTGGACACCGAGATAGTCGCACAGAGCGGCCGCTTCGCTGCCCTCGGCCAAAACGGATTCGAGCCTGCGGTTGGACAGGGATGGCGGTGTTGGTGACATCGTGATTGGGATGCGATCGGGACACGGGAGGTTGGTGGTCCAGATACCCAGATGCTCCGAGGACACGGGAGGTTGGTGGTCCAGATACCCAGATGCTCCGAGGACACGGGAGGTTGGTGGTCCAGATACCCGAGGACACGGTAGGTTGGTGGTCCAGATACCCGAGGACACGGTAGGTTGGTGGTCCAGATACCCGAGGACACGGGAGGTTGGTGGTACAGATATCTAGGACTCAGAAGACACTCAATGACACAGAGGTGGCCGGAGACCCTTGGACACCTGAGGACCCAGAGGACACTCAATGACACGGAGGTGGCCGGAGACCCTTGGACACCTGTGTTTGGCAGATTTAGACTCACTTCTCATCGCTGGGTCCGTTCATGAGACTCAT
Source organism: Macrostomum lignano (assembly GCA_002269645.1). NCBI lineage: Eukaryota > Metazoa > Platyhelminthes > Macrostomidae > Macrostomum > Macrostomum lignano. Next base: position 143,258 of record NIVC01001678.1, on the reverse strand, counting down.
ATGAGCCGCCTTCATCCGGTCGATCTCGTCCGGCGAACTCAGCGGAGTCTTGCGCACCAGCCAGCACATCTGGTTCCGGTTGCCCTTGGTGGACACGTAGGTTCGGCTCGGTCTGGTGAACACGTGACCGAACCGGTGAGAGCCGTGAGCAGCCTCAAGTAGCAGCTCGTTGTACCTCTGCGGCGATCGGTACTTGGTGGGGTTGTCGGTGCGGGCCACCGAGCCGGACCGGTGGAAGCAGGACTCGCGGAAGAAGAAATGTCCACCCGGCCGAAGCCAGTCGAGGATTCTGGCGAACACGCCGCGCACCTCTTCGTCGTCCAGGTACATGAACAGCCAGTTGGAGAACACCAGGTCGCAGCAATCTGCCGGCATCGTCATCTGGGTGGCGTCGGCTACAGCCAGAGTCAGGTTGCCATGGTGACCATTGTCTTCGCGATTCTTGTCGATGAAATTCTGCATGAAATCTGAGGCGTGCAGACTGCCGGCTAGCGTCGCCAGGTGCTTGGTGAACCGGCCGATCCCAGCGCCAAGTTCCACAACGTCCAGACCGTTTACGGGCGGCAGCATGCCCAGGATTTCCTGCGTCTCGCGGTCGGCGATGGAGGCTGCGTTGCTATCCAGCATCATCATCTCTAGGGAGGGCTTGCCGTGGCCCTTCCAGTAGCTTAGCATCTGTTGGCGGGTCTCTGCAGGGGCGGAGACGGGAGGTGCAAGTGCGTCAATCTTCTTGTGGGCTGCAAGATTTGCCTACTATCATCCATGCGTGACTGTCTAATCATCCAGTTTAATCATCATGTTAGTCTTATCATTCATGAAGTTTTCTAAGCGGTTGCGTTTTTCAAACGAATCCACGGTTGTCTAATCATTCAGGGGGTTCTCTAATCACTAATCATTCAGAGGGTTGTCTAATCATTCAGGGGGTTGTCTAATCATTCAGGGGGTTCTAATCATTCAGGGGGTTGTCTAATCATTCAGGGGGTTGTCTAATCATTCAGGGGGTTGTCTAATCATCCAGGAGGTTGTCTGACTCTGACCATCTATGGGGTTGTCTAATCATCCAGGAGGTTATCCGACCATCTATTGGGTTGTCTAATCATCCACGGGGGTTTTCTAATCATTCAAGTGGTTGTCCAATCATCCAGGGGGTTGTCTACCCATCCAAACGGGTTGTCTAATCATCCACAGCATTGGCTATACCTAGATGAATAGGTAGAGACAAACATGATTTTTGGTATAATTTATTTCTATATTTAGTATATAGGAAGGACTTATGGTTTTAATGCGATCTTACCAGTGCAGGCAGACATGCTGTTTCTAGAAACTGTAAAAAAAGTTGGACAACTGAACAAAAAATTCCAATCTGCTTAGAAAGACTCAGTTACAGTGCTGATAGCGGTAGACTTAATTCACACACACAAAACAGGTTGCATATTTATAGGCAGTTTCGCATCTATGAGGGTCATTGGAATTCCATAATATACCGCAGCTCACTGGGCATTTTCACTGGTGTTTTCAAGTGCAGGCGAGTGGAAAGCTTCGGTGAAAGCAGTAAAATCCACAGCAAAAACAAAACCTGTTTCCAAGGCAGGAAAAACTTCTCCAAACAGAAAAAGCAATTTCGTGTGTCACTACTCGCAAACCGGTTGGGTTTATCTGCCGCGAGTGTGTAATGCACACTGATAATCGCGGGTGAAAACTGCTGACGAATGGAAACTTACTGGCACAGCAAAGTGCGCAAATTTTTGTTAGGCCAATTGACAAAATTCATAAGTCAAAGTACGATAAAGTTAGGCCGCTTAAGATTTTACCAGGAATTGAAGTTTCAACCCGGTATTTTATCAGACGCCAAATTCGAGCCGGTCGAAAGTCAACAATTATACTGCGTTAAGTTTGTGGAAAAATTAATCTTACAAAAACTGAATCTCTCTGTCAGTCCCGCTGGACTATTTTAATGGCAAGCTACACTGCAATGCATTAATAAGCTAACACTGAATCTCTAAACAAGCTTTGTTGCAAGTAGTCTATAACGAATTTCGATTCCAAGATAGATATTCTAACTCGAGCCAAATGGCTGCACGCCAGATGACAAAGGAAAGGAGATTAGAGATGGAATAAGATACGGAATGAGAGCAGACATGAGAAGACAGATAAAATGCGAGATGGAAGAAGAGAAAAGATGAGAGAGATGAGAGGTGGGAGGAAAGAAGGAAAAGAGAAACAAAGGAAAGCGAGAGAAGGGGAGGATAGAAGAGGTGAGAGGAAGAGAAGAGAGAGAGGAGGAAGAGAAGAGAGATGATGGAAAGAGGTGAGGAGAGGAGAGGAGAGAGAAAGGAGGGAAAGAAGAGAGGAGAGGAGAAAAGAGGGGAGAAAGAAAAGAGAGAGTAGAGAAGAGGGAGGAGAGACGAGGTGAGGATAGGAGAAGAGAGACGAGAGAAAGGGGGAGAGGAGAGAGTAAAAGAGAGCTGAGAAGACACAAGCCAACGCTGCATTAAATTAAAAAAGAGGAAAACCAAAAGAAAAATACTTCATGCTCTACTACACGGGAAAGATAAAGTAGTATACAAAGCGCATGTGCTTCGCTATATATTTGTAAAAAAAAGTTGAAAAAACAATCGTGATATTATAATCTCTTGTCGAAAACGGAAACAGTTGAAAAAGTAAAAAATTATAAGGCTTACTAAGTATACTAATTCCAGGAAACTACAAGTACATGGACACTATTTCATAAAAAAATAAGTATAATAAATATAGAAAACAAGGTCGAGCTGCATCATCAGGCAAACAAACACGCAGAGAAAGTTTTTTAGAGCATCTTGGCCGGCTCTGCAGTCACATACCGTAATAATTAAACTGAAAATCAACATTCTTGTTTTTTTCAAATAAATAGAAAAAAATAAATTTGTTTCAATATGTGTTATAATTTAAAACACGGCGCTAAGAAAAATTAATTGAATAAACCTATAGCCTAGATTACATGCACAACTTGCCTGCCTATTGTAGCATAGCAACCATACTTAGCAATAAGGTCTAGTATTACATATTATAGTATGCTAAATTGGATGGCAGCCTATTATCACAGCAGCTATTATCGAGCCCTATGGTTACACGCATGCGCAAAAGTTCAGTTAGATTCAGATAATCCAACCGCAACTGCATGCTGAGAGTAGGCGGGTGAGAATATTTTTGTCAATTATAGTTGTTTCTCTTTGCAAAAAAGAAATAACAAACAAAAATTGCAAGAAGGCAGCTTCAGAAAGATTAGAAATTTTCACGCTAAAAAACTAATAAAATTAAAAGGAAGCAAATAAAGTGAATTTAAAAACTAAGATTTAAGTTGCTCATAGTAGTGCCGCGCAGATTGGTACCTCAGCATGAGCGCAGGAGTGGCACCTCTATCTTTATACGTAGCAGAGTTCTGCACATCTATGCAATACAGACTCAACTTCAAAGGCATTTGGATTTTATTTAAATAGAATTGGTAGTATTACCAATGGGATCTGGTAGCATTACCAATGGGATCTGGTAGTATTACCAATGGGATCTGGTAGTATTACCAATGGGATCTGGTAGTATTACCAATGGGATCTGGTAGCATTACCAATGGGATCTGGTAGTATTACCAATGGGATCTGGTAGCATTACCAATGGGATCTGGTAGTATTACCAATGGGATCTGGTAGCATTACCAATGGGATCTGGTAGTATTACCAATGGGATCTGGTAGCATTACCAATGGGATCTGGTAGTATTACCAATGGGATCTGGTAGCATTACCAATGGGATCTGGTAGTATTACCAATGGGATCTGGTAGCATTACCAATGAGATCTGGTAGTATTACCAATGGGATCTGGTAGTATTACCAATGGGATCTGGTAGTATTACCAATGGGATCTGGTAGCATTACCAATGGGATCTGGTAGTATTACCAATGGGATCTGGTAGCATTACCAATGGGATCTGGTAGTATTACCAATGGGATCTGGTAGCATTACCAATGGGATCTGGTAGTATTACCAATGGGATCTGGTAGTATTACCAATGGGATCTGGTAGTATTACCAATGGGATCTGGTAGCATTACCAATGGGATCTGGTAGTATTACCAATGGGATCTGGTAGCATTACCAATGGGATCTGGTAGTATTACCAATGGGATCTGGTAGCATTACCAATGGGATCTGGTAGTATTACCAATGGGATCTGGTAGCATTACCAATGGGATCTGGTAGTATTACCAATGGGATCTGGTCGTATTACCAATGGGATCTGGTAGTATTACCAATGGGATCTGGTAGCATTACCAATGGGATCTGGTAGAATTACCAATGGGATATGGTAGTATGGTGGTATTACCAATGGGATATGGTAGTATGGTGGTATTACCAATGGGATCTGGTAGCATTACCAATGGGATCTGGTAGCATTAGCAATGAGATCTGGTAGCATTACCAATGGGATCTGGTAGCATTACCAATGGGATCTGGTAGTATTACCAATGGGATCTGGTAGCATTACCAATGGGATCTGGTAGTATTACCAATGAGATCTGGTAGCATTACCAATGGGATCTGGTAGTATTACCAATGGGATCTGGTAGCATTACCAATGGGATCTGGTAGTATTACCAATGGGATCTGGTAGCATTACCAATGGGATCTGGTAGTATTACCAATGAGATCTGGTAGCATTACCAATGGGATCTGGTAGTATTACCAATGAGATCTGGTAGCATTACCAATGGGATCTGGTAGTATTACCAATGGGATCTGGTAGCATTACCAATGGGATCTGGTAGTATTACCAATGAGATCTGGTAGCATTACCAATGGGATCTGGTAGTATTACCAATGAGATCTGGTAGCATTACCAATGGGATCTGGTAGTATTACCAATGGGATCTGGTAGTATTACCAATGGGATCTGGTAGTATTACCAATGGGATATGGAAATAGAAGAATTACCAATGGGCTTCTTTAGTATATTTCAAATCCCAAAAAAATATTTTATAACTAAAATCAGTTGGTCATTAAAAGAGCTGCCAATGACCAGTTATTTAACATTCAGAGAACTGCAATTCTAACTGAAATTTTGTCTTGAGATATCTTTGTACAGTTAAATATTTCAATCAAACCCTCCCCTCTCCAGAGTCCAAAGCTGGCACAAATAGTTGGATTTATTATTAGTTAGCTAAAATAAATCCAATTCACCTGTTTCCGCCGCCAAGGAGGCCGACCGCGTTGTTCGACGTTCCGCCGCCGGCGCCGGCGCCGGCAGAGACGGACGAAGTAGTAGCCCGCTGTTTTAGCAGGGTCCAGTCGAACACGTAGTCGAACACGAAGTTCAACGTGCGGAATAGTATGCGAAAATTCTCGCGCAACCAACGATAGTCTGGGGCCTCTTCAAATTTCAGATTGCGGCAGTAGCTTAGGTAGCGGCTGAACTCCGGCGGGTAGCCCCTGGTCAGGCTCTCGATCGGGGTGGACACCTTCTTCTCGTAGATGCGCTCGTATTTCTGCTTCTTGTTGTTCGCCTGTGTGTGTTTTGGGAGTATGGTATAGAGTGACACAAGAGCAGTGGATAGTGACAGATGAATATGGAGAGTGACAGATAAATATGGGGAGTGACAGATAGATATGGAGAGTGACAGATAAATATGAAGAGTGACAGATAGATATGGAGAGTGACAGATAAATATGGAGAGTGACAGATAAATATGGAGAGTGACAGATAGATATGGAGAGTGACAGATAAATATGGGGAGTGACAGATAGATACGGAGAGTGACAGATAGATATGGAGAGTGACAGATAGATATGGGGAGTGACAGATAGATATGGAGAGTGACAGATAGATACGGAGAGTGACAAATAGATATGGGGAGTGACAGATAGATACGGAGAGTGACAAATAGATATGGGGAGTGACAGATAGATATGGAGAGTGACAGATAAATATGGAGAGCGACAGATAGATACAGAGAGTGACAGATAGATACGAACAATGACGTAAATAGCGAAGAGTGACACTACCACAGTGGAAAGTGACACAAGGCCTAAAACAAGAAGATGAGAAGAGTTGCCACCAACCTTGAGTCCTTGCCAGGGCAGCGAGGAGCGCAGGAAGTACATGAAAACGTAACCAAGACTTTCCAGATCGTCCCGACGCGACTGTTCAATGCCGGCGTGCGCATTGACCGAGGCGTAGCGAGCCGTGCCAGTCAGGTTCTTGTCGTCGCGATAAGGAATGTGCGCCTTCGTGCGGGAGTCGCTGAGGGCAAAGGCGAATGAATTTGTATTGAGGAGGGAGGGCTGATTGAAATATCTGGGGCAAGAAATTGCGCAATAACACTAACCGGTACTTTTTGGCCAGACCGAAGTCTACAAGGAATAATTTGTTGCAGTGGCGCCCGATGCCCATTAGAAAGTTGTCCGGTTTGATGTCGCTGTGGGAATGATTGTGCATGATTTGCTAGGGCTTTTTTAATAATGTTATTGATACTTATATGAAGCTGGATCTGAGAAGCTGGACCAGAAACTAAGGATCTGGGAGGCTGGCCCAGCAACTGAGAATCTGGGAGGCTGGCCCAGCAACTGAGGATCTGAGAAGCTGGCCCAGCAACTGAGGATCTAGGAGGCTGGCTCAGCAACTGAGAATCTGGGAGGCTGGCCCAGCAACTGAGGATCTGAGAAGCTGGCCCAGCAACTGAGGATCTGGGAGGCTGGCCCAGCAACTGAGGATCTGGGAGGCTGGACCAGCAACTGGGGATCTGGGAGGCTGGCCCAGTAACTGAGGATCTGGGAGGCTGGCCCAGCAACTGAGGATCTGGGAGGCTGGCCCAGCAACTGGGGATCTGGGAGGCTGGCCCAGCAACTGGAGATCTGGGAGGCTGGCCCAGCAACTGAGGATCTGGGAGGCTGGCCCAGCAACTGGGGATCTGGGATGCTGGCCTAGCAACTGGGGATCTGGGAGGCTGGCCCAGTAACTGGGGATCTGGGAGGCTGGCTCAGCAACTGAAGATCTGGGATGCTGGCCAAGCAACTGGGGATCTGGGAGGCTGGCTCAGCAACTGGGGATCTGGGAGGCTGGCCCAGCAACTGAGGATCTGGGAGGCTGGCCCAGCAACTGAGGATCTGGGAGGCTGGCTTACCAAGAAACTGGGGATCTGGGAGGCTGGCTCAGCAACTGGGGATCTGGGAGGCTGGCCCAGCAACTGAGGATCTGGGAGGCTGGCCCAGCAACTGAGGATCTGGGAGGCTGGCCCAGCAACTGGGGATCTGGGAGGCTGGCCCAGCAACTGAGGATCTGGGAGGCTGGCCAGGCAACTGGGGATCTGGGAGGCTGGCCCAGCAACTGAGGATCTGGGAGGCTGGCCAGGCAACTGGGGATCTGGGAGGCTGACCAGGCAACTGGGGATCTGGGAGGCTGGCCAGGCAACTGGGGATCGGGAAGGCGGCAGTAGCCCACAGCGTGAGAGTTGTAGGAGCGAGGCGGCGGTCTCAGTAAATCTAAAGCCAGATTTCACAACCACGTCAATGCTTGCATTACCGGTGAATGAAATTCTTATTATGCACAAACTCCACCCGGCAGAGCATCTGATCGGCCAGCATCAGCACAGTTTTCATAGTGAAGCGGCGCGAACAGAAGGTGAACAAATCCTCCAGGCTGGGGCCGAGCAGGTCCATCACAAGGCAGTTGTATTGGTTTTTCAGGCCATCCTGACCGTACCACCTGGCGTTGGCACAAGATTGTGTGGCATTCGGTACATGCAACATTTGAACCAAAAAGCATTTGCTGCACAATTGGATATCGAATTTCGAGATTATCCCTTGAAAAGAATCAGAACCAACAGAACACTTCATTTCTCTTCTGTCACTCTCAACTCTCACCTCCCACAAGTGATAAAATTGTTAACGTACTACTTATATAGTAGTAAAATGAGTAGCATGTATAGAAAGATATGCGCTGAACCATACATATATTTGAATCAACCAATAGGAAGAGAGAAATCTCGAGCATGCTAATTTTAGAAATCACCCAATCACGTGTGACCCGCGATTGTCAGCTCAAACCCCAGTTGCGATGCATCATTCAGCCTGCGCTCGGATGAACCAATCAAAAGTATCTAAAATTAAAATAACTCGGCTACGGTAACCAATCATGCATGCTCACACTAAACCAATGGAGTAACTTTCTAACCTGCCATGTTTGACAGCAACCAATCCGTGAACCTTTGACATTTAAGACAATGGACTCAATGACCTCATGTGGGGTCCGATTGCCTATAAATACTGTACAAGTGGTCCAGAGCGGACCGGAGCTCAAGATTTTTGCCTTCCAGAAGGAAGAAGAGCTCCGAGAGGAAGCCTCCAAAGGACTTCCTTCCGACCAAGTAATTCGAGACTCGGTCGAGTTCTTGCGGTAAGTCTTACTCATTTGCGCCAGGTGTTTGAGTCTGTTGAGACTTATTGGTTGTAGTCTCTGGAAGGACTACCCTAATAGATCTTAGAGGACTATCAGTAAATACCGGAGCTATACCTAGGGTGCATTAAGACACCGCTAGAAGGAGGAGGCTTATTTGAAACCGCATTAAGGCGCAGGGATCCCCCCATCGATAACACGAAGCTTCTGATTGGTCCTGACTGCAGATACCGGCCGGAAACGACTTCAGTGGAAGTAAAGGAACGTGTACCTGGTTTACGAAACATAGACGTCTAACGAGTCCAGAAGTCCGAGAATTGCAAAACAAGAAAGAGCTCTCCAAGACAGGACTCAAGGTAAGAGGTACCTTCATTTGATTACTGGGTTGCCTAGCAGTAGCTAGAAGTGATTGTTCTTTGATTACTAAGAAAGTCTTGGTAGTAAGGAACACATCATAATAATCTAGTTCATTTTTTTTTCTTATATTATTCTAGAAGTTTATTTAGCCACATAATGCCGAAATGGGGGAATTGATCTACATTCCAATTACCAATGGTTTAAATATCTGCGCAGTCACGTTCTATTCTTTGCTTTGTCCGAACTCTGCCACACTGCAGATTGCAGGCGGAATGGCATGAGTTTAGGACCATAAATATGCAGATTAGTCTCAGTTCATTTTAATGTCTGTGCTCAGCAGTTTTTTAATGTAAAATGAGCAGTCTTATTTTCGAACTGCGATGCACAAATGGCATATGCATTTCTGATATTCGATACCATTCTAGCTACTAACAATATCAATGACCCGATCTATTCATAATGGAAATACTGTACCACTAGAGTCTAAGACTTTCAAATTTCTTAGATTATTTAAGCTGGGTGAAAGCTGTTTGAAAGGAACACTGCAGTATAGCAGGACGCAGATCACAAAGATTGTGTAATTTTTGAAGGCCTATTTCCCGGAAAAAAATGCACTGCGGAGATGGGAAAAATCATTTTTCCCAGGAAATAGGCCTCCAAAAAAATTACACAATCTTTAAGTTTTATATCCTGGTATAGTTCAGTGGCCCTTGGATATTTAAGATTCAGTGATCAGTGATTAAACTTGGCATGCAAGTACATGTCATATAAAACTTTAGACACTTTACCTGATGGTAGGAATACCAATACCGTCCTGGAGAATCTTGTACACCTTGCTCTCATAGAGCAGCTGTGGATGTCGGGCAGTGACTGGTTCAAGTTTCACCGCAACCTCCTCGCCATTGATGACGCTGACGCCTAGATAGATTTCGCCAAAGGATCCGCTGCCAATCTTTCTAGTCAACTTGTACTTGCTGCCGACAATGAAGTCAGCCTTTTTGGACCCGCTACCAGATTCCATGGATCTTGATAAACAGCCGCAACAATATCCACTCTGACTGCTCGTAGATAGACTTATGTTTTCTCAATTATGCCGCTCCCGCTTGACTTTCAATTAGATGTCTTGAACACCTGAGCTGAGAGTAAAGACGAAGTCTAATACAAGAAGCATGCATTAAAAAAAACCAATGAAATAATTTTGTGAGCAATGAAATATGAGACCAACAATTAGCAACATCCAAGCAAGACTCAGGGGAGTTAACAGCTTTTGTTTGACAATTATTCAATAGACATAAATAATTAGCCAAAAGTGCATGTAAAAGACAGATTAAAAACACCATTAGAAATTGTAATTTATTCCTAAAGGTACTTCTAAGGTTTATGTAAAGGTATTAGTTAAAATGATTTGTTTAAAAAAACTGGTAACTAAAAAACAAACTGACCTCTATCCTAATTTTCATATATAATATAATATAGATATTGATATAGACCTTGTAATCAGTGAGTTTGCATTTGTGGTAAAAACCTATCAAAGTAATTCGCAAAGTAATTCTTATTGAACACCTAAGATCCAACCAGATATGGTAAGACATGGCAAGACATTGTTTCATCCAAAAATTTAAAATGATCAATCATAGTGATATCTACTACAATGCAAGAGTTATGAATTCATCTATATGCAGTTGTCTTCCTGATTTTTTGCTGTTTTTGCAAGCAGCAAATATTAAAAAATCTTATCAAATCTTGTCATGAACAACAATGTTACAGTCTTTCATTTTTACTATAAATAGAAAAAATGGGAAAATTGGCAGCAAATAAATTATAAAATTCCTTTGCATTTCTAAAATAACCTAACATCCATCCATCTATCCAATCCATCCATCCAATCATCATCATCATCATTCACATTCACTCATCATCACAATATACTAAATCTCTAAGGTCTGTCTGTCTGTCTGACCGGTATTCCAGTCCACAGCCTGAATGCCTGAACCGATTTTTTTAAACTTGCTTTATTCAATTGCAAATTCATGTGAGATTGTGTGGGTGTAATTGCATTTAAAAAATTCGAATGGGAAGATGGTTAAATAATCGAAAAACGAGTTTTTTTAATGCTTTCAATGGGAGGCTAGAAAAGGTCAAAATCTCACTAACTGAATTTCAATTCCAATTAAGATTGCGCCACAACTTTTCTCTGTTCACTGTGCACGCCTCAATACTGGCTGCAATAAGGGAGAGGAAAATAATGCTCAGTGGCTGCGTGTGTACATTCTGACCCTGGCTGACTGGCGGACTGCATAGACAATTGCTATTAATAGATTTCACTCAACTGTGCATTGGCTCTGCCTGCATACAACCTGTGCACACTGAGCAGCCTATCACTGCTATGTATTTGACTGCAGTGCCGAAGCATATATGGCTGATTTTTGCGCCCTCCGATCAGTAGGCGGAATAGCCGCAGTGTAGGCACTAGGACTAGGTTTAGGCTAGGCGTAAGGTCCAAGGTTCGAGTCCGCCTCCCCAGCGGATAATTAAAATTAAATAAATTCATTTATTAGTAGCTTCTGCCTCGACAATTTTGAACATTTTTTTATTAATTGTAATTGAAATTTTTTTTATTAATTACAATAATTTATTTTGTAAAATCCTAAGATCCCAATAATTGTTATTATCTAGGTCTATGGAAGTATTAATTAAATTACTTAACTGCAGATGATGCTGCTAAACTGCTGAGGTATTGCTAAATGCTGAGTGGTGCAAAAGATTGCCGATATGTATCGAAAATCGATTAGCAAGCCATACAATGCTGAGCTAATTTCTACATTGTTGAAAGGATCATTGCAGTTTGCTAAGGATTCTGATGCTGATACCGATACTGATACTGATACTGATTGCTGAGGTACTCGTAGTTCCTCCAGACTTATGAGTGTATTGCTGCAAACTGCTGAGGGGATAACTATTTAGAGAGTCTTAAGTGGATAATAACGGTGAAGTATTAAGTGCAAGTTGTTGAGGCAATAACTGCAGACTGCTGAGTGAATTATTGTAGTTTGCTGATGTTAATAAAAGTTGTAGACGGCAAAGTGGATAACTGCAGGCATGAAAGTTGTAGATGGCTAAGTGGACAACTGCAGGCTGCTAAGAGTATTACTGCAGTCTGTTCTGCGGGAAAGGTTAACTTCAAACTGCTGAAGTTGCTGAACTTTTTGAATAGTATAAGGATTTTTTGACCATCTGTCAATAGGCAGCCTAGCTATGCCTGTTACTGTAGACAGGCAATAACAGGCATAGGCTAAGCAGAAGGTCGGCAGTTCGAGTCTGCGTTGAAGCAGCGAATTTATCTTTGTGACCTGTGAGAATAATCATTGTCATGCAGGCATTGAGCGTATAAACTGCAAACTGCCGAGGGGATAGCTGCAGACTGCTAGGATAATAATGGCAGACTTCTGAGGAGGATATCTAACTGTGAATAATTGTAGCTTGCAGAAGGGACAATTCTGGGTCCCTGAGGGAAAAATGAATAATAATAATAAAAGTTGTAGAGTGCAAATGAGTTGTATGACTGCAGTCTGTTTTGCGGAATTAGAAGGGATAATTTCGAGTTGTTGTGGGGATAACTGCCAATTTCTGGGGAGGGTTTAACTTTAAACTTCTGAGGCAATAATAGTAGTCACCTTTTAGCAGTTTGGGAGTGGTGCTAATCTGGGGAGCGGTGCTAATCTAAGGGAGTGGGGCTAATATAAAGGAGTAATTATAATACTATAAAGGAGTGGGGGGGCTAATCTGGGGGATTGGGGCTAATCTGGAGGAAGTAGCGGTGCGAATTTTTGCAGAGTGGTGCAAATCTGGGGGATTGGGGCTAATCTAGAGGAAGTAGCAGTGCGAATTTTTGCGGAGTGGTGCAAATCTGGAGAAGTAGTGCTAATCTGGGCTGAGTGCTAATCTGGGCTGAGTGCTAATCTAGGCTGAGTGCTAATCTGGGCTGAGTGCTAATCTAGGCTGAGTGCTAATCTGGGCTGAGTGCTAATCTGGGCTGAGTGCTAATCTAGGCTGAGTGCTAATCTAGGCTGAGTGCTAATCTAGGCTGAGTGCTAATCTAGGCTGAGTGCTAATCTAGGCTGAGTGCTGATATAGGCTGAGTGCTAATCTGGGCTGAATGCTGATATAGGCTGAGTGCTAATCTGGGCTGAGTGCTAATCTAGGCTGAGTGCTAATCTGGGCTGAGTGCTGATATCTAGGCTGAGTGCTAATCTGGGCTGAGTGCTAATCTGGGCTGAGTGCTAATCTAGGCTGAGTGCTAATCTGGGCTGAGTGCTAATCTGGGCTAAGTGCTAATCTGGGCTGAGTGCTAATCTGAGCTGAGTGCTAATCTGGGCTGAGTGCTAATCTAGGCTGAGTGCTAATCTGGGCTGAGTGCTAATCTGGGCTGAGTGCTAATCTGAGCTGAGTGCGAATCTGGGCTGAGTGCTAATCTGGGCGCAGTGCTAATCTGGGCGCAGTACTAATCTGGGCGTAGTGCTAATCTGGGGGAAGTGGGGCTAATCTGGGGGTGTGCAGCTAATACGGGGGAGTAGTGCTAATCTGGGGGAAGTGGGGCTAATCTGGGGGTGTAGGGCTAATGTGGGAGAATAGTGCTAATCTGGTGAGGATTTGAAAATAACGAATAATCATAAAAGAACTATAAATGAATTGACATTGCAAAGTTTCAAACATTAAGAAATGTAACTTTTTAGAACTTTTTAGTCTCAGTAAAATTGGTGTACAACTGCTTAGAGATTTGCTACTGCAGAACTTCTCGGAGATTAGTGAGATTTGCTCAGCGACTGTGCAAAACTGCTTATAGACAAGCGCTAAACTGCTAAGAAGCCACCCGGAGGGGGCTAAATGGCTAGTCCAAATATACTAAATCTCTAAGGTTTGTATGCTTGCTTGCTTGAATGTCCATAACACTCTAGAGCAAGCAATTCTTCACCAATTTTGATCGCGTTTTTGCCAAAAGATTCAAAATTGTCTGGAAAGAAGACGGTTAAAATTTCTTTAATCTGCTTCAATGCTAAAGGGATTAAATATTTGAAAAACTGTCTTGAATGTGCTTTTTCAATGCAAATTTTATCAGCAAGAAACTTCAGTCAATTTTAGTTGATTGCGCCAGAGCCAACTGATAAGAAAACTCACTGGGGCCCCACTTAAAGGGGGCAATAAAAAAATTATTCTGGCTGCTGGCAGCCAGCTCTAATTAGCTAGTCTATTCCCATATACTAAAAATGAGTTGTCTGTCGGTATGCGATAGATTTCAGAAAAATTGGCTCAACCGATTTTCTTCAAACTTACACCATTCGATCAGAAATTTTCCTGGGACGGTACATGCATCTTGGCTGAGAAATTGCTTAATGTTAAAGGGATTAAATATTCGAAAAACATGCTTTTTTTGCAAAGGTCAAGCCAAATTTTCGACTTGAAATGCATTGTAAGAATGCTAGAGAAAAAACTGACTGACTGAATTCCGATTGTGATAAAGATTGCATCACAACAAGTTGAAAACAGTGCCGAAGAAATGCACACACGACATGATTTAAATTGCGTAACCATATTGCTAACTTGAAGTGAGACTGATACTGGCTGACTGAGAAATTGATTATGTCATAACTTTTTACTCCAATTGACTTGCTGTAAGAATTGAATTATAAGGGCCACAATTCATGTTCTCCAATTGAAAAGAGATAGCCCTGATGCGAACAGACTGGAATGCTAATGTAGCGACCTGGGTTTGAATCTTACTAGTGAAAATTGTTCTGCTGCCTCCATGCACTCTAAGCAGCCTTCCTTGGCGCTCAGAAGTTGCACAATATGGCGCAATTGAGTCGTCATTAATGAGGCTCAATAACATACAAAATTAGGAAGTTTTGTTTTGATCTTATCTTGAACTAAATCCCAATATCAACAACCCGTTAGAGCTGTCACGAGATCTCGACAAGACAAGATTCGAGACAAGATCTCGACATTTTTTCTTGTCTTGAAAAATCTCAAATTTTGTCAAGAAATTCGAGACGAGATTCAAGAATTTTCTGATACCTTTTTTTCAAAAGCTTTTAAGTGATAGGCCTAAGATATAAAAAGGGAGCAAATTTTCATATAAATACAGCTTGATAGGGCAATTTTCAAATGGTAAAATCTAGCCAATGTCAAGCAGTTTTAGTTATTTAACGGATGTTGTTATATACGAGTTTGCATTGCATATGCGCTCGTTTAGTTATCATTTCAGTTCTGCAGCAAGGTGTATCACAGCAGACTCAAAAACAATCTACATAGGTCTTTTGACGAATTAGTAATAGACATAGTAGGGCCAAGGGCCTATATGCTACAAGCATAAATGCTTATGAATAAATAGCAAAGAATTAAAACTACAATTAAGAAAGTATTCTAGAAAATCTAAAAAATATTTTTTAGAATTGTATCTTATCAAAAAATTTAAGACAAGATAAGACAAGATAAGAGCAAGACAAGATGCAATTCTGAAATATATATATTTAGATTTACTTTGTCTTGTCTTGTCTCGTCTCGAAATTCTCGACTTACAAGCCTTTTTCGTCTCGAATCTCGTCTCGAATAAAATCTCTAATTTTGACAGCTCTGAGCTCTACAACCCGTTAAAAAAATTAAAATGTTTCTGCTATATTATACCCATAATTGCACTACTGGAATACCACTGCCGGATCCATAGCCATTAGAAAATGGGTTCCGGTGCCAGAACTCTAGCCATTGCCTGAAACAAAACATCATGGTGATGCATAAATATATTGTTTTAATACTTTTTTGAATCTTCATTGAATACTTTCCCTAAATTTAGACCTAGATGCAAGTTGCATCCTGGTTTTCATATTTGCATTCACTTTTTAAGCTTGAGATGCAAGCTTGCATCCACATTTTTGGCAGAAAAAACCCTGATCACGACTCAAATTGAATTCTTGGATTAAAATAACATATAGATATGAAGCTAAACCGCATTAAAACTTGTAGAGCGGCAGGCCTATTTAACATACGCACTGTACCGTACGACTTAGCTAGGAGCTAGACGATTTGCATAGTGCTTTTTTTTTATAAATTGCTACGTCTACTAAATAGGAGTAAAAAATCGGCACTTGTTGTGATTTTAAATATACCGTCACCGTAAACATAAGGTGTTGTTTTTTTCGTTATTTACGATCACAAGTTATTGTGCAGTATCGATAGTTTTATCATTGAATTAAAAGAAACTTCTGTCTTCTTATGAAACTTTTCTTACTCGTTTGGTTTCATATATTCACGAAAATCATTGAATTATTGAAATTAATTAATTATTACTTATTCAGTATTAATTATTAAAAACAATTGCTTATTGACTTTTTATATATTTATAATGAAATGCTTGTAACTTGAAATATCCGGTGGTTGTGTGAGATACTTTATCTGTAAAATATATATTGCAGTATACAAAATATGTTTCAAATTGCATTTCATAAATTTGTTGTCAATTGGCTTTTCAAATTTTAAATATTATATAACTAGAAGGTACACTGATCTCTACATATAAAAATCAAAACTCTGTGTGTGTGTGTGTCTGTCTGTGTGTGGACAATTTTGATCGCTATGGACTCCCAAACCGCTCAACCAAATTACACCAAACTTTACACCCACCCTAAACTTACTACGGAGAATGTCTTAGGCTACCTTTTAATTTCCTAGACTCAAGTCTTCCTACCTAAAAGTACAAAAAACTGCTCAAAATGCGCGATTTTTTCACTAAATCCTCCATAGCGCCGCTCCACTTCTACCGATTCTCTTCAAATTTAACACAGACAATCTTCAACTATTTTGACACAATCGTGTAAAATTTCAAATCTCAAAGTTAATCCTGAAAGCCGCTGTGCACTTTTAAAGTTGGGCTGTTTTTTTCAGCGAGGCAGCCACCCCAACCTCCGCCCGCCTGCCTCTCTTTCCCGATCTGGGCCCAGATGTGTAAAAGGGTTTCAAAATTGACTAACTTTTAGCTGCCATAAGTTTGCTCCACGTAAAGCGATTGACTTCAAACTTGACACAATTCTTCATTGACTCATTCTCTATCTAAATGTAAAGTTTCAACTCTGTAACTCAACCGAAAAAGAAACTGTAAGCATGTGAAGTTTGTCTGCTTTTTCTGTTGTTTGTGCCACTCACTCACTCATTCCCCCAGAGCCAGACGAAGGGTCAGGCGATAGGACTGAATGTACATAGCAAATGTACAGTGTTTTAGAATAACTTTATTTATAGCCTTCTCTGCACCCCGAGAGTGGAGAGGCTACGTTTAGCCATAACAGTTTAGTGAGAAATTCTAACCACTGCCCTCTGTATAGGCAAACTCTGCAGCAGTTTAACAGTGGATGGCAATGGCAAATCAAGGTAATTCAGCATGGTTTGTAAAAGCGAAAGATTTATGAAAAAGCGATGCAATGCAATACAACCCTACTAAATTAGACACACCATGGAAATTTAGGTTTTCTCTTAAAGGTACTTTAAAATTTAAATGGCCTCCTAAGAAATGCGTATTTCCTTGGTTGTTAGACCGATGAAGACTGCAGTGGAGCTGAAGATACACAAATTCCTTTCAGGGCTGCAAATTGGCAAGAAAGATGACGTGATCAAAGCATGAGAACAACCATGAGAGTACTACATCCCACAAACTGGCTTTCCAAGCAGGGATGGGCATACTTTTACCTCAAAGGCCAGATAAAGAATCCAGCTCATAGCTGAGGGGCAGATGAAAGTGGAAAGAAGAACGAATAGACGATTCGAAGAGAGGAGAGGCGACAGAGCGGATAAAAGAAAAGATAAAAGATAATAGGAGAGATAAGGGGGTGAGGACGATGAGAGAGAGGGGAGAAGAGGGGAGAGAGGAAAAGCGAGAGGAGAGATGAGAGATGAGAGAGCAGAGAGCTGCAGATGAGAGGAGAGAGGAGACAGCAGAGAGGAAACAGGTGAAAGAAGAGATGAGAGAGTAAAGGGAAGAGAGAAGAGATAAAGATACATCTCTACATCTCTAAGGTTTTAGAGATGAGAGAAGTGGAAGGAGAGATGAGAAATGAGAGATGAGAGATAACGGAGAGAGGAGAGTGGAGTGAGAGAAGAGAGGGAGACAGAGTATAGAAAAGGGAAGAGAAGAAAAAAGAAGAAAGGAGAAAGGAAAGTGAGGAGTCAAAAGAGGGGAAAGAAAAGAGTACAGAGGAGAGAGGTGAGAGAATATATAAGACAGAGATGCCAGATTAAAGAGGGGGATGAGAGAGCAGAGACGAGAGTGAACAGATAAAAGATGGGAGAGTAGAGAGAACAGAGGAGAGGTTACAGAGACGAGAGGAGAGAGGAGAGACAAAGGTAGAGAAGTGAGTGAGAAGAGAGGAGAGGAAAGAGGAGAATGGAGAGGGGAGAGAGTAGAGAGAGGAGGGGAGATAAGAGAGAAAGACAGAGAGAGAGAGAGAGAGAGAGAGAGAGAGAGAGAGAGAGAAAGAGAGAGAGAGAGAGAGAGAGAGAGAGAGAGAGAGAGGGGAGGGGGAGCAGAGAGAAATGAGAAGAGATAAGAGAGAGAGAAAGAGAGAGAGAGAGAGAGAGAGAGAGAGAGAGAGAGAGAGAGAGAGAGAGAGAGAGGGGAGGGGGAGCAGAGAGAAATGAGAAGAGATAAGAGAGAAAAGATAAAAGAAGAGAAAGGAAAGATGAGAGAGCAAAAACGAGAGAGAAAAGAGGTGAGGGAAGAGACGAGAGAAGAGAGGAGAGAGTAGAGAGTAGAGGAGAGAGTTAA
Organism: Macrostomum lignano; assembly: GCA_002269645.1. Classification (NCBI taxonomy): domain Eukaryota; kingdom Metazoa; phylum Platyhelminthes; family Macrostomidae; genus Macrostomum; species Macrostomum lignano. Next base: position 124,674 of record NIVC01001678.1, on the reverse strand, counting down.
GAGAAGAGAGAAAAGAATAGAAAGGAGAATGAAGATCAGAGAGAAGACGGGGTGAGAGGAGAGAGGAGAGAGAAGAGGAGAGAGGAGAGGAGAGAGAAAAGAAGAGACAAGAGATGAGATAAGAGAGAATGAAGAGAAGAGAGATGAGGGAAGATACGAGAGAAGAGGGGAGAGAGGAGAGAGGAGAGACGAGGGACGAGAGAGATGGCCTTAGATTTCAGAATACATGCAAAAGTAGTTCCGGGTATTGGAATTCCCCGGGTTCAAAATCCGCGGGTTTCAACAGCTTGTAATCATATAAATTATAAACCCGTAAACAACACAATTAGACCGAGGCTTCCTACATTTCTATCGAACAGAAGTTTAGGATTAGTGACTCCCCTTGAGCTGTCCTAATTCAGGAGGAGTTACTTGAGTAGTTTAATTAAACTCCTAAAGAAGTTCGATTTGTTTTTTCTGAAGATATCCCTTACTAATATCACTTTGACGTTTCGTAATACATGTCCTTTTTAATTGCAAATTATGCAAATTATTTTATTATCAGCTATTTTTGCTTAATTCATAGCAACGTACTTAGGAAATTCACATCTCAGTTAGATTTTTGAAGTAAGTATTTTCATAGGTTACTTCGCCACAGGCGTATTGTATTGTGACACTTTGACGTCTTTTCCGGATATTTTTTGAATCTAGGATTTCAGTCAGCCTTTCCGCGGCCGCCATCCGACCAATCGCAATTGATTGACTGCAGAGCAGACTGACCATTACGAAGAATATGGAGCACAGGGCCTGTTCATAGAGGGAAAATTCATATTATTGTATATAGCTATTCTATGATGATAAGTAAAATTGTATCTTGTAGGCCTAAGATTGGAAATTTCTCAAGGCTAAACCTTATTAAAGAAAGGTCGAGGTGATAATTAGGCAATAAGCAAATGTCAATGATGATTTACCAATCAAGTCCATTTTAGGAACAGTCAAAGTCAATAACAATTTTGTTGGCAACATATTATATATATATTATATATTAATTTTTAGGTTTAATGCAAAAAATCAGCAGTAGGCCTAGGGCCAAGTTGTAGCCCTAGTAGGGAGCCTATTATAGTAATTGAATTAAATCAAATGCTAGGCTAAGCCTATCTTACTCTTACCAAGCTAGGCCTAAGCCCTGAGGCCTAAGCTGAAGCAATTATATCAATAGCCTAACTTTAATTTAGGCCTAACTTTGTCTTATATAACCAATATAAGAGTCTTATTGCCTAAACAAGTTTAGAATTTGGCATCTACAAAAATGTGGAAGTGGATGCAAAATGTTTGCTAAAATGCAGAATATGGAATGTTTTCCTAAATTACAGATTTACAGAAGTGGATGTAAATGTTAATTTAGTTTGCACAAATGGTTATCAGATAAGCTCACACACAAGCAATGAGTTATGATCCCAAAAGTAGGGGCCTAGCAAAAACCATGCCTACTATATTAATATTATCACGACACGAGTATGGCAAACTCATATAGTTACAAAAATGCTACTAGTATGATTTTGGAATTTAGAAAATATTGATTCTGAACTTGTTAGCTTACAAACAATAGGCTATCGGCATTTTTCTCTTTTTTATTTTTTTTTCTAGAATTTATAGGCCTAGGCCTAGTAGTAGGATTTTTAGCTATATGATTTTGCCATACATGTAGTCATAATAACATAGGCATGTTTTTTGCTACTTTTAAAGTCATAAATTATTGTTTATGATCTTGTTTGATATGATAGCCACTTATATAATTTAAATTAATATCCATGGCATATCTATATAGCTAGGCCTATTATAACAAACTAAACAGATGATGTGATTCTGCATGATGACTCATTTATCCCTCACCATTTAGTTAGCCATCCCATTCTGCTTGTTGTCTAATGTGCAGCCATCTCATTCCTATTATATATATTTTTACATTGATTTAATGTCAATAAAAACTAATCTACCAAACCAAAGTTTTATAGGCCTACAAGGCCAACTCCTCCATTGGCAGAGTAAGGGGATAGAACTCCTATTGCCAGAATTTCATTCCCTGAAATCCATTAGCTGAATCCAATGACACGAATCCCATCATCCAAATCCTTTCCAAATCCTCTATTAACCTCCCAAAAACCATGTTGTTTTACCTGTTTGTAAAAATTGACTGCCTGCCATTGTCCAGACTGAGACTCTCGTCTGTCCCTCTCTCTCCTCTCCTTTATCTACTCTTTGCTCTCTTGTCTCTCTACTTTCTCCTCTCTCCTCTCTCCCTTATCCTCTCGCTTCTCTCTCCTCTCTCTCCCCTTATTTCTACTCATTTATCTCTTCTCTCTCGTCTTTCGGCTCTAATCCCTCCTGTCTCCTTTTTCTCCTCTCTTATCCCCTCTTCTCTCTTCTCTCAATTCCCTCATCTCTTCTTTCGCCTTTATTCTCTTTTTCTTTTCTCTAATCTGTCCCTTTTAATTCTCTCTTTTCATGTTCTTTTTCATCTAATCTTTTATCTTCTCTTTCCTTTTCTCTTTTCTCTATTCCCTTTCATTTAGCCATTTCATCCTCTCCATGAAACAGATATCATCAAAATCCTCTGTTAAACTGAAATCCAGCATGTATCATCTCCTTCAAGCTACAATCCATCAATTAAAAAAATATTATCTCTATCAAATTTCAGTCAATCAAGACTATGAAACTGAAGTCTATAAAAATATGCTTTTTACTTGTCTGGGTATACGTCAAAAAATCTTCCAAATCTTTCAAATCCTCCATAAAACCTCTGAAATATCATAGCATGCTTTCTCTATTTGCAAAAATTGACTGCCATCGTCCAGACTGCGACTTTCTCCTGTCTCCTCTCTCCTCTTTGCTCCTTTATCTAATCTCTTCTCTTTTCTCTCTGCTCTCATCTCCTCTCATCTCTACTCTTACTTTCTCATCAATCATCTCCCATCTCTCATCTCTCCTCTGCACTCTCATCTCTATTTTCTCATCTCTATTCTCTCATCTTTCCCCTTTGCTCTCTCATTTCTTTTCTCATCTCTCTCCTCTCTCCCTTCTCTTCTCGCTTCTTTCTCTTATCTCTTCTCTCCTGTCTTCTCTCAATTCTCTCTTATCTCTCCTCTTCTCTCTCATCTCTAATCTCTACTCACTTATCTATTGCCTCTCCTCTAACTTATCCTCTCTCTCTCTTCTCTTTTCTCTCTCGTCTCTCCTCCCATCTTTTTTCCCTCCTTTGCTCTCTCATTTTTCCTCTCTCCCCTCCTTCCTTCCCTCTACATTCTCTTCTTTTTGCTCTCTGTCTTCATTCCCGCCTCACTCCCCTCTTCTCTCCCCTCTGTTGACTTTAATCTCTCATATCTACTGTCTTTTCTATCATTCTATCCTCTCTTCTCCCTAAAATCTCTCTTCTCTCTACTCTTTTATCTGACAGACTGAAAGCGCAAATAATCAAACCAATTGAAATTTGTCACCCGCCTCCTTCCATTACTGAAATTACTCAAATGATAGCTGGCTTGAATTTGTATACACAACCCCCCAACTACAATCTTAGTAGAAAGTTTTAAAGTATGAAATTGATTTTTCAATACTGTGCTTTTTGTTTTCATATTTATAGCAAATAACTTATATCCCCGAATTCAGCGTTGCAAGATCCTTCCAGCAATATAAGTCTCTTTTCTCAAAGTTTAAAACTTAAGGAACATTTAACGTTTGAAATTCACAATTTAAAGCATTAAGTATCGCATGTACATTCACCTGCCTGCTGTTTATTCATTGAATTTCACTGTCCAGCTAATACACAAGGCTGCCTTTTGAAAGGTGCCAGTAATAAAACCAATTGAATCTTGACACAGTCCTATCTATCTGTTTACAATGTACTTTGCTATGTACACTCAGCCCAAACCACCCCCCTATTCCGGGGGAATCATTAAATTTTACTGCACCCCCAACACTGGGGGTTTTATTTGCATTGAACCCAGAACATGCCTCACCTACCCCTCCAAAACACAGCGACCTGCAGGGGTAGGTTGGGGTGGTTGTTTTTACAACTATGCCACTAGAGAGGCAAAGTGGCCAAAGAAGGTTAAGAAAACAGTTTTCTGCTATTTTAACAGACTTAAATTTTAAATTTTCAACATTAAAATTGCCTATTTGTTGTGTAGGAAAATTATACATTGATATATATAAGTCTCACATTTGAGTTGCCAGCCGTCTAGGAGGAGATACACGTTAAACCCAGCCAGTCGATTGATCCACTCAACTTTAGATATAAGATATACTTCCTACCAATTGAATTCTTTAATGGCTTATCAAGTGACTATTCAGCAGCTGATCTTTTTAGCAAAGCACTAAAGTGTGCCTCCTATTAGAATAAGTAGACAAAAGGCATCTAACCATCTATTGCCATTTTGGAATTTTTTAATATCATGTCCTAGCTAGAGTTAAGGCAGTTTGTATTGTAGTTTAGTATGGATTTATATAAACAGCAGGAGTAACTATGACTGTCTTATTAAGGCCAAATGCCTTGTCAACTAATCTAAATATACTAAATCTCTAAGGTTTATATGCTTGCTTGCTTTTCCAATATACCAAAAAAGAAAATCTTGTATGTATGTTATTGCGCAATCGATTATCTCCTGAATGGCTTAACCAAATTTCTTGAGACTTGCACTGTTTAATCAGAAATTTTCTGTAATGGTACATGTGTCTTGGCTAAGAAATTGCTCAATGCTAAAGGCATTAAATATTCAAAAACATGCTTTTTTGCAAAGGTCAAGCAGCTCTTTCAACTTTAAATATATTGTAAGAATGCTAGAGAAAAAACTGACTGGTTGAATTCTGATTCTGGAGTAGATTACATCACATAGCACTAGACTTGATTTAGATTGCATAACTATATTGTCAACTTTAATTGAGACTGATACTGAATTGCCTGAGATATTGATTATGTCATAACTGCTCAGTGAGTGAGTGTTGAATTATAAGTGCTACATTTTTATTTATAAATTTGTTACGAGCTAGCCTAGATGTGAACAGACTGGACTGCTAATGCAGCAACCTGGGTTTGAATCTTACTAGTGAAAATTCTTATTGAAAGCTTTTATTAAAAGACTAGTAAAGGACTAAAGGCATCATGAAAAAACCATAGAAGCATCATGTCAAAAAATCAGAAGCATCATGTAAACAATCATAGAAGTGTCATGTAAAAAATCATAGAAGCGTCATGTAAAAAAATCATAGAAGCATCATGAAAAAATCATAGAAGTGTCATGTCAGCCATGAAAGAAATGTCATATAAAAATTAAATGAAGCTATAGTGCTTTGCAATTAGCAATTCCCCAAAGAGCCTTGACATCTCAGCTATTCCCCTTTCCTATAAGCTTTGACATTTAGAAAATATTGAAATTTAATTAAAAAATTCATGCTAAAGGCATAATATTGAAAAATATAACTTAGAATAACTTATTAGAATATGTCAATAATATTTTATTACAGAAGTGTCTCTTTTACCCCTTATTTATTATAAAATGTTTTTTAACAAAGCAGGCCTATTTTAGTAAAATGGTTGCACAAAAATTATATTATATGGCTTTGGCTTACAACTTTTGCTTTTCTAAAACTCAATGATGTACTTATATTATTTTAGTGTTCTACCTAGGGTTATTGAAAGGCCATGGCAACAAAAATGTTTGCAAAAGCAATCATAATCCCTCATTTTTGTCAATTCAAGCTTGCCTAAATATTTTCTAGTCCAAGTTGGATTTTAATGCAATATTTAAAACTTCTTTCTAAATAAATAAAACAGTAATTCATGATCTAGGCTTAGCTTTTTTCAAATTGTATTTTCTATTGCATCTCTTTTTCAATTGTCAGAGTAAAAGCAAAAGTAGTGTGTATATTTGAGGCTATCTTTGTATTTATATATTTCTGAAATATCAGTTTTCTTGGGATATTTTGAATATACAATTTTAATTTGATTCAAGTTTATTTAAATGTTTCATGGTACCAAATTATATATGGCTACCAAGTATTAAAATAGCCAAGAATATTTCATTCATGTGGTTAAAGTATAAATTTTGAAGTCATTTTTAATTGAATTTTAACGTTTTTATTACCATTTTGCACTGATTAACTGAGTTGATTTATATTATTTTTAGTGAAACTTGTTCTAAATTGCAATCAAAAGTGGACAAAGAGAGAATGTCTTATGAAGCCGTTGTTTTGGCTGCTGGACTGGGCAATGGCGTTCGCTGTCTGATTGGCAACTCCTGCAAAGCATTGCTACCTGTTGGCGGATTGCCAATTATCTATTATCCAATAAGGTTGCTCCGAGTGCATGGTATTGCTCGGATTACACTAATCGTTTTGGAGACTTTTAAGTAAGTCATTCAATTGGGTGTTTTAAATATAAATTTGAATTGTGAACTTTTAACTTAGAAGCATTCTAAAACTGTATTCATGATTTTCTCAACGCATTTCGCCTTGGGGCTCTGCATTGCTGGTGAATCAGTAAAAATAGACAGCGTGTGTGATTGTTAGGTATTCTGTCTCAGAAATTGCTTAAAAATTGTGGATTTTAGACAATTTAGATTAGACTTTCGTTTTAGCTTGGTGAGATGGAGGACGAAGAGACGGGTTGAGAGGCAGAGGAAGGGTGAGAGAGACAGGATGAGGGAGAGGGTGAGGTGGAGAGACAGGGGGAGAGGGAGAGACGGGGGAGAGGGAGAGACAGGGGGAGAGGGAGAGACAGGGGGAGGGAGAGACAGGGGGAGAGGGAGAGACAGGGGGAGAGGGAGAGACGGGGGGAGAGGGAGAGACAGGGGGAGAGGGAGAGACAGGGGGGGAGGGAGAGACAGGGGGAGAGGGAGAGACAGGGGGAGAGGGAGAGACAGGGGGAGAGGGAGAGACAGGGGGAGAGGGAGAGACAGGGGGAGAGGGAGAGACAGGGGGAGAGGGAGAGACAGGGTGAGAGGGAGAGACAGTGAGAGAGAGACAGTGAGAGAGAGACAGGATGAGAAGGAGAGACAGGGTGAGAGGGAGAGACAGGGGGAGAGGGAGAGACAGGGTGAGAGGGAGAGACAGGGGGAGAGGGAGAGACAGGGGAGAGGGAGAGACAGGGGGAGAGGGAGAGACAGGGTGAGAGGGAGAGACAGTGAGAGACAGTGAGAGAGAGACAGGGTGAGAGGGAGAGACAGTGAGAGAGAGACAGGATGAGAAGGAGAGACTAGTCTGCTAGTCAACAACTCCTGACCTCCCCAAAAAAAACAAATTCCATTGAAGGAGCGACGTTCAAGCATGGATGGAGCGGCTTTTCCCCGACGCAGCTGCAGCTGGCGTTTTTGAGTACCTTGAACAGCGCGAAGAGGACGCGCATGGCACTATGGACGCCCTGCGAGACTATGGCGACCGGGCCAGGGCCGATAATATTGTCATTATTAGCGGCGATTTATTGTGCGACACCGGCCTATTGAGATCAGTTACCGATGTGCACGATAAGCGACTCTGTCCGTTGACTATGTTGCTTAGCAACCGCACGCCTCTATCCGAGCAGCAACAAAAGCAACAGCAGCAGCAGCAGCAGCCGCAGGCGGCCACACCTGGGGGCAAAGTGAAGTCAAAGCCAGATCGGGATCTGATCGGATTGGCTCCCGCGCCAAGTGGGCCGCATCCGCCAGCCACATCCGCTCAACTTGCCGAGTGCAACTATGTACAGGTGCGCGCTTGCCTACGCTTATCAAAAGGGGCATACAGCCAACCTACTGGCTTATAATCTCCATATAATTTCACCTGTCGAAACTGTCTAAGAATCATCCTAATAACACCTGATAAACAACCTTAGAATCTTAGTAATTACACCCGATAAGAAAAACCTAAAATCTTCCTAATTACACCTGATAAACAGCTTTAGAATCGGCCTAATTACACCTGATAAAACAGCTTTACAATCCTTATAATCACACCTGATAGACAGCGTTCGAAAGGGCCTAAATACACCTTATTACGCCGTCATAGAATCTTGCTAATTACACCTGATAAACAGATTAAGAGTCGGCCTAATTACACCTGGATAAACAGGTTCAGAATCGGCCTAATTACACCTGATAAACAGGTTCAGAATCGGCCTAATTACACCTGATAAACAGGTTCAGAATCGGCCAAATTACACCTGATAAACAGGTTCAGAATCCGTCTAATTACACCTGATACACCAGTCTTCAAATCGGCTTAGAATTCCCCATTAAGCATTCGATTATCCTCTTAATTCCGCAGGGCGAGCACCGAGTGGTGTTCATGCAAGGCGAAGCGGACCTGGGCCGCCGATTGCCAGTTCACCTGGCCAGCCTGCAGAACGAGCAGTTCGGCCACTGCTTAGACTTTCTCCGCTGCCTGTTGGACGCTCACCTGTACATTCTGCGCCGCGACTTCTTGCACACGCTGTGCGTGTCTGGCCGATTAAACCGGTTGGCAATGTTCAAAGGCGAATGCCTGCCGCACATTGTTAATAGTCTGCAGTTCAGTCGAGACTCGCAAGATCTGCTGCTGCCGCAGCAGGACGAGCAGCAGCAGAAGCAACAGGAGTCGCAGCAGAAGCAACAACAACAGCAGCAGGAGCAGAAATCTGCTCAACAAAACCAAGATGATCGGCTAGCTTGGCCAACTATTCTCAATCAATCCGACAGCTACGGCGGCGCCTTTGATGTTCGCAACACTCGCCAGGTGTTTGCCTACGTGCTGCCAGCTGATAGGCTCTGTTTAAGAGTCAATAATCTGCCAGCTTACGCTGAGGCTAATCGAGCTTTATTGCGTAGTCAACAGCGAAAGCAACAACAGCAACAGCAAATTCAACCCATTAATCCCACCGCCAGCATAGCCGACGGCGCCGTTATTAAGCGCAGTTTCATTGGCGCCAATTGTACTATTGGCGCTAATAGCCGGCTAGCCGATTGCGTTCTGATGGACGGTGCCAGCGTTGGCTGCGGCGCTAATCTCACTAATTCCATCCTGTGCTCCGGCTCCGCCTGTCAGGATGGCTGCACTCTGCGCGACTGTATCGTTGAGGCCGATTGCTCCGTCAACGCTGGCTCTACTCACGCCGCTGAGGTTATTAGCGACGCAGATTTTGCCACCTGAGATTTAATATGGTAGCGGTTTGATCTGACAGGAAAATCTTGTTTTAAATGCTTCCTAATACAGCAAAGTTATCTCGTCGTCTCTAGAGATTTAAATTGTCCAAAATTTTAATAGCATCCCAAACAATTCTCGCCTTAAATCGAATTGGAATTCTATTTGATACTTGGAATCGAGCTCGGGTCCTATAGGATACCTGGAATCGAGCTCGGGTCCTATGGAATACCTGGAATCGAGCTCGGGTCCTATGGGATACCTGGAATCGAGCTCGGGTCCTATGGGATACCTGGAACCGAGCTCGGGTCTTATGGGATACCTGGAATCGAGCTCGGGTCCTATGGGATACCTGGAATCGAGCTCGGGTCCTATGGAATACCTGGAATCGAGCTCGGGTCCTATGGGATACCTGGAACCGAGCTCGGGTCTTATGGGATACCTGGAATCGAGCTCGGGTCCTATGGGATACCTGGAATCGAGCTCGGATCATATGGGATACCTGGAACCGAGCTCGGGTCTTATGGAATACCTGGAATCGAGCTCGGGTCCTATGGGATACCTGGAATCGAGCTCGGGTCATATGGGATACCTGGAATCGAGCTCGGGTCCTATGGGATACCTAGAACCGAGCTCAGGTCATATGGGATACCTGGAATCGAGCTCGGATCATATGGGATACCTGGAATCGAGCTCGGGTTCTATGGGATACCTGGAATCGAGCTCGAGTCCTATGGGATACCTAGAACCGAGCTCGGGTCATATGGGATACCTGGAATCGAGCTCGGGTTCTATGGGATACCTGGAATCGAGCTCGGGTCCTATGGAATACCTGGAATCGAGCTCGGGTCCTATGGGATACCTGGAACCGAGCTCGGGTCTTATGGAATACCTGGAATCGAGCTCGGGTTCTATGGGATACCTGGAATCGAGCTCGGGTCCTATGGGATACCTGGAATCGAGCTCGGGTCATAGATACCTGGAATCGAGCTCGGGTCCTATGGGATACCTAGAACCGAGCTCGGGTCATATGGGATACCTGGAATCGAGCTCGGGTTCTATGGGATACCTGGAATCGAGCTCGGGTCCTATGGAATACCTGGAATCGAGCTCGGATCATATGGGATACCTGGAACCGAGCTCGGGTCTTATGGAATACCTGGAATCGAGCTCGGGTTCTATGGGATACCTGGAATCGAGCTCGGGTCCTATGGGATACCTGGAATCGAGCTCGGGTCATATGGGATACCTGGAATCGAGCTCGGGTCCTATGGGATACCTAGAACCGAGCTCAGGTCATATGGGATACCTGGAATCGAGCTCGGATCATATGGGATACCTGGAATCGAGCTCGGGTTCTATGGGATACCTGGAATCGAGCTCGAGTCCTATGGGATACCTAGAACCGAGCTCGGGTCATATGGGATACCTGGAATCGAGCTCGGGTTCTATGGGATACCTGGAATCGAGTTCGGGTCCTATGGAATACCTGGAATCGAGCTCGGATCATATGGGATACCTGGAACCGAGCTCGGGTCTTATGGAATACCTGGAATCGAGCTCGGGTCATATGGAATGCCTGGAATCGAGCTCGGGTCATATGGGATACCTGGAATCGAGCTCGGGTTCTATGGGATACCTGGAATCGAGCTCGGGTCCTATGGAATACCTGGAATCGAGCTCGGGTCATAGATACCTGGAATCGAGCTCGGGTCATATGGGGTACCTGGAATCGAGCTCGGGTTCTATGGGATACCTGGAATCGAGCTCGGGTCATATGGGATACCTGGAATCGAGCTCGGGTCCTATGGGATACCTAGAACCGAGCTCAGGTCATATGGGATACCTGGAATCGAGCTCGGATCATATGGGATACCTGGAATCGAGCTCGGGTCCTATGGGATACCTAGAACCGAGCTCGGGTCATATGGGATACCTGGAATCGAGCTCGGGTTCTATGGGATACCTGGAATCGAGCTCGGGTCCTATGGGATACCTGGAATCGAGCTCGGGTCCTATGGGATACCTGGAATCGAGCTCGGGTTCTATGGGATACCTGGAATCGAGCTCGGGTCATATGGAATACCTGGAATCGAGCTCGGGTCATATGGGATACCTGGAATCGAGCTCGGGTCCTATGGAATACCTGGAATCGAGCTCGGGTCATATGGGATACCTGGAATCGAGCTCGGATCATATGGAATACCTGGAATCGAGCTCGGGTTCTATGGGATACCTGGAATCGAGCTCGGGTCCTATGGGATACCTAGAACCGAGCTTGGGTCATATGGGATACCTGGAATCGAGCTCGGGTTCTATGGGATACCTGGAACCGAGCTCGGGTCTTATGGAATACCTGGAATCGAGCTCGGGTCCTATGGGATACCTGGAACCGAGCTCGGGTCATATGGAATACCTGGAATCGAGCTCGGGTCATATGGGATACCTGGAATCGAGCTCGGGTTCTATGGGATACCTGGAATCGAGCTCGGGTCCTATGGGATACCTGGAATCGAGCTCGGGTTCTATGGGATACCTGGAATCGAGCTCGGGTCCTATGGGATACCTGAAATCGAGCTCGGGTCCTATGTGATACCTGGAATCGAGCTCGGGTCCTATGGGATACCTGAAATCGAGCTCGGGTCCTATGGGATACCTGGAATCGAGCTCGGGTCCTATGGGATACCTGGAATCGAGCTCGGGTTCTATGGGATACCTGGAATCGAGCTCGGGTCCTATGGGATACCTGGAATCGAGCTCGGGTCCTATGGGATACCTGGAATCGAGCTCGGGTTCTATGGGATACCTGGAATCGAGCTCGGGTCCTATGGGATACCTGGAATCGAGCTCGGGTCCTATGGGATACCTGGAATCGAGCTCGGGTCCTATGGGATACCTGGAATCGAGCTCGGGTCCTATGGGATACAACTCCCGCTTTGAATTGAACTTTTGAACTTACTTCTGACAAAAAGGCAGAAAGTATCTTCTAGCTATTCCTCTGGATTTCCTTATATCCTATAATTCGAGAAACACGTAAGTAGCTACCTGCGTCGTGAATTCTATTTTCAGACATACCTGGTTAATTATATTGTTAAATTTCGATTTCAGCAGCAGCTGCAGTTTTGTGTTGTTTGTTTCAATGGTGAGCCTAAACACTGGCGCTTGCTTAATAAGCCAGTCATTCGATGTTGATAAATGCCAGATACGCTTTACAGTTCGCTGTTTTCGCTATTTGCTTTAAAGAACAGATAAAAAAATGATTCAAATAAAAATGGTGCATTTCCGTTCCCGTGTCGGATGCATTTGCTGGGAAGTGTCTGACTTGGTCATTTTTTATTAATATTTACATTTTATTAGTTCAAAAGTGTAAGTTGAAGAAAAAATGTGTCAACGTAAGAAGCTGCGGAAGAGGAGAGTAGAGTGGGATGGAGGGTTAGAGACCCGGCAGAGTGGGATTGGGGGGGGGGTACAGACCCGGCAGAGTAGAGTAGAGACCGACAGATTGCGTAGTGAAGAGTAGAGACCCGTTAGAGTGGGGCAGGAGAGAGTAGAGACCAGGTAGAGTAGGGTAGGGGAGAGTAGAGACCAGGTAGAGTAGGGTAGGGGAGAGTAGAGACCCGGTAGAGTAGGGTAGGGGAGAGTAGAGACCAGGTAGAGTAGGGTAGGGGAGAGTAGAGACCCGTTAGAGTGGGGTAGGAGAGAGCAGAGACCCGGTAGAGTAGGGTAGGAGAGAGTAGAGACCCGTTAGAGTGGGGTAGGGGAGAGTAGAGACCAGGTAGAGTAGGGTAGGAGAGAGTAGAGACCCGTTAGAGTGGGGTAGGGGAGAGTAGAGACCAGGTAGAGTAGGGTAGGGGAGAGTAGAGACCAGGTAGAGTAGGGTAGGGGAGAGTAGAGACCAGGTAGAGTAGGGTAGGGGAGAGTAGAGACCAGGTAGAGTAGGGTAGGGGAGAGTAGAGACCCGTTAGAGTGGGGCAGGAGAGAGTAGAGACCAGGTAGAGTAGGGTAGGAGAGACTAGAGACCCGGTAGAGTAGGGTAGGAGAGAGTAGAGACCCGTTAGAGTGGGGTAGGGGGTCTCCTTTTTCTCCTCTCTTATCCCCTCTTCTCTCTTCTCTCAATTCCCTCATCTCTTCTTTCGCCTTTATTCTCTTTTTCTTTTCTCTAATCTGTCCCTTTTAATTCTCTCTTTTCATGTTCTTTTTCATCTAATCTTTTATCTTCTCTTTCCTTTTCTCTTTTCTCTATTCCCTTTCATTTAGCCATTTCATCCTCTCCATGAAACAGATATCATCAAAATCCTCTGTTAAACTGAAATCCAGCATGTATCATCTCCTTCAAGCTACAATCCATCAATTAAAAAAATATTATCTCTATCAAATTTCAGTCAATCAAGACTATGAAACTGAAGTCTATAAAAATATGCTTTTTACTTGTCTGGGTATACGTCAAAAAATCTTCCAAATCTTTCAAATCCTCCATAAAACCTCTGAAATATCATAGCATGCTTTCTCTATTTGCAAAAATTGACTGCCATCGTCCAGACTGCGACTTTCTCCTGTCTCCTCTCTCCTCTTTGCTCCTTTATCTAATCTCTTCTCTTTTCTCTCTGCTCTCATCTCCTCTCATCTCTACTCTTACTTTCTCATCAATCATCTCCCATCTCTCATCTCTCCTCTGCACTCTCATCTCTATTTTCTCATCTCTATTCTCTCATCTTTCCCCTTTGCTCTCTCATTTCTTTTCTCATCTCTCTCCTCTCTCCCTTCTCTTCTCGCTTCTTTCTCTTATCTCTTCTCTCCTGTCTTCTCTCAATTCTCTCTTATCTCTCCTCTTCTCTCTCATCTCTAATCTCTACTCACTTATCTATTGCCTCTCCTCTAACTTATCCTCTCTCTCTCTTCTCTTTTCTCTCTCGTCTCTCCTCCCATCTTTTTTCCCTCCTTTGCTCTCTCATTTTTCCTCTCTCCCCTCCTTCCTTCCCTCTACATTCTCTTCTTTTTGCTCTCTGTCTTCATTCCCGCCTCACTCCCCTCTTCTCTCCCCTCTGTTGACTTTAATCTCTCATATCTACTGTCTTTTCTATCATTCTATCCTCTCTTCTCCCTAAAATCTCTCTTCTCTCTACTCTTTTATCTGACAGACTGAAAGCGCAAATAATCAAACCAATTGAAATTTGTCACCCGCCTCCTTCCATTACTGAAATTACTCAAATGATAGCTGGCTTGAATTTGTATACACAACCCCCCAACTACAATCTTAGTAGAAAGTTTTAAAGTATGAAATTGATTTTTCAATACTGTGCTTTTTGTTTTCATATTTATAGCAAATAACTTATATCCCCGAATTCAGCGTTGCAAGATCCTTCCAGCAATATAAGTCTCTTTTCTCAAAGTTTAAAACTTAAGGAACATTTAACGTTTGAAATTCACAATTTAAAGCATTAAGTATCGCATGTACATTCACCTGCCTGCTGTTTATTCATTGAATTTCACTGTCCAGCTAATACACAAGGCTGCCTTTTGAAAGGTGCCAGTAATAAAACCAATTGAATCTTGACACAGTCCTATCTATCTGTTTACAATGTACTTTGCTATGTACACTCAGCCCAAACCACCCCCTATTCCGGGGGAATCATTAAATTTTACTGCACCCCCAACACTGGGGGTTTTATTTGCATTGAACCCAGAACATGCCTCACCTACCCCTCCAAAACACAGCGACCTGCAGGGGTAGGTTGGGGTGGTTGTTTTTACAACTATGCCACTAGAGAGGCAAAGTGGCCAAAGAAGGTTAAGAAAACAGTTTTCTGCTATTTTAACAGACTTAAATTTTAAATTTTCAACATTAAAATTGCCTATTTGTTGTGTAGGAAAATTATACATTGATATATATAAGTCTCACATTTGAGTTGCCAGCCGTCTAGGAGGAGATACACGTTAAACCCAGCCAGTCGATTGATCCACTCAACTTTAGATATAAGATATACTTCCTACCAATTGAATTCTTTAATGGCTTATCAAGTGACTATTCAGCAGCTGATCTTTTTAGCAAAGCACTAAAGTGTGCCTCCTATTAGAATAAGTAGACAAAAGGCATCTAACCATCTATTGCCATTTTGGAATTTTTTAATATCATGTCCTAGCTAGAGTTAAGGCAGTTTGTATTGTAGTTTAGTATGGATTTATATAAACAGCAGGAGTAACTATGACTGTCTTATTAAGGCCAAATGCCTTGTCAACTAATCTAAATATACTAAATCTCTAAGGTTTATATGCTTGCTTGCTTTTCCAATATACCAAAAAAGAAAATCTTGTATGTATGTTATTGCGCAATCGATTATCTCCTGAATGGCTTAACCAAATTTCTTGAGACTTGCACTGTTTAATCAGAAATTTTCTGTAATGGTACATGTGTCTTGGCTAAGAAATTGCTCAATGCTAAAGGCATTAAATATTCAAAAACATGCTTTTTTGCAAAGGTCAAGCAGCTCTTTCAACTTTAAATATATTGTAAGAATGCTAGAGAAAAAACTGACTGGTTGAATTCTGATTCTGGAGTAGATTACATCACATAGCACTAGACTTGATTTAGATTGCATAACTATATTGTCAACTTTAATTGAGACTGATACTGAATTGCCTGAGATATTGATTATGTCATAACTGCTCAGTGAGTGAGTGTTGAATTATAAGTGCTACATTTTTATTTATAAATTTGTTACGAGCTAGCCTAGATGTGAACAGACTGGACTGCTAATGCAGCAACCTGGGTTTGAATCTTACTAGTGAAAATTCTTATTGAAAGCTTTTATTAAAAGACTAGTAAAGGACTAAAGGCATCATGAAAAAACCATAGAAGCATCATGTCAAAAAATCAGAAGCATCATGTAAACAATCATAGAAGTGTCATGTAAAAAATCATAGAAGCGTCATGTAAAAAAATCATAGAAGCATCATGAAAAAATCATAGAAGTGTCATGTCAGCCATGAAAGAAATGTCATATAAAAATTAAATGAAGCTATAGTGCTTTGCAATTAGCAATTCCCCAAAGAGCCTTGACATCTCAGCTATTCCCCTTTCCTATAAGCTTTGACATTTAGAAAATATTGAAATTTAATTAAAAAATTCATGCTAAAGGCATAATATTGAAAAATATAACTTAGAATAACTTATTAGAATATGTCAATAATATTTTATTACAGAAGTGTCTCTTTTACCCCTTATTTATTATAAAATGTTTTTTAACAAAGCAGGCCTATTTTAGTAAAATGGTTGCACAAAAATTATATTATATGGCTTTGGCTTACAACTTTTGCTTTTCTAAAACTCAATGATGTACTTATATTATTTTAGTGTTCTACCTAGGGTTATTGAAAGGCCATGGCAACAAAAATGTTTGCAAAAGCAATCATAATCCCTCATTTTTGTCAATTCAAGCTTGCCTAAATATTTTCTAGTCCAAGTTGGATTTTAATGCAATATTTAAAACTTCTTTCTAAATAAATAAAACAGTAATTCATGATCTAGGCTTAGCTTTTTTCAAATTGTATTTTCTATTGCATCTCTTTTTCAATTGTCAGAGTAAAAGCAAAAGTAGTGTGTATATTTGAGGCTATCTTTGTATTTATATATTTCTGAAATATCAGTTTTCTTGGGATATTTTGAATATACAATTTTAATTTGATTCAAGTTTATTTAAATGTTTCATGGTACCAAATTATATATGGCTACCAAGTATTAAAATAGCCAAGAATATTTCATTCATGTGGTTAAAGTATAAATTTTGAAGTCATTTTTAATTGAATTTTAACGTTTTTATTACCATTTTGCACTGATTAACTGAGTTGATTTATATTATTTTTAGTGAAACTTGTTCTAAATTGCAATCAAAAGTGGACAAAGAGAGAATGTCTTATGAAGCCGTTGTTTTGGCTGCTGGACTGGGCAATGGCGTTCGCTGTCTGATTGGCAACTCCTGCAAAGCATTGCTACCTGTTGGCGGATTGCCAATTATCTATTATCCAATAAGGTTGCTCCGAGTGCATGGTATTGCTCGGATTACACTAATCGTTTTGGAGACTTTTAAGTAAGTCATTCAATTGGGTGTTTTAAATATAAATTTGAATTGTGAACTTTTAACTTAGAAGCATTCTAAAACTGTATTCATGATTTTCTCAACGCATTTCGCCTTGGGGCTCTGCATTGCTGGTGAATCAGTAAAAATAGACAGCGTGTGTGATTGTTAGGTATTCTGTCTCAGAAATTGCTTAAAAATTGTGGATTTTAGACAATTTAGATTAGACTTTCGTTTTAGCTTGGTGAGATGGAGGACGAAGAGACGGGTTGAGAGGCAGAGGAAGGGTGAGAGAGACAGGATGAGGGAGAGGGTGAGGTGGAGAGACAGGGGGAGAGGGAGAGACGGGGGGAGAGGGAGAGACAGGGGGAGAGGGAGAGACAGGGGGGAGGGAGAGACAGGGGGAGAGGGAGAGACAGGGGGAGAGGGAGAGACGGGGGGAGAGGGAGAGACAGGGGGAGAGGGAGAGACAGGGGGGGAGGGAGAGACAGGGGGAGAGGGAGAGACAGGGGGAGAGGGAGAGACAGGGGGAGAGGGAGAGACAGGGGGAGAGGGAGAGACAGGGGGAGAGGGAGAGACAGGGGGAGAGGGAGAGACAGGGTGAGAGGGAGAGACAGTGAGAGAGAGACAGTGAGAGAGAGACAGGATGAGAAGGAGAGACAGGGTGAGAGGGAGAGACAGGGGGAGAGGGAGAGACAGGGTGAGAGGGAGAGACAGGGGGAGAGGGAGAGACAGGGGAGAGGGAGAGACAGGGGGAGAGGGAGAGACAGGGTGAGAGGGAGAGACAGTGAGAGACAGTGAGAGAGAGACAGGGTGAGAGGGAGAGACAGTGAGAGAGAGACAGGATGAGAAGGAGAGACTAGTCTGCTAGTCAACAACTCCTGACCTCCCCAAAAAAAACAAATTCCATTGAAGGAGCGACGTTCAAGCATGGATGGAGCGGCTTTTCCCCGACGCAGCTGCAGCTGGCGTTTTTGAGTACCTTGAACAGCGCGAAGAGGACGCGCATGGCACTATGGACGCCCTGCGAGACTATGGCGACCGGGCCAGGGCCGATAATATTGTCATTATTAGCGGCGATTTATTGTGCGACACCGGCCTATTGAGATCAGTTACCGATGTGCACGATAAGCGACTCTGTCCGTTGACTATGTTGCTTAGCAACCGCACGCCTCTATCCGAGCAGCAACAAAAGCAACAGCAGCAGCAGCAGCAGCCGCAGGCGGCCACACCTGGGGGCAAAGTGAAGTCAAAGCCAGATCGGGATCTGATCGGATTGGCTCCCGCGCCAAGTGGGCCGCATCCGCCAGCCACATCCGCTCAACTTGCCGAGTGCAACTATGTACAGGTGCGCGCTTGCCTACGCTTATCAAAAGGGGCATACAGCCAACCTACTGGCTTATAATCTCCATATAATTTCACCTGTCGAAACTGTCTAAGAATCATCCTAATAACACCTGATAAACAACCTTAGAATCTTAGTAATTACACCCGATAAGAAAAACCTAAAATCTTCCTAATTACACCTGATAAACAGCTTTAGAATCGGCCTAATTACACCTGATAAAACAGCTTTACAATCCTTATAATCACACCTGATAGACAGCGTTCGAAAGGGCCTAAATACACCTTATTACGCCGTCATATAATCTTGCTAATTACACCTGATAAACAGATTAAGAGTCGGCCTAATTACACCTGGATAAACAGGTTCAGAATCGGCCTAATTACACCTGATAAACAGGTTCAGAATCGGCCTAATTACACCTGATAAACAGGTTCAGAATCGGCCAAATTACACCTGATAAACAGGTTCAGAATCCGTCTAATTACACCTGATACACCAGTCTTCAAATCGGCTTAGAATTCCCCATTAAGCATTCGATTATCCTCTTAATTCCGCAGGGCGAGCACCGAGTGGTGTTCATGCAAGGCGAAGCGGACCTGGGCCGCCGATTGCCAGTTCACCTGGCCAGCCTGCAGAACGAGCAGTTCGGCCACTGCTTAGACTTTCTCCGCTGCCTGTTGGACGCTCACCTGTACATTCTGCGCCGCGACTTCTTGCACACGCTGTGCGTGTCTGGCCGATTAAACCGGTTGGCAATGTTCAAAGGCGAATGCCTGCCGCACATTGTTAATAGTCTGCAGTTCAGTCGAGACTCGCAAGATCTGCTGCTGCCGCAGCAGGACGAGCAGCAGCAGAAGCAACAGGAGTCGCAGCAGAAGCAACAACAACAGCAGCAGGAGCAGAAATCTGCTCAACAAAACCAAGATGATCGGCTAGCTTGGCCAACTATTCTCAATCAATCCGACAGCTACGGCGGCGCCTTTGATGTTCGCAACACTCGCCAGGTGTTTGCCTACGTGCTGCCAGCTGATAGGCTCTGTTTAAGAGTCAATAATCTGCCAGCTTACGCTGAGGCTAATCGAGCTTTATTGCGTAGTCAACAGCGAAAGCAACAACAGCAACAGCAAATTCAACCCATTAATCCCACCGCCAGCATAGCCGACGGCGCCGTTATTAAGCGCAGTTTCATTGGCGCCAATTGTACTATTGGCGCTAATAGCCGGCTAGCCGATTGCGTTCTGATGGACGGTGCCAGCGTTGGCTGCGGCGCTAATCTCACTAATTCCATCCTGTGCTCCGGCTCCGCCTGTCAGGATGGCTGCACTCTGCGCGACTGTATCGTTGAGGCCGATTGCTCCGTCAACGCTGGCTCTACTCACGCCGCTGAGGTTATTAGCGACGCAGATTTTGCCACCTGAGATTTAATATGGTAGCGGTTTGATCTGACAGGAAAATCTTGTTTTAAATGCTTCCTAATACAGCAAAGTTATCTCGTCGTCTCTAGAGATTTAAATTGTCCAAAATTTTAATAGCATCCCAAACAATTCTCGCCTTAAATCGAATTGGAATTCTATTTGATACTTGGAATCGAGCTCGGGTCCTATAGGATACCTGGAATCGAGCTCGGGTCCTATGGAATACCTGGAATCGAGCTCGGGTCCTATGGGATACCTGGAATCGAGCTCGGGTCCTATGGGATACCTGGAACCGAGCTCGGGTCTTATGGGATACCTGGAATCGAGCTCGGGTCCTATGGGATACCTGGAATCGAGCTCGGGTCCTATGGAATACCTGGAATCGAGCTCGGGTCCTATGGGATACCTGGAACCGAGCTCGGGTCTTATGGGATACCTGGAATCGAGCTCGGGTCCTATGGGATACCTGGAATCGAGCTCGGATCATATGGGATACCTGGAACCGAGCTCGGGTCTTATGGAATACCTGGAATCGAGCTCGGGTCCTATGGGATACCTGGAATCGAGCTCGGGTCATATGGGATACCTGGAATCGAGCTCGGGTCCTATGGGATACCTAGAACCGAGCTCAGGTCATATGGGATACCTGGAATCGAGCTCGGATCATATGGGATACCTGGAATCGAGCTCGGGTTCTATGGGATACCTGGAATCGAGCTCGAGTCCTATGGGATACCTAGAACCGAGCTCGGGTCATATGGGATACCTGGAATCGAGCTCGGGTTCTATGGGATACCTGGAATCGAGCTCGGGTCCTATGGAATACCTGGAATCGAGCTCGGGTCCTATGGGATACCTGGAACCGAGCTCGGGTCTTATGGAATACCTGGAATCGAGCTCGGGTTCTATGGGATACCTGGAATCGAGCTCGGGTCCTATGGGATACCTGGAATCGAGCTCGGGTCATAGATACCTGGAATCGAGCTCGGGTCCTATGGGATACCTAGAACCGAGCTCGGGTCATATGGGATACCTGGAATCGAGCTCGGGTTCTATGGGATACCTGGAATCGAGCTCGGGTCCTATGGAATACCTGGAATCGAGCTCGGATCATATGGGATACCTGGAACCGAGCTCGGGTCTTATGGAATACCTGGAATCGAGCTCGGGTTCTATGGGATACCTGGAATCGAGCTCGGGTCCTATGGGATACCTGGAATCGAGCTCGGGTCATATGGAATACCTGGAATCGAGCTCGGGTCCTATGGGATACCTAGAACCGAGCTCAGGTCATATGGGATACCTGGAATCGAGCTCGGATCATATGGGATACCTGGAATCGAGCTCGGGTTCTATGGGATACCTGGAATCGAGCTCGAGTCCTATGGGATACCTAGAACCGAGCTCGGGTCATATGGGATACCTGGAATCGAGCTCGGGTTCTATGGGATACCTGGAATCGAGCTCGGGTCCTATGGAATACCTGGAATCGAGCTCGGATCATATGGGATACCTGGAACCGAGCTCGGGTCTTATGGAATACCTGGAATCGAGCTCGGGTCATATGGAATGCCTGGAATCGAGCTCGGGTCATATGGGATACCTGGAATCGAGCTCGGGTTCTATGGGATACCTGGAATCGAGCTCGGGTCCTATGGAATACCTGGAATCGAGCTCGGGTCATAGATACCTGGAATCGAGCTCGGGTCATATGGGGTACCTGGAATCGAGCTCGGGTTCTATGGGATACCTGGAATCGAGCTCGGGTCATATGGGATACCTGGAATCGAGCTCGGGTCCTATGGGATACCTAGAACCGAGCTCAGGTCATATGGGATACCTGGAATCGAGCTCGGATCATATGGGATACCTGGAATCGAGCTCGGGTCCTATGGGATACCTAGAACCGAGCTCGGGTCATATGGGATACCTGGAATCGAGCTCGGGTTCTATGGGATACCTGGAATCGAGCTCGGGTCCTATGGGATACCTGGAATCGAGCTCGGGTCCTATGGGATACCTGGAATCGAGCTCGGGTTCTATGGGATACCTGGAATCGAGCTCGGGTCATATGGAATACCTGGAATCGAGCTCGGGTCATATGGGATACCTGGAATCGAGCTCGGGTCCTATGGAATACCTGGAATCGAGCTCGGGTCATATGGGATACCTGGAATCGAGCTCGGATCATATGGAATACCTGGAATCGAGCTCGGGTTCTATGGGATACCTGGAATCGAGCTCGGGTCCTATGGGATACCTAGAACCGAGCTTGGGTCATATGGGATACCTGGAATCGAGCTCGGGTTCTATGGGATACCTGGAACCGAGCTCGGGTCTTATGGAATACCTGGAATCGAGCTCGGGTCCTATGGGATACCTGGAACCGAGCTCGGGTCATATGGAATACCTGGAATCGAGCTCGGGTCATATGGGATACCTGGAATCGAGCTCGGGTTCTATGGGATACCTGGAATCGAGCTCGGGTCCTATGGGATACCTGGAATCGAGCTCGGGTTCTATGGGATACCTGGAATCGAGCTCGGGTCCTATGGGATACCTGGAATCGAGCTCGGGTCCTATGTGATACCTGGAATCGAGCTCGGGTCCTATGGGATACCTGAAATCGAGCTCGGGTCCTATGGGATACCTGGAATCGAGCTCGGGTCCTATGGGATACCTGGAATCGAGCTCGGGTTCTATGGGATACCTGGAATCGAGCTCGGGTCCTATGGGATACCTGGAATCGAGCTCGGGTCCTATGGGATACCTGGAATCGAGCTCGGGTTCTATGGGATACCTGGAATCGAGCTCGGGTCCTATGGGATACCTGGAATCGAGCTCGGGTCCTATGGGATACCTGGAATCGAGCTCGGGTCCTATGGGATACCTGGAATCGAGCTCGGGTCCTATGGGATACAACTCCCGCTTTGAATTGAACTTTTGAACTTACTTCTGACAAAAAGGCAGAAAGTATCTTCTAGCTATTCCTCTGGATTTCCTTATATCCTATAATTCGAGAAACACGTAAGTAGCTACCTGCGTCGTGAATTCTATTTTCAGACATACCTGGTTAATTATATTGTTAAATTTCGATTTCAGCAGCAGCTGCAGTTTTGTGTTGTTTGTTTCAATGGTGAGCCTAAACACTGGCGCTTGCTTAATAAGCCAGTCATTCGATGTTGATAAATGCCAGATACGCTTTACAGTTCGCTGTTTTCGCTATTTGCTTTAAAGAACAGATAAAAAAATGATTCAAATAAAAATGGTGCATTTCCGTTCCCGTGTCGGATGCATTTGCTGGGAAGTGTCTGACTTGGTCATTTTTTATTAATATTTACATTTTATTAGTTCAAAAGTGTAAGTTGAAGAAAAAATGTGTCAACGTAAGAAGCTGCGGAAGAGGAGAGTAGAGTGGGATGGAGGGTTAGAGACCCGGCAGAGTGGGATTGGGGGGGGTACAGACCCGGCAGAGTAGAGTAGAGACCGACAGATTGCGTAGTGAAGAGTAGAGACCCGTTAGAGTGGGGCAGGAGAGAGTAGAGACCAGGTAGAGTAGGGTAGGGGAGAGTAGAGACCAGGTAGAGTAGGGTAGGGGAGAGTAGAGACCCGGTAGAGTAGGGTAGGGGAGAGTAGAGACCAGGTAGAGTAGGGTAGGGGAGAGTAGAGACCCGTTAGAGTGGGGTAGGAGAGAGCAGAGACCCGGTAGAGTAGGGTAGGAGAGAGTAGAGACCCGTTAGAGTGGGGTAGGGGAGAGTAGAGACCAGGTAGAGTAGGGTAGGGGAGAGTAGAGACCAGGTAGAGTAGGGTAGGGGAGAGTAGAGACCAGGTAGAGTAGGGTAGGGGAGAGTAGAGACCAGGTAGAGTAGGGTAGGGGAGAGTAGAGACCCGTTAGAGTGGGGCAGGAGAGAGTAGAGACCAGGTAGAGTAGGGTAGGAGAGACTAGAGACCCGGTAGAGTAGGGTAGGAGAGAGTAGAGACCCGTTAGAGTGGGGTAGGGGAGAGTAGAGACCAGGTAGAGTAGGGTAGGGGAGAGTAGAGACCAGGTAGAGTAGGGTAGGGGAAAGTAGAGACCAGGTAGAGTAGGGTAGGGGAGAGTAGAGACCAGGTAGAGTAGGGTAGGGGAGAGTAGAGACCAGGTAGAGTAGGGTAGGGGAAAGTAGAGACCAGGTAGAGTAGGGTAGGGGAGAGTAGAGACCAGGTAGAGTAGGGTAGGGGAGAGTAGAGACCAGGTAGAGTAGGGTAGGGGAGAGTAGAGACCCGTTAGAGTGGGGCAGGAGAGAGTAGAGACCAGGTAGAGTAGGGTAGGGGAGAGTAGAGACCCGTTAGAGTGGGGCAGGAGAGAGTAGAGACCAGGTAGAGTAGGGTAGGGGAGAGTAGAGATTGGTGAGTAATGGGTAGGCAGGAGTAAAGAGTTGCCCCTCTAAAAGTGGAGTAAAGTGAATTCCAACGTAGACGCAGTTATAAAACCAATGTATCATATTGTGCTGTGCAATAAAGTACTAGAGTCAAGTGGTATTATTAATATTAGCTTTGAACCGTATTATTTTTGTTTACTACCTTGACTAGCTGCTGTTCAGTTATAGTGTGGGTACACAGTTATTGTGCATGCAGTCTAAAGGCCGAATTTTTTTGCGCATTGCAACTTCTGTTGCTGCTTCTGCCGGCCGTAACCAGCGTCTCCACTTGTTTCTTGAATGCGAAAGCAACGGAGATGAAAAGTAGAATTTCGATTAAAGAAAGGCTCCTGTTTCTTATCAAATTTAGTTCATTCATTCATCGACTTTTATTTATCAATTTGTTGCATGCTGCCATATTTGCCAGACTGATAAAAAAACAAATTCTTTTTATAATTTGCTTATAATAATGAGCAGCAACAATACAGGCGGTCAGCAGGCTATTGAGTCCGAGATTCTGCGCAATAGCTCAGCTATCAATATTGATAGCCTGCTAGACTGCGTTAGCGCCCTGTGCGACGATTTGAAATATCCATTGATACGAAAGTCAAAGAATGTCTCGCAGTTTCTGGAACGGTGAGTGAAAAAAACTATTTTTGCTCTTTTTTAATGTTTGTCTGTGTACCAAATATGGCGTTTAAATGTGGTTTCCGGTTTGGCGCCATTTCTTCCAGAGCTTTCAGTTTGGCGCCATTTGCTTCCAGAGCTTTCAGTTTGGTGCCATTTGGTTCCAGAGTTCTCAGTTTGGCGCCATTTGGTTCCAGAGCTTTCAGTTTGGTGCCATTTGGTTCCAGAGTTCTCAGTTTGGTGCCATTTGGTTCCAGAGTTCTCAGTTTGGCGCCATTTGGTTCCCGTGTCCTCAGTTTGACGCCTTTTGGTTCCAGAGTTCTCAGTTTGGCGCCATTTGGTTCCCGAGTCCTCAGTTTGACGCCTTTTGGTTCCAGAGTCCTCAGTTTGACGCCTTTTGGTTCCCGAGTCCTCAGTTTGACGCCTTTTGGTTCCAGAGTTCTCAGTTTGGCGCCATTTGGTTCCCGAGTCCTCAGTTTAGCGCCATTTGCTTCCAGAGTTCTCAGTTTAGCTCCATTTGGTTCCAGAGTTCTCAGTCTAGCGCCATTTGCTTCCCGAGTCCTCAGTTTGGCGCCATTTGCTTTTTGAGTCCTCAGTTTGGTGCCATTTGCTTCCGGAGTCCTCAGTTTGGCGCCATTTGCTTCCCGAGTCCTCAGTTTGGCGCCATTTGCTTCCCGAGTCCTCAGTTTGGCGCCATTTGCTTCCCGAGTCCTCAGTTTGGCGCCATTTGCTTTCCGAGTCCTCAGTTTGGCGCCATTTGCTTCCCGAGTCCTCAGTTTGGCGCCATTTGCTTCCCGAGTCCTCAGTTTGGCGCCATTTGCTTTCCGAGTCCTCAGTTTGGCGCCATTTGCTTTCCGAGTCCTCAGTTTAGCGCCATTTGCTTCCCGAGTTCTCAGTTTAGCGCCATCTGGTTCCAGAGTTCTCAGTTTGGCGCCATTTGCTTCCCGAGTCCTCAGTTTAGCGCCATTTGCTTCCCGAGTTCTCAGTTTAGCGCCATTTGCTTCCCGAGTCCTCAGTTTAGCGCCATCTGGTTCCAGAGTTCTCAGTTTAGCGCCATTTGCTTCCCGAGTCCTCAGTTTAGCCGCAATAGACTTCGACAGTGGATTGGTTTATGGTCTCTCAGTCCTTCCCATACGTCCCTAAGCTTCCCAAATGTGTTAGAATAAAAGTACATTGGAAACGCACGCACAATGCATTAGAGGCCATGCAATATATCTCGTATCCATGCAGCCGCTGTTGCCTTAGCCGCTGTTCTAGTCTGCCCCAATTTATTTCAAGAATTCGCCCGGCGCTTGTGTTTGTTAATTGGCCTGCAATGCTAGTCTGGTATCTAAGCGTTCTTTCTTGCCTGCCCCTCTGAGGCAGTTGGCAGTCCAGGGTCATTACTGTTGTATTAAGCTTAGTTACTCTTTTTTGGTTCGAGCAAGAATGATAGGAAACGGATAATAACCAGTTCCGCTTTAGGGTAAAGAAAGCGATCTGCTCTGGTGTCACGAATTTGATTTTGTAAACTAATTTCCTAAACTAACGGCTTAGCAACAAAGAAAATATATAAAGAATTATGATATTTCAGCCTGCGATGCGCAATATCTTCTAGCTTAGCACAAATTTCGCTCATCGGCTTAAGTTTGTAGAGTCGCAAACTTGGGTCTCTTAATAAAAATAGTAATTACAATAATTTCTTTAAAATTTCTGCTTTTGCTATCGCTGTGTAGCGAGAGGAACTTTCCTAGATGTGCTTGCCTGCAGCCAGTCTAAGTCTTCTTCTATTTTTTCATTATTCAAATAAATCTGGCAAATAATTGGATCTTTTCTCTGCTTCTATCCAAGGTCGTATGCTTTATGCTGGGCCCTCTGCTTTTATGTGATAAATTTGTCTTTTGAAGTATAAGTAAAATTTAGATTATTTTTATAATTTTGCGTTATTTACTCTCGCGCTATGATACTATTATTAGCGTGTTTCCAGTAAGAAATCTATTAACTACAGGAATTTCAGTTCATTCAATGGGTCTACCACCATTTCCTCAGGTCTTTCAGTGGGTCTACCACCATTTCCTCAGGTCTTTCAGTGGGTCTACCACCATTTCCTCAGGTCTTTCAGTGGGTCTACCACCATTTCCTCAGGTCTTTCAGTGGGTCTACCACCATTTCCTCAGGTCTTTCAGTGGGTCTACCACCATTTCCTCAGGTCTTTCAGTGGGTCTTCCGCCATTTCCTCAGGCACTTCAGTGGGTCTACCGCCATTTCCTCAGGCCCTTCAGTGGGTCTACCGCCATTTCCTCAGGCACTTCAGTGGGTCTACCGCCATTTCCCCAGGTCCTTCAGTGGGTCTAAGTGACCTATGCAAGCACGGGGTCACAAGGCTAGTTAGAAAAGTGACGTCACTCCAACCCACCGTCACCAACTCCACCCTCGCAGGTACGAGGACCTGTCCAAGCAGATCAAGCGCTGGCGGATTCGATACACGGACTTCGAGCTGATCAAAGTGATTGGACGAGGCGCCTACGGCGAGGTGCAATTAGTTAGAAAGAAAGACTCGCAGCAGCTGTTCGCTTTGAAACTGTTGAGCAAGGCGGACGTGCTCAAACGGAGCGAGTCCACGTTTTTCTGGGAGGAACGAGAAATTATGGCCACGTCTAATTCTGACTGGATTGTGCAGCTGCACTATGCGTTTCAGGTGCGAATTTATGCGTCTGTTGTGTACTTTTATATGGTCCCCGAGCTTGGTATGATAACTCAATCTCATAATTTACTCTGATACGATAACCTTTTCTGATCCCATAACATACTCTGATCTCATAACCTTCTGATCCCATAGCCTATTCTGACCCCATAACCTTCTCTGATCCCATAGCCTATTCTGATCCTATAACCTATTTTGATCCCATAACCTACTTTGATCCCATAACCTACTCTGATCCCATAACCTACTTTGATCCCATAACCTACTCTGATCCCATAACCTACTCCGATCCTATAACCTACTTTGATCCCATAACCTACTCTGATCCTATAACCTATTTTGATCCCATAACCTACTCTGATCCTATAACCTACTTTGATCCTATAACCTACTTTGATCCCATAACCTACTCTGATCCTATAACCTACTTTGATCCCATAACCTACTCTGATCCCATAACCTACTCCGATCCTATAACCTACTTTGATTCCATAACCTACTCTGATCCTATAACCTACTTTGATCCCATAACCTACTCTGATCCTATAACCTACTTTGATCCTATAACCTACTTTGATCCCATAACCTACTCTGATCCTATAACCTACTCTGCTCCTATAACCTAATCTGATCCCATAACCTTCTCTGATCCCATAACCAGCTACTTTGATCCCTTAACCTACTCTGCTCCTATAACCTAATCTGATCCCATATTCTTCTCTGATCCCATAACCAGCTACTTTGATCCCATAACCTACTCTGATCCCGTAACCTACTTTGATCCCATATCCCACTCTGATCCCATCCCCAACTATGATCCCATAACCTAGTTTGATCCCATAATCTACATATACATATTATAACCCTCCTTGTTCCCCCTTCAAGTCTGTTTTGATCCATAGCGTAGCGTTGCAGCCTTCCAGTCTTCCGCCACAACCGCCACCAATCCCAGGACGAGAAGTACCTGTACATGGCGATGGAGTTCCTGCAAGGCGGCGACATGACCGCCCTGCTGCCAGAGGACGAGGACTCGCCCTGTCTGCCGGAGAACACGGCCCGGTTCTACATTGCCGAGCTGGTGCTGGCACTGGAGGCTCTCCACGATTTGGGCTTCGTTCATCGCGACGTCAAGCCGGAGAACTGCTTGCTGGACTCGCGCGGGCATCTCAAACTGGCGGATTTCGGCACCGCAGTTCGGCTCGATCCGAAAACTAAAACTGTGACCACTTCGACTACGATCGGCACGCCGGATTACATCTGCCCGGAGATGCTCACCAATCAGGGCAAGTCCAGCACCTACTCCTTTGAAGTCGACTGGTGGAGCGTCGGCGTAGTGCTATTCGAACTGGTCTGCGGCTACACTCCATTCGCTGGAGACGACCTTCTGGAGACCTACAGCTGCATCATGGATCACAAGAATTCGTTGCAGAAACGACTCGACGAAGGCCTGCCGCAGGAACTTTCGAAGACTTGCCTGGACATTGTTCGCCAGCTGCTTGAAGAGCGAACTAAACGATTGCGTCTGGCTAAAGATGTGAAGAATCACAATTTCTTTGTTAATTCCCAATGGACCTGGGATCGAATCCGGGCTATTGACGCGCCGTTTCCAATCGAGCTGACATCCGACATCGACACGCGCTATTTTTTTGTCGACGATCCGGAGCCGTCTAGAAAAGCTAATAGGGAGTTGTTGGAGAGCGAGCCCAAGGCCTATCAGGGCGGCAATTTACCGTTTATTGGTTTCTCGTTTCGTCAGCAGCAATGGTTCAGCGGCAGCGGAGGCGGCGCCGCGGGCGCAGGCGGTGGCGCCGGCGCTATAGCCGGCGGCGCCAATGTTGGAGCCGGCGCCGGCGCGGGCGCCAATGGCGACGAATTGGACAGATTGCGCGCCAAAGAGCAGGCGCTGTCCGCCGAGATTAGCCGGCTAAGGGAGGCCGAGTCCAAAGCTAAGCTGGGCCTCATGGAGGCTGAGACTTCGCTGCACAACCTGCGGCAGGAAAAGTCGCGGCTGGAGGCTCAGCTGAACTCGCTTAGGTGCGTTGTCTGGGGATAGGCTGGGGGCCAGGATTTCAGGCTGGGATTTAGATTGAGGCTGAGTAGGGGCTCAGATTGAGGTTGAGTAGGATCTCAGATTGAGGCTGAGTAGGGGCTCCGATTGAGACTGAGTAGAGGCTCAGATTGAGGCTGAGTAGAGGCTCAGATTGAGGTTGAGTAGGGGCTCCGATTGAGGCTGAGTAGGGGCTCCGATTGAGGCTGAGTAGGGGCTCCGATTGAGACTGAGTAGAGGCTCAGATTGAGGCTGAGTAGGGGCTCCGATTGAGACTGAGTAGAGGCTCAGATTGAGGCTGAGTAGGGTCTCAGATTGAGGCTGAGTAGGGGCTCAGATTGAGGCTGAGTAGGGGCTCAGATTGAGGCTGAGTAGGGGCTCCGATTGAGACTGAGTAGAGGCTCAGATTGAGGCTGAGTAGGGTCTCAGATTGAGGCTGAGTAGGGTCTCAGATTGAGGCTGAGTAGGGGCTCAGATTGAGGCTGAGTAGGGGCTCAAATTGAGGCTGAGTATTGGCCATGGCTTCATCATTGCAGACAAGCCGAGGACGAGTCCCAGCGGCTGCACCAGGAGGCCGACGCGGCCTTGGCGAAGCTTCGCGACGCCGGACAGCAGGCCGAGCAGCTGCGCCGCCAGCTGGACGACGAGCGCGCCGCTCTGCGCAACGCCGAGTTAACTTTGAAAGCTTTAACAGCCGAGAAAGAGGCGGCAATGCTGGAATTGGAAGATCTGCGAGCTCAGTTAGCCAGTCTGGAGAAGAGCAAAACCGAATTGGAGGAGCGGGTGCGGCAGGCTGAGGCCAAGTAAGCCTACTTTGTTAAGATTGAGGCCTCTCATTTTCTTCCAGGTCATGACCCCTCCTGCACTGACTCCTGAAACTATTCACAAGATCATGACCCCTGTACTGACTCCTGAAACTATTCACAAGGTCATGACCCCTGTACTGACTCCTGAAACTATTCACAAGGTTGTGACCTGACACTATTCACAACATTGTGACCTGACACTATTCACAACATTGTGACCTGACACTATTCACAACATTGTGACCTGACACTATTCACAACATTGTGACCTGACACTATTCACATGGTCGTGACCTCCTCCCCTACTCGGGGTAGTGACCATAATTTCCAAGGTCTATGTGTACTTCAATTGTATTCTTTTTATCATCTTTTAACTAGCTAATATTCTACTGTAAGTAGAATGCATCTACATGCGTCTTTCAATAAAAATTTTCCAGGCACTCTCAGGAGCGTCAGGAGCTTCTGTCCGGCCACCAGGCCGAGACGCGCGATCTTCAACAGGAGCTGCGCTCCGTACGCGACGAGAAGGAGGCGCTGCGCAAGCAGGCCGCCGAACTGGAGCACCAGAAAGACGAGCTGGACCGGCGGCTGCGCCAGGCTGAACTGGAGGCCGTGGCCAAGGATCGCAGCGAATCCGCTAAGCAGGAGCTGTCCGTCGAGCTGGCCAGAGCCAACGAGCAGCTTTCCGGCGTGCAGGCCGAGCTGCGGAAGGCCAGAGATCGCGAACTGGAACTGGCCGGACAGCTGGCCGAGGAGCGGCAGCGGCAGCGGGCGGGCGAAGCCGAGATAGCGGCCGGGCGCACCCGGATCGGCGAGCTGGAGGCGGAGCTGGCGAGTCTGAAGGAGCGCCACGATGCTCAGGCGGCGCAGCACAAAAAACTGGCGGATAGGTGAGTGCCGGGTTCGTGACCTCAGTGAGATTGGTGACCCGAGAGTGTCGGGTTCGTGACCTCAGTGAGATTGGTGACCCGAGAGTGTCGGGTCCGTGACCTCAGTGAGATTGGTGACCCGAGAGTGTCGGGTTCGTGACCTCAGTGAGATTGGTGACCCGAGAGTGTCGGGTTCGTGACCTCAGTGAGATTGGTGACCCGAGAGTGTCGGGTTCGTGACCTCAGTGAGATTGGTGACCCGAGAGTGTCGGGTTCGTGACCTCAGTGAGATTGGTGACCCGAGAGTGCCGGATTTGTGACCTCAGTGTGATTGGTGACCCGAGACTGCCGGGTTCGTGACCTCAGTGTGATTGGTGACCCGAAAGTGCCGGATTTGTGACCCCATGTCCACAATCCTTCCCCACCCTTATCCGCAACCCAGACTGAAGCAGAAGACCAACGAACTAAAAGAGCTGGGCGAGAAATACGACACGGACTGCTGCTTCCTGGAGCTGTACAAGACCGAGCTGGACGAGCTGAAGAAAGAGTCAGCCAAAGAGGCGGAGGCGCTGAAAGCCGAGAAGGACTCGCTAGCGGCCGAGGCTGCCAAGCTTCGCTCCTCGGCCAAAGCCACTGAGGACGAGCTGCAGGCCGAGAAGTCGGCGCGCAACGCTTTGCAAACTCAGAAAACCGAACAGGAGCGCCGCCTGCTGCTGCTGGAACTCGAGCGGGACAAACACGCGGACGCCTGCTCAGAGCTGGCTAAGCAGAAGGAGTCAGTTGAGCAGCAGCTGAGTCAGCTCAGCCAGCAGATCACCAGTCTGGAGTCCGACAAATCCGCCCTGCTGGCCGAGGTGACCTCGTTGAAGAAGCGCGTGAGCGAGGAGGCCGTGCTGAAGAACGAAGCGGTGAATAAACTGATCCGGCTGATGCAGGACCCTACGGTGCAGAAGGCTGCGCGGTCCGACGCTATGGACAGCGGCAGGCGGGGTCAGAGCAACAGGAAGGCTAGGTGAGTGAGACTACTTGCAAGTAGTAGCATGTAGCATGGATAGAAATCTTTTTACGACTTTGAGTTGAATCTGCGTTTGCTGATTATTTGATTGATTGAATTGTATATTCATTGATTCATTGATCAATTCATGCATTCATTTATTGATTAGATCATTAATTTATTTATTTATTGATTGGTTCATTCGATGATTTATTGATTCATTCATATTGATTGATTCATTGATTGGTTTATTGATTGATTAATTGATTGGTTCATTCGATGATTCATTGATCGGTTCATTGATTGTTGTATTAATTTATTGATTTATTGTTTGATTTATTGATTGATTTATTAATTCATTGATTAATTCAGTTATTCATTCATTGATTGGTTCATTCGATGATTTATTGATTCATTGATATTGATTGATTGATTCATTCATTCATTGATTAGTTCATTCGATGATTCATTGATTTTTTCATTGATTGGTTTATTAATTTATTGATTATTTGATTTATTAATTGATTGATTTATTCATTCATTCATTGATTTATTCATTCATTCATTCATTCATTCATTCATTGTTTGATTGACTGGGTGAGTTCCGGCCCACATATTTAGGTTTTATTTGCTATCACACACAATTATTTTTAGAGATGAGAGTCTAATTGTTGCGATATTCCAGTCAAAGTTACCAACTATAGCTTTCAAAGAAAGCAAACAGACAAAGGAGGGCTGCGGGCACCCGAATAGATGTTGAGAACTTGAGCATCATAGATTCTAATCGCTAGCGTCCTGTCTACCCAATCGCCGCAGGGAGCTGGACGCCGAGCTGAAACGCGAACGCGAAATTCATCGCCGCAAAGTGGAACAGAAAGATGTAGAAATTCAAGACCTGCGAGTCAATCTTGACCGGATGCAAGTCGAACTGCAGGAACTGCAACTCGTGCTGGAGCAGAGGGAGTCCATGATTGAAGAATACGAACGGCGCCTGGCCAACTCTTCGCATGTGGACACCTTTTCCGTGGCATCGTCGGACAATCGGACGGCCACTGGTGGCGCCGCGTCCACTACAGCCTCGGACACGGCTACCCTGTCATCTATTGAGTTGCCAGGCGCCAGCAACTGGGAAGGCTTTCTATCGGTGCCCAAGGCCAATCGCCGCCGCGGTAATCTGGCATTCGAGGAGCGCTACGTTGTTGTCAGCCAGCGCAGCGTGGCCTTCTATCGGACTAAGGAGGAGAAGGACTCCCAGGAGCGCCCGGCCATGGTGCTGGAGTTGGCCAAGATTTTCCATGCCAGACCCATCACGCAGAATGACGCTTTGCACGCTGATAAGAAGGATATCCCAAGGATTCTGCAGGTGCGTGCGGCTTTCTTCCGGGGGGGGGGGGGGCTTGTCGTGTGTGTTCTTGATTCAAAGAAATGGATAAATGAGCCTAAAGTATCTAAGGCAGAGGAAATACCCTTATCTATGAATAATAATTGTCTCAAGTCCTACCTGTGGCTTAAATATCGCCCCAAATCCTACCTGTGGCTTCAAAATCGCCCCAAATCCTACCTGTGGCTTCAAAATCGCCCCAAATCCTACCTGTGGCTTATAAATAGCCCCCCTAATGCCACACAGCTTGGCCCAGAGCCAAACCCAATGCCACACAGCTTGGCCCAGAGCCAAACCCAATGCCACACAGCTTGGCCCAGAGCCAACCCCAATGCCAGCCACCGCCCGCACTCCCCCCTGCCAGCTGCTGTACGAAGCTGACGGCGAGGCCAAGGACAAAGTGTCTCGCGAGGTGAAATCTGGCAGCGCGGCAGGTGGCGGCGCCGGCGGCCCAGACTCCAGCTCTCTGATGGTGCTGCACAATGGGCACAAATTCGTGCCAATCACCTACCGGATGCCAACCCATTGCGACGTGTGCGCCAAGCCGTGCTTCGCCGTGTTGAACCCGCCGCCGGCTCTGGAATGCCGTCAGTGTCACACCAGGATCCATCGGGACCACGTGGAACTGGCCGACCGGCCAATCCATCACTGCAAAGTCTACGATGAGGCCAAGAGTCTGCTGCTGTTGGCCGGCAGCGACGCGGAGATGGCCCGCTGGGTGAAGGAGATTGAGCGCCGGGTGAAGGCGCTGGACAGTGTCCGGCCGAACCGGCACAAGGAGCACTATAGCAGCGGCCGGGGCAAGGGCGGCACACTCAATCGTGAGTCTTCGTTTAGTAACAGCAATTTTTGATTGATTGATTTGTTCAATTCTCTTCTGTTCAAGGTGTCTGTTGAGATTTTGCAACGATACTCTGATGCGTGAATTTATCTTTAGAGTGGCCTTGGCTGCTTCTTCTGTTTTACTGGGTTTTTAATAATTTTTGCTATTAAGTTTGAAACTGAAGATTGAGGAACCAGCTTCCATTGAGGAACTGAGGATTGGGGATCCAGCTTCCGTTGAGGAACTGAAGATTGAGGATCCAGCTTCCATGCGGAACTGAGGATTGAGGAACCAGCTTCCACTGAGGATTGAGGAAACAGCTTCCGTGAGAAACTGAGAATTAAGAAACCAGCT
Organism: Macrostomum lignano; assembly: GCA_002269645.1. NCBI lineage: Eukaryota > Metazoa > Platyhelminthes > Macrostomidae > Macrostomum > Macrostomum lignano. Next base: position 89,735 of record NIVC01001678.1, on the reverse strand, counting down.
TCCATTGAGGAACTGATGGTTAAGGAACCAGCTTCCATTGAGGAACTGATGGTTAAGGAACCAGCTTCCGTGAGAAACTGAGAATTAAGAAACCAGCTTCCATTGAGGAACTGATGGTTAAGGAACCAGCTTCCATTGAGGAACTGATGGTTAAGGAACCAGCTTCCATTGAGGAACTGATGGTTAAGGAACCAGCTTCCATTGAGGAACTGATGGTTAAGGAACCAGCTTCCATTGAGGAACTGATGGTTAGGGAACCAGCTTCCATTGAGGAACTGATGGTTAAGGAACCAGCTTCCATTGAGGAACTGATGGTTAGGGAACCAGCTTCCATTGAGGAACTGATGGTTAAGGAACCAGCTTCCATTGAGGAACTGATGGTTAAGGAACCAGCTTCCATTGAGGAACTGATGGTTAGGGAACCAGCTTCCATTTAGGAACTGATGGTTAGGGAACCAGCTTCCATTGAGGAACTGATGGTTAGGGAACCAGCTTCCATTGAGGAACTGATGGTTAGGGAACCAGCTTCCATTGAGGAACTGATGGTTAGGGAACCATGTAGGACTATGTAGGACTGAAGATTGAGGAACCAGCTACCCATATCGCTAATAAGGCACCCCGATTCACAAACGCAAAAATTAAATCTGCTCTATATTTTGTTTTAATTTGCATTCGCCATCAATTGAAAAGTACTTATAATTGCTTCAGGCTTTCTTTGCCCCCGCTATCCTAGCCTGAGTCCCGGCTGGCCCGGTGCTGTGATTAGCACCAAATTAAACTTTTTTTAATTTAAATTCTTAACTGTAATTAAAATTTGATTAAACTGTGTGCTTACCCCCGAATCCAACTTGTGTTACTAACAGTAGCTAGCTGATGATTTTTATTGAAAAATAAATTACAAGCACAATATATTCATTTAAAAAAATTGAACATCTTTTTTTCTATTTTCTAATAATGCCTATGTATTATAACTTGGCAAGTATTATAAGAATAGAACAGTAAGCACTACTTAAAATATTATTATGATTAAGTAATATTGCATGTAATCGGCTTCGTGTGCGCTTTCATCCCGTGTACTTTTGTCTGTAAATGTGGCTAAAATATATGCATATTTATAAGTACATTGTGTACTATAAGCGCTGTGGGTTGTGTCAATCTTTGAAAGTGCCTGATCCGATATGCAAGGCTCGTTAAAAGTCAAAATGTTTTGCTACATTTTAGTAGCTTAGTTAGGAAAACAATTTTTCAATAAGTTTTTCTTCGCTATTTTTATTACTTATAGTAGTAGCAGTAGTAGTATTTTGTTGCGAGCGCGTTTTTCTCTGCGTAGCATCGTTTTTATCGATTATAATCACCGGTTTGGGAGGGGCTGCATATACAGGTAATTTCATTAGCTTCCCCGCGTGCAACAGCCATGCTATCCTATTATAATAAATCATAAATCATTGTTTGTAATTTTGCGTTGTTCGATCTCGAGTTTTGTTTAGAAACTTTTTCTTTGTTCATTTCACAGCGGCTTCCAGACTGCAGTGTGTTTCCTGTTTGCCTTCAAAACTACCTTAATTACAGTCATAACTAACGAAATGAATTATTTGTTTTTATTACGAGTATATAGCTGTGCACCTGATCAATCAGCCTTTCCCCTGCTCAATTTTTGTTTTAATTTTTGCTTTGCCACTACCCTCCTCGTTGCCGTTGGTCTGCTTCAAAGTCCAATTCCAGTCCAATTAAGTCTCAGAAATCCGTATTAATCCTCATGCAGTCATCGCTCAACTATTGCTGACTTGGAGAAAATTACATTAAAAAACTGTGCTTGTCTGCTTTGCGTGAAAAAATGGAAACATATCTAAAACCTGTACATGTATTTATATTTTTGCACACTAACACGCCATTACGAAGCCTAGTTCCGTTTTTATATATGAATAAATAAAAATATGCATAACTATAATTAACACAACAAGATCTGCTGATTCGTTTGAGAGATGCGGCTACTGCAGTGATACGAGATGCCAGAATACACACACAGCTGCCGATGCACGGCTCTTCTTGCTGGCTAGTCCTTTCCGAATGGGCCGCCTGGCAACGGGATCTGGGAGGCTGGCCCAGCAACTGAGGATCTGGGAGTGGCCCAGCCACTTAGGATTTGAGAGGCTGGGCCAGCAACTGAGGATCTGGGAGGCTGGCCCAGCACCTGAGGATCTGGGAGTGGCCCAGCCACTTAGGATTTGGGAGGCTGGGCCCGCAACTGGGGATCTGCGAGGCTGGCCCAGCAACTGAGGATCTGGGAGGCTGGCCCAGCAACTGAGGATCTGGAAGGCTGGCCCAGCAACTGAGGATCTGGGAGGCTGGCCCAGCAACTGAGGATCTGGAAGGCTGGCCCAGCAACTGAGGATCTGGGAGGCTGGCCCAGCAACTGAGGGTCTGGGAGGCTGGCCCAGCAACTGGGGATCTGGGAGGCTGGCCCAGCACTTGAAGATCTGGGAGTGGCCCAGCAACTGAGGATGTGGGAGGCTGGCCCAGCAACTGGGGATCTGGGAGGCTGGCCCAGCAACTGGGGATCTGGGAGGCTGGCTCAGCAACTGGGGATCTGGGATGCTGGCCCAGCAACTGAGGATCTGGGAGTGGCCCAGCCACTTAGGATTTGGGAGGCTGGGCCAGCAACTGAGGATCTGGGAGGCTGGCCCAGCAACTGGGGATCTGGGATGCTGGCCCAGCAACTGAGGATCTGGGAGTGGCCCAGCCACTTAGGATTTGGGAGGCTGGGCCAGCAACTGAGGATCTGGGAGGCTGGCCCAGCAACTGAGGATCTGGGAGTGGCCCAGCCACTTAGGATTTGGGAGGCTGGGCCAGCAACTGAGGATCTGGGAGGCTGGCCCAGCAACTGAGGATCTGGGAGGCTGGCCCAGCAACTGAGGATCTGGAAGGCTGGCCCAGCAACTGAGGATCTGGGAGGCTGGCCCAGCAACTGAGGATGTGGGAGGCTGGCGGCACAGGATGAAAGTGAACAAATGACAAACATTAAAAAAGCGTCCACAATGCAGCTACATGTGATGAGACAGCCAGCAAATTGCGGGTAGAACGTGTTTACTATGCGAGTATATTTTGCGTTTAACGGTCACCGCCAAAACTGAAACAAATTAGACAGAAAATTGAATAATTGATTCTCTGAATTATAATTATTTATATTAGATTAGAATTTTTCACAAACGAGAGTAGGGCCGCCACAGCTGATAATATATATCTATATATAGTTCGGTCACATCACGCTACTCATAGGAACAGATGTAAGGAGCAGAGAATTCGCGAAAACAAATTTTCTTATTTTGCTTTGGAGCTGTAAAATTTACAATTTACATGCAAATCCTTCTGTCTTAAAAGTAGCCACATGTATCTACAGTGGTGCAGCTTGAGAAATTGAACATCTACTACTTACATATTATCCATTCAGTAGCCAATAGTGTTAATAAATACGAATGAAATACTATTAGAAAAAAACAGCACAGAATAAAATTAGCATTGCCAAGAGAAAAAATCATACTTGTAATTCAAGCGGTGCGCGCAACCTCGGCGGCTGCGAATAACCGGATGACGAAAACAAAACATTTTGCAGAGAGAACAGCCTGCATCAGATTGCGGAATTAACAAATGAAGGAGCGAAAAATGAAAACTTTCAGCGCTGATTCTGCTTAAAATTTCTCGATGAAAAATAATATTGATGAAACAGGTTGTGAATTTCACTCTGGGTTTCTATTGGATAATATTGTAATCAGATTAATTAGCACACGCAAACGCTGACGATCTGGGATGCTGGCCCAGCAACTGAGGATCTGGGAGGCTGGCCCAGCAACTGAGGATCTGGGAGGCTGGCCCAGCAACTGGGGATCTGGGAGGCTGGCCCAGCAACTGGGGATCTGGGAGGCTGGCCCAGCAACTGGCGATCTGGGAGGCTGGCCCAGCAACTGGGGATCTGGGAGGCTGGCCCAGCAACTGAGGATCTGGGAGGCTGGCCCAGCAACTGGCGATCTGGGAGGCTGGCCCAGCAACTGAGGATCTGGGATGCTGGCCCAGCAACTGAGGATCTGGGATGCTGGCCCAGCAACTGAGGATCTGGGATGCTGGCCCAGCAACTGGGGATCTGGGAGGCTGGCCCAGCAACTGAGGATCTGAGAAGCTGGCCCAGCAACTGAGGATCTGGGAGGCTGGCCCAGCAACTGGGGATCTGGAAGGCTGGTTCAGCAACTGGGGATCTGGGAGGCTGGCCCAGCAACTGGGGATCTGGGAGGCTGGTTCAGCAACTGGGGATCTGGGAGGCTGGCTCAGCAACTGGGGATCTGGGATGCTGGCCCAGAAACTGGGGATCTGGGAGGCTGGCTCAGCAACTGGGGATCTGGGAGGCTGGCCCAGCAACTGAGGATCTGGGAGGCTGGCCCAGCAACTGAGGATCTGGGAGGCTGGCTTACCCAGAAACTGGGGATCTGGGAGGCTGGCTCAGCAACTGGGGATCTGGGAGGCTGGCCCAGCAACTGAGGATCTGGGAGGCTGGCCCAGCAACTGAGGATCTGGGAGGCTGGCCCAGCAACTGGCGATCTGGGAGGCTGGCCCAGCAACTGAGGATCTGGGAGGCTGGCCCAGCAACTGGCGATCTGGGAGGCTGGCCCAGCAACTGCCAGGTATGTCCAAACTCAACAACCGCAGCATATGATTAAAGTAGTGACGCAGCATAATCACAGAATGGAATCAACAAATCCCCATAAACTGGTACAAAGAAGACAAAAAACAGTGACCAACGAAACTGAAGGAAAACAACAGAGCAGCGCCCAGACCAAAAAAACAAAAAAGCATCCAACTGAAGCAGGTAGAAAAGGCCGCAAAAATTAAAAAGTTTCAAGCCACGGCACAGGTCTACAAATTTCAGGCTGTTATTTAAAAACATCAGAACGAGCAAACGCTTTGACAAAAAATAAAACACACTCGTAAAACATAAGGCTTTAATACTTGGATAAGAAGGGAAGTATCTTGTTGAACTACTCAAGGACAACTCAACTAGAAGGACAGGAAGGTAATTTTCTTCTGCCTTATAGCTCTATTGATATTAATAAAGCTTTTTGTTCAGAAAATTAGGATTCTATATATGTTAATTTTTATTCTTAGCTGACTGTAACAATATGTGCAACAGAGATGATCAAATTGATGCATAAAACCAAAAGCAGGGCATGTGCGTAGAATAATAAATAAACAAAGAGTCCTTATTTTCTGAACAAACAGCTTTGAAAGGCCAAACATACCAAAAGATGATCACTGGGTCTGCCTCCTATCAAAAGCAATAACGATTTTAATCTGAAAAAAGGTGACAGTTCTTATCTCTGTAGTATATTTTTCGGCAAAAACCAGCCTCCTTAACACTTTCTAAAATTCGTGGTTTACCCGTCCTTCTATTTTAATAGTTGCAGTCCTTGAGTTTTATAGATTTGAAAAAATAGCTTAACAAGCTTACAAAAATAGCATCAGAGCAAAACAAAGCATTAAATTATTGTATGAATGCTAAAACAAATAAATACGCTGGGATACTCCTGACAGACAGGTTACAGACGGTGGTTTTCCAAGATATTCAAACAAAAGAGTTATCAAACATGTCGAAAAACAATCCAAGCAAATGGAATTTCTTACAAGCTTAACAGCAGACAGCATTAGAAATAAGAACACTGCGAAGGCATGTTGGGTTTAAAGACAACTGCCTGTGTCTACTGCTGAAACATCGAACCACTCATTTTCTACGGCCTTAATCTAAAAAAATTATTGAATAATCAAAATGATAAATTCAGTACCTGTTTAAGCGCAGCACATATTGACTATGGAAGCCCGGTAGCACTGCTCACATTTGTCTATATGACAGGAGGGGCCCAGCAACTGAGGATCTGGGAGGCTGGCCCAGCAACTGGGATCTGGGAGGCTGGTCCAGCAACTGGGGATCTGGGAGGCTGGCCCAGCAACTGAGGATCTGGGAGGCTGGCCCAGCAACTGGGGATCTGGGAGGCTGGCCCAGCAACTGGGGATCTGGGAGGCTGGCCCAGCAACTGAGGATCTGGGAGGCTGGCCCAGCAACTGGGGATCTGGGAGGCTGGCCCAGCAACTGGGGATCTGGGAGGCTGGCCCAGCAACTGGGGATCTGGGAGGCTGGCCCAGCAGCAACTGAGGATCTGGGAGGCTGGCCCAGCAACTGAGGATCTGGGAGGCTGGCCCAGCAACTGGGGATCTGGGAGGCTGGCCCAGCACCTAAGGATCTGGGAAGGGCGGCAGTGGCCCAGTCTGATCTCGAGTATCTAACCATAATAATGAGAAATGAAAAGTGCTACAAAGCCTGGCTAATTGAAGCATGGATCTGACGATGCGATAGCAATAAAACCAGCAATCCCTGTCCTCATCATGACTACCCGACATTCACGGCCCCTTCTTCGGCCCACTAGCACTGAACTTAACCAGCAGCCGTCGGGAGCCAACCGCCTGGCCGTTCAGCGCCATCATGGCCCGCCTGGCGTCCTCCTGGCTGCGCATGTTGACAAAAGCGCAGCAGGACTGCCTGAGCAGCCTGGCCGATACGACGCTGCCGTGACGGGCGAAAGCGGCGCACAGCTGCTCTTCACTGACGTCAGGCATGACGTTGCCAACCCACAGAGCGGTGATTTTCATTTCTGTTTGTTGCTGCTCCTGCTGCGGTTGCTGCTCGGTCGGAGAATGAGAGTTATAGTTATTTTTCTGCTGAGATAGCGGCTGCTGATGATGCTGCAGCTGCGGCTTGCTCTGCCCGATGGCTTGAGCATAGGAAGATTTGGCTGCAGCTGTGTACGATTGAGCCGCTGATGATGGACGGGCCTGCAGAGGGCGAGGCGATGAAAGAATGGAGCATTTTGAACCAATCCGACATATTGAGTGATCGCAAGTGAAAGTGATCTTCACAAACTATAGAATCTTCACAAACTATAGAATCTTCACAAACTATACAATCTTCACAAACTATAGAATCTTCACAAACTATAGGATCTTCACAAACTATATAGAATCTTCACAAACTATAGAATCTTCACAAAATATACAATCTTCACAAACTATACAAACTTCACAAACTATAGAATCTTCACAAACTATACAATCTTCACAAACTATACAATCTTCACAAACTATACAATCTTCACAAACTATACAATCTTCACAAACTATATAGAATCTTCACAAACTATAGAATCTTCACAAACTATACAATCTTCACAAACTATACAAACTTCACAAACTATAGAATCTTCACAAACTATACAATCTTCACAAACTATACAATCTTCACAAACTATACAATCTTCACAAACTATAGAATATTCACAAACTATACAATCGTCACAAACTATACAATTTTCACAAGCTATAGAATCTTCACAAACTATTGAATCTTCACAAACTATCGAATCTTCACAAACTATAGAATCTTCACAAACTATCGAATCTTCACAAACTATTGAATCTTCAAAAACTGTACAATCTTCACAAACTATAGAATCTTCACAAGCTATTGAATCTTCACAAACTATACAATCTTCACAAACTGTACAATCTTCACAAACTATAGAATCTTCACAAACTATAGAATCTTCACAAAGTATAGAATCTTCACAAACTATTGAATCTTCACAAACTATCGAATCTTCACAAACTATTGAATCTTCAAAAACTGTACAATCTTCACAAACTATAGAATCTTCACAAGCTATAGAATCTTCACAAACTATACAATCTTCACAAACTATACAATCTTCACAAACTGTACAATCTTCACAAACTATACAATCTTCACAAACTATACAATCTTCACAAACTGTACAATCTTCACAAACTATAGAATCTTCACAAACTATACAATCTTCACAAACTATAGAATCTTCACAAACTATATAGAATCTTCACAAACTATATAGAATCTTCACAAACTATAGAATCTTCACAAACTATAGAATCTTCACAAACTATAGAATCTTCACAAACTATAGGATCTTCACAAACTATACAATTTTCACAGACGATACAAGCTCCAGCAACTTTAGAAGCCTCACCTGCTGGGAAACAGCTGGCACGGCGGTCCGAGGCTGTACATTCCCGTGAGGCGAGGCGGCGGTGGCCACCGTCATCAGCCAGTCAGCGGCCAGCTGCATGTTGCCATTATTTCTATTCAAAGCTTCCTCGCACCGAGCGGCTGTAAAACCCATGGACTCTAACTGAAGTTTTTTGGCTTCGTTCAGCCTAGCGGCCGCGTCTGAACTGTTCGGGTCGATCGCCAGCACGTGGGCAAAGCTGGCGCAGGCCTCGGCCGGCTGCTCCAGGCGCAGCTGGGCCAGGCCGCGCATGTAGAATCCGCGGGCGTAGACAGGGCTGAGGCGGACGGCCTCGTTGGCGTCTGTTAGGCATTCCTGGAATTTGTCAGTTTAGCGGATTGCCTCTAACCTTCAGGTGCTTCAGTGGGTTGTCTCTAACCCTTAAGTGCTTCGGTGGGTTGCCTCTAACCTTCAGGTGCTTCAGCGGGTTGCCTCTAACCCTCAGGTGCTTTAGTGGGTTGCCTCTAACCCTCAGGTGCTTCGGTGGGTTGTCTGCCTCTAACCCTCAGGTGCTTCGGTGGGTTGTCTGCCTCTAACCCTCAGGTGCTTCGGTGGGTTGTCTGCCTCTAACCCTCAGGTGCTTCAGTGGGTTGCCTCTAACCCTCAGGTGCTTCAGTGGGTTGCCTCTAACCCTCAGGTGCTTCAGTGGGTTGCCTCTAACCTTCAGGGGCTTCAGTGGGTTGCCTCTAACCCTCAGGTGCTTCAGTGGGTTGCCTCTAACCCTCAGGTGCTTCAGTGGGTTGCCTCTAACCCTCAGGTGCTTCGGTGGGTTGTCTGCCTCTAACCCTCAGGTGCTTCAGTGGGTTGCCTCTAACCCTCAGGTGCTTCAGTGGGTTGCCTCTAACCTTCAGGGCCTTCAATAGGTTGCCTCTAACTCACAGGTACTTGAGTGAATTGCTTTTAACCCTCAGGTGCTTCAGTGGCTTACAATTCCAATTTTTCAGATATTGAATTCAATCCAGTTCTAAGAAATGCCACTGTATTGTTGATTAGCAGTGTACCAACTAACCTGAAATCTGTCCAACTGATACAAACAAGCGGCCCTGCTGCCATAGTAGCGACAGTCGGTGGGATTCAAACTAATAGCATTGCAATATAATTGCAGGGCCCTGTTTAGCTCGCCAGCAGCCATGCACGCATTAGCAGCTTTAGCCAGTTCACGGGATGTGGCTATGGGCTCTACTGTAGGGTTAGCTATTGGCTGCTGTTGCTGTTGCTGTTGTTGCTGCTGCTGTTGCTGTTGCTGCTGCTGCTGCTGCTGCTGAAGCAGATGAATTTGCCGCGGTCGGGGCTTCGGTTTCGGCGGCTCAGACGACTCAGATACGAAAGCTAACGACTGGGGAACAATCGGCTGCAACTGCTGCTGCTGCTGATGATAATGTTGATGAAGATGCTGACGATGAAGCTGGGTAGACAATTGATTGACAGCTTGTACACTATCAACAGGATATATTGGCTGTTGCTGCTGCTGTAGCGGCTGCTTGTCATAATTAGTGGATAGCGACCCACCGGATTTTATACCAGACACGACAAATGCGCTGTTTGAGTCGAAATTTTCCTAAAGAATTTAAAAAGTAGATCGAGAAAGAAATTGATTTGTTATTCAACCCTTTTTTCGACTACTATTAGTAGGGTATTACAAAAGTTCAAAATTTATTATTTTCATCAATAGACGACAAAAAGCTCGTCTCTTATATAGCTACTTAGAGTAGAGAAAGTAGCATGTGTAAATAGGTTGAATAAAGTTCCAAGTAAATTTGAACAAATGCGCACTAACCTCTTCTATATTTCCATCTGTATTGTTTTCACCGTGGTCTGCAGATCCGTTTGAACTGCCAGCTTCGTGAGATAAGCCACCTTTTCCATGGTGACCACCGCTGCCATTCGCATTAGCAAAAGACGATTGCAGCTCAAGATTTTGCTTTTTGCGCAGCTTTTTTTCTCTCTTTTTTCGCTTTTTTTCATCTCGTTTAAGCAGCTGCTCCTTTCTCTGCTCCTCGGCCTCAATCAGCTCGTTGGCATTCTTTTCTGCTTCCTGCGGACCGGCGCATTGGGGTGCGAGAGTGAGCGGAGAGGCAGATTCTCAAGCACTGAGGGAATGGGGAGGCAGATTCTCAAGCACTGAGGGAATGGAGAGGCAGATTCTCAAGCACTGAGGGAGAGCGGAGAGGCAGATTCTCAAGCACTGAGGGAATGGGGAGGCAGATTCTCAAGCACTGAGGGAATGGAGAGGCAGATTCTCAAGCACTGAGGGAGAGCGGAGAGGCAGATTCTCAAGCACTGAGGGAATGGGGAGGCAGATTCTCAAGCACTGAGGGAATGGAGAGGCAGATTCTCAAGCACTGAGGGAATGGAGAGGCAGATTCTCAAGCACTGAGGGAATGGGAGAGGCAGATTCTCAAGCACTGAGGGAATGGGAGCGGCAGATTCTCAAGCACTGAGTGAGCGGAGAGGCAGATTCTCAAGCACTGAGGGAGAGCGGAGAGGCAGATTCTCAAGCACTGATTGAGAGCGGAGAGGCAGATTCTCAAGCACTGAGGGAGAGCGGAGAGGCAGATTCTCAAGCACTGAGTGAGAGCGGAAAGGCAGATTCTCAAGCACTGAGGGAATGGGAGAGGCAGATTCTCAAGCACTGAGGGTGTAGGAACGCATTCTAAAGCAGAAACTCAGCCAAATCAAGGGCAAAGGTGGTAAAACCAGTTTACCTCAGCAGTTCTTATCACTTTTTCTCTATTATGATATGTCGGACTGCGATGGTCATTGGACTCCGATGACTGGGACGCAGCGCCATGACCATTTAGCTGCCATGGACGATGGTAGTCTGATGGGGAATGAGAAAGTTGAGCAAATAGTTTGTAGAAAGCCCAATTTCTAACATGAAATAAAGGAAATCATATATTAATTAAAAACTTCTTTTCAATCACTTACCATAATCATCATCGTCACTTGTATCGGAGTCAGATGGAACTGCAACAATGCCAGTTAGATAAATGTCAACAAGTATGTATTTAATTCAATACTAATGCATTAAATTTTAACAAGCATACGCTCGTAAACTTACCATCTTCATCAAATAGAGCACTGAACAGGTACCACATAAACATTGGATCCTTAAACTTTTCATCCAAATCTTTCACCTCCTGTTCTGTACCTGTTAGCTTTTTGAAAGCCAATGTCAGTAGCCGAAATTTCTACAAAGAAATAAGAGAAAAAATAGCAAAAAATACTGAAAAGTTAATGTTTACATTATCAATACAATTATACAAGTCTCTGAATTTCAACTTACAGAGGCAACAATCTCCAATTCAGACTGATTGAGTCTTTCAGGATGCAACTGGATAGCCTGGTTTTTATAAGCAGCCTTAATATCTGCTGGAGTGAGCAATGCATCTAAAAGTTGTTTAGAGATATTATTATTAACATTACCAAGCCAAACATACAAATAAGCCTACAAAGTTTGCCACAAATACCAACTGATTAAGACTCCAGAATTTGTTATTGTATTAAACAACAAAATTTATATGTTCAATACACAAGAATAATGGCAAAAATGGCCAATTTTAGGTCTTAGGCCATTGACTTTTTACCTTGTTATTTCAGATAAGCCAAGCTAAATATATTTAATATTTAAATATATTTAAAGAAATTTAAATACAATTGGACCCAATAGGACAATTTTGCAACAATTTAAATGAACCTTGGAGTGGCAAAGTAAATGCTACCATAGATAAATGACAAACTTAAATGATTTATCTAGGCCCATTGCCATATTGCATGGTTTTCTAGTTTTATTTTAACAAAATTGAATTCTAGTTCTATTTTAACAAAAGTGAATTCTGGTTCTATTTTAACAATGGTACATTTTTTTCAATGGGATAAAAATTTTTGTATGTATACAACTAGTGCATTCAATTTTATTATTGTCATGGGAGAGGGTAGGATAGTGGGTGCAATGGTAATAAATTCTTTTTTATCTAGTTGACACAAAATACTATATTAGACAAATTCATTTTATTGAAACTAATATTCTATTTTGTTGGCACTAATGATTGGATAACTATTAAAGCCAGAGACAGCTAATTGTCATTGATAAGTTTTTAGGTTATCTACTAGCAATCTTTGCCGATGGGGGACATCTGGATAGAATCCTTGTTCTTTACAAATAAAGACTCCAAGACAAATAACAAATAGACAGCAAAATAAAGCTTTTATAAAAAAGCAACAGACATTCCCTCTAAAAACAAAACATCCCAAGATAGCAAGCATCCCTAGACAGCATTCAAGCATCGATCCCCAAATAGCAAGCATCCCCCAGATAGCAAGCATCCCCCAGATAGCAAGCATCCCCCAGATAGCAAGCATCCCCCAGATAGCAAGCATACCCCCAATAGCAAGCATTCCCCAGACCCCCGATAGCAAGCATTCCCCAGACCCCAGATAGCAAGCATCCTCAGATAGCAAGCATCCCCCAAATAGCAAGCATTCCCCAGACCGCAAGCAACCCCAGATAGCAAGCATAACCTGGACACAAAGAGACCTTATAGATATCTAGCAACCCACTCTCAGATAGCAAGTACCCTCCACCCCCCAAGAGCAAGCATCTCTCAATAGCAAGTTACCCCAGTAGCAAGCATTTTTCCAATAGCAAGCATCCCCCCAATAGCAAGCATCCCTCAGATAGCAAGCATCTCTCAGATAGCAAGCATCCCCCTGATAGCAAGTATCCATCCTTAAATAGCAAACATCCACCAGAGAACAAGTAGCTAGTGCAATAAGTTCCTTAGCTTAATAGTGGCTCCATTTTGTATGGCATGACACTTCCTTTTATGTTTTAAACGGTTGTTCTTCTATGTTTGAAATGGCGTCTCTTCTATGTTTGACATGGTGGCTCTTTTGTGTTTGACATGATAGCTCTTTAATGTTTGACATGGTGGCTCTTCTATGTTTGACATGGGTTCTTTAATATTGACATGGTGGCTCTTCTATGTTTGCCATGGCGGCCCTTTTACATTTAAAATGGTGTCTCTGTTATTTTTGACCTGGTGGCTCAGTTGTCTGACATGGTGGCTCTTTAATGTTTGACATGGAGTCACGTATATGTTTGACTTGGTGGCTCTTATATGTTTTACATGGTGGCCCTTTACTGTTTGACAACGTGGCTCTTTAACATTTGACATGGAGGCACATATGTTTGTCATGGTGGCTTTTTTATGTTTGACATGGTGGCTCTTTTATGTTTGGCATGGTGGCTTTTTAATGTTTGGCATGGTGGCTCTTTTATGTTTGACATGGTGGCTCTTTTATGTTCGACATGGTGGCTCTTTCATGTTTTGCATGGTGGCCTTTATTGTTTGACATGGTGGCTTTTTAATGTTTGACATGGTGGCCCTTTGATGTTTGGCATGGTGGCTCTATAATGTTCAACATTATGGCTCTTTTATGTTTTGCATGGTGGCTCTTTTATGTTTGGCATGGTGGCTCTTTAATGTTTGACATGGTGGCTTTTTTGTTTGACATGGTGGCTCTTTTAAGTTTGACATGGTGGCTCTTTTATGTTTGACATGGTGGCTCTTTTATGTTTGACATGGTAGCTCTTTTATGTTTGACATGGTGGCTCTTTTATATTTTGCATAGTGGCTCTTTTATGTTTGACATGGTGGCTCTTTAACGTTTGACATGGTGGCTCTTTAATGTTTGGCACTTTGGCATGGTGGCTCTTTTATGTTTAGCATGGTGGCTCTTTAATGTTTGACATGGTGGCTCTTTTGTTTGACATGGTGGCTCTTTTATGTCTGACATGGTGGCTCTTTTATGTTTGATATGGTGGCTCTTTTATTTTTGACATGATGGCTCTTTTATATTTGACATGGTGGCTCTATGTCTGACATGGTGCCACTTTTATGTTTGACATGGTGCCATTTTTGATGTTTGACATTTTGCTTGTTTTATGTTTAGCATTTTGTGTTTTAAGGTGTTTTTAAAAAAATGATTTTGCACTACTAAGATTTGAACCCAGGTCACTACATTAGTAGCCTAGTCTATTCACATCTAGGCTATCTCATTTCAATAAGAGTTTGGCTTTGGCTTTTGCCAAAAAAATTGCTTGACCTTTGCAAAAAAAGCATGTTTTTTTATATTTAATCCCTTTAACATTGAGCAATTTCTTAGCCAGGATGCATGTACCATCCCAGGAAAATTTCTGATCGAATGGTGCAAGTTTGAAGAAAATTGGTTGAGCTAATTTTTCTTAAATCTATCGCATACCCACAGACAACTCATTCTTAGTATATAGGATAGGACTATTTTATCATATCAATAAATTGACATAAGACTTAAACAAAATTTGAGTTGAATTTTAGCTGATCATATTCTTAAAAATTTTAAGATCCCAAAATTCCCAACCTTTAAAATAGGAGTAGAGAATAGGTTGTTTGATTCAAAATTTGTAGAATGAATCATTACTTGACTATATTTTGTTTTAACTTATATTTATTACATAATTACCCTATTTATTACTAGCTTATCACAATCAATCAATATTTCTATATTTCAATTTTAATAGCTGATATTTTTGTCTATATCATTGTATATCTCTTTTCTACAACTCTATATAGACCTACAAACTGTAGCACATTGAAAGATCTGATCCCAATTTTAAACCTACAAAAAAAGTATTCCCAAACTTGCCCAATCACTTTAATCTTATCTACCTCTAACACTTACTAATAGTATTGGGCAGGTTTGTTCTTAGTTATCAATGTGTCATTGTAGAAATTAAAAAACAATTTTGATTCCAAGAAAAATAACTTCTGGCATCTGTTTTAAAAGTAACTATTGGTACTTCGGTACTTCTATTAGTATTACTAATCCTTTCTAGTTTTAAAGAACTGCCAGTTAAAAGTATTTAAATAAATATTTCATTGTTTAAGCTTGTTGTTAAGCCAGGATATATTTGTCTGAATGTCTTTTTGCATTAGTTGGGTTATGCAAAATAATTTATAAGCAAAAGAAACAATAATGCATAAAAAATACTTTGTAATTCCTCATAGAAAATTTAATTACACACTCTTAATTTTGGCATCACAAGGTTAAGTTCATAGCTTATCAAAGCCTAAGTTAGTTAATCTTTTTTTATTTCACTGGAGCTATCATTCTATAACCTTATTCAAGTAGATACCAATAATTCTTTTATTCATGATTTTATAATGTTTAAATTATGCAAATAACTTAAAAAGCAAAAACCATATAATTTATAATTTATTTTTTAATAATTGTTTTTTAAAGTTTTGTTTTTTAAGGATAGGCCTATATTCAGTGCTAAATTGGCAGTTAAGCACCTAAGTTTTCTTTTTCAATTACCGGATGTACTGTGTGGTTCCTAGTCATTTTGTCATCTGCCATTTCGTCATCTAGGTGTCTGGGGTGCTCACCTCAACTATGGTCACTTCGTCATCTTAATTACCATGCACTACCTGAAGAAAGTCATTTCGTTATCCACCAATCATATTAGTGAATTATTGTGGCAATTAAATATATTTACTTGGAATCCTAATGATCCCAATCATTTTGTCATCTTGATTGATAAAACCTGTCAATAGATCGGTTCTGCTTGCCGCAGCTTTTAGTTATTAAACAAAAAAGTGTTAGTTTACACTAACTCAAATCATGCACAGATTGATTGGTTGATGACAAAGTATCCAGTAAAACAAAATATTTGGTCACTTTGTCATATTATTTTTCAAGCTTCTTTGCTTCTGGTCACTTTGTCATCTGATATGACGAAATGGAATATGACGATCTGACCAGTGACCTACTGTGTGTATTAGACTTATCAAAAATTAACTTTCATTACCTAAGTGACTGCTAATGCTAAGTCTGGCATTCTAAAAAACGAACCAAAAAGTGCCACTTAAAGAAATAGTAACTTCTGGTACTGAAAGTGCCAGAAGTGCTAAAACTTTGCCCAACACTTCCCACTGGCCACCACTCCATGCAGTGGCAGATCCAGGATTTTTAAGTTGGGGCGGGGGGCAGATTGGCCCAACTTTTTAGGCTGGCCAAAAATAAGCCCCAAATAAGATTAAAATTACAATACTCCCCCCTCATATGGCATATGCAAGTTTAGCCACGGCACAAGAGGGGATGGTTTAAGAAAACTTACTTGGATCAAGCTTTAATATTTCTAAAGCTTTAGCTTTCGAATGAACCATTTGTGTCATTGTAGAAATTAAAAAACAAGAAACAGTTGAAGCGAAGGTAAAATTTGATACGCTTTAACTGCAACACAACAGACCGATTAAAAATTCTTAGTTTTGCAAATACCTCGCTACTTTATATTGTCTAAATTAGGAAATAACAATATTGACCTTCAAACTTCCTTCAAAAAAGCTCACTAATTCGTAAGTTTAAAAAACGTAAAACTTTTGTGCAGTGGATATTAACAAATGCAGTCTTTAAAAATAGGGGGATTTTTTTACGGTTGTGCAAACAGTTACATAAAGCATAATAAATCAGTTACCAAAAATATTTTTAATAAAAATGCTAATGACTTAGCTTTATTAGATTCGAGGGCTTATTTAAAATTTTTACAATACTCGAATTTTCTAACCCTTAAGCCAAGCCTTAAGCCAGGAACCCGGAGTGCATTCTTTTTTAATACTTTAAATCTGATTATTGCTTATCTCTTTCTAGGTGATCGGGGTAGCTTTCACATCAAAGAACTGAGCTTTGCTGCTCCCTGCAGCATACGTTATTCCTGATTCAGGATCAATCAATGCTCAGCTCAATTAGTGATTAGTGCTGTAAGGACCTAGGAGTTTGGTGGCTAAAGTTACAGGACAGGGTATTTTGCGAAAAAAGGGTAAGATGTTTTTGAATTTGTGCTTTTATTTGGATGATTGTCCTGCAAAAGCAATGCCCTATTGTCTGAAAAAAATTACTACACACTCGTTTCTCTTCTTACCGTTAAGATAAACCAACAACAGTCCAATGCATTTCGGTTTTCAAGCCATAGCTAGCTACAAATATTATACAATTCTTATTAAGGACTTAGTCCAACAGACTAAGAACGAGACTCTAATAATATATTCACTGTGATCGCTTGATACAGGTAATGGGAACTTCTGCAAGCCTTGAAAAAGGCGAACCTTTGCCGCCGTCTGTTGATAGATCAAGAATAAGGTAGGCTAATTTTTCTATAGCTATTTGTACTGCATACATTGGGTTTCCGTTTGTAAAAAAAATAAATCGATTTACGAAAATTTATGCTACTAATTTGTGCCGCCTGCCTTGCCAATTTGCAATTAGTTTGCTAAGCTTTCACTTATTTTGTTGTAGAAATGATTCAAAACTTAGGACAACCAGCAGCGATGGTCGTACGAATGAATCTGTAAGCTTTCTTATCCTTTAATTAAAAAGCATTTATTCGTTACGTTGAAAATACATATTTCGAAAAAAAACTTGTTGATTAATTTGATGCTTTTTTAAGGATGAGTCTCGAAATTATTCAACAGCAACAGCAGCGGGCGCGTGGACAGCAGATGACCCACAGCAGGAACATCTGCGAGCATTGAATACGGTATGGGTTGATTATAACAGTTTATTATATTGTTTAAATCTTCGGTTATACGTTATTGCATACCTAATCACTGCGAATACCACTGTAAAACACATTCAAAACGGTAGCTACTTTTTGAGTAGAGAACAAGGAATGCAGGATAGCTACTCACTGGTTAGAAGAGAACAGGGAATGCAGGATAGTACTCACTGGTGGTAGAGAACAGGGAATGCAGGATAGCTACTCACTGGTTAGAAGAGAACAGGGAATGCAGGATAGTACTCACTGGTGGTAGAGAACAGGGAATGCAGGATAGCTACTCACTGGTTAGAAGAGAACAGGGAATGCAGGATAGCTACTCACTGGTTAGAAGAGAACAGGGAATGCAGGATAGTACTCACTGGTGGTAGAGAATAGGGAATGCAGGATAGCTACTCACTGGTTAGAAGAGAACAGGGAATGCAGGATAGCTACTCACTGGTTAGAAGAGAACAGGGAATGCAGGATAGCTACTCACTGGTTAGAAGAGAACAGGGAATGCAGGATAGTACTCACTGGTGGTAGAGAACAGGGAATGCAGGATAGCTACTCACTGGTTAGAAGAGAACAGGGAATGCAGGATAGCTACTCACTGGTTAGAAGAGAACAGGGAATGCAGGATAGCTACTCACTGGTTAGAAGAGAACAGGGAATGCAGGATAGCTACTCACTGGTTAGAAGAGAACAGGGAATGCAGGATAGCTACTCACTGGTTAAAAGAGAACAGGGAATGCAGGATAGCTACTCACTGGTTAGAAGAGAACAGGGAATGCAGGATAGCTACTCACTGGTGGTACAGAACATGGAATGCAGGATAGCTACTCACTAGTGCAGTAGAGAACCGGGAATGCAGGATAGCTACTCATTGGTGGTAGAGAACAGGGAATGCAGGATAGCTACTCATTGGTGGTAGAGAACAGGGAATGCAGGATAGCTACTCACTGGTGGTAGAGAACAGGGAATGCAGGATATCTACTCACTGGTGGTAGAGAACATGGAATGCAGGATAGCTACTCACTGGTGGTAGAGAACAGGGAATGTAGGATAGCTACTCACTGGTGGTAGAGAACAGGGAATGCAGGATAGCTACTCACTGGTGGTAGAGAACAGGGAATGCAGGATAGCTACTCACTGGTTAGAAGAGAACAGGGAATGCAGGATAGCTACTCACTGGTTAGAAGAGAACAGGGAATGCAGGATAGTACTCACTGGTGGTAGAGAACAGGGAATGCAGGATAGCTACTCACTGGTTAGAAGAGAACAGGGAATGCAGGATAGCTACTCACTGGTTAGAAGAGAACAGGGAATGCAGGATAGCTACTCACTGGTTAGAAGAGAACAGGGAATGCAGGATAGCTACTCACTGGTTAGAAGAGAACAGGGAATGCAGGATAGCTACTCACTGGTGGTACAGAACATGGAATGCAGGATAGCTACTCACTAGTGCAGTAGAGAACGGGAATGCAGGATAGCTACTCATTGGTGGTAGAGAACAGGGAATGCAGGATAGCTACTCATTGGTGGTAGAGAACAGGGAATGCAGGATAGCTACTCACTGGTGGTAGAGAACAGGGAATGCAGGATATCTACTCACTGGTGGTAGAGAACATGGAATGCAGGATAGCTACTCACTGGTGGTAGAGAACAGGGAATGTAGGATAGCTACTCACTGGTGGTAGAGAACAGGGAATGCAGGATAGCTACTCACTGGTGGTAGAGAACAGGGAATGCAGGATAGCTACTCACTGGTGGTAGAGAACAGGAAATGCAGGATAGCTACTCACTGGTGGTAGAGAACATGGAATGCAGGATAGCTACTCACTGGTGGTAGAGAACAGGGAATGCAGGATAGCTACTCACTGGTGGTAGAGAACAGGGAATGCAGGATAGCTACTCCCACTACTAATGGGGGTATTTTGGGAAGATTCCCCTTGTCAGCACTAATCCTATTCATCTCGGTCAGATCCAGCGCCAGCAGGAAGAGCTGTCAGACTTGGCCAGCCAGTTGCGGAGACGCGATGAAGAGCTCCGACTGATTCGAGACTTGCGCACCCGGGAGGAGCCGGCCACGCCGGACGAGAGCCTCCGACTGCGCGACCTGCGCATCCGTCAGCTTGAGGAGGCCGCAGCCAAGGAGCGAGCGGAAGCGGCGAAACAGGTGAGCTCTCTTTGGCCACTCCAATCGGCCCTAATCCATTGGGTTCCTCGGACACCCAAATTTCTCCCCCTCGGACACCGGAATTCCTTCCCTCGGACACCCAAATTCCTACCTCTCGGACACCCAAAATCCTCCTCTTTGACACCCAAATTCCTCCACTTCGGACACCCAAATTCCTCCCTCTCGGACACCCAAATTCCTCCTTTTCGGACACCCAAATTCCTCACCTTCGGACGCCGAAATTCCTCCGTTTCGGACACCCGAGTTTCTTCCCTTGTAGACACGAATTCCTTCCCTCGGACACCTAAATCGCATCCCTTTCTGACATCCCAATTGACTCTCCTCGGACACCAAAATCGGTCACAATAATCCTGTCCTAATCTGTTCAGAATCACCTGAAGGGCGCAATTTCACTTTGCAATTCCGCAGAAATCTCGTCACAAAAAGAAAATTCGAGAATTAGTTGGCCAAGTGGCTGAACTGCGACAATCGACCACTATCCGCATCATGGAGCTGCGACAGGAGGTGCACCAGCTTAACCTGGAGAACAGACAGCTCAAAGGTGACGCCTTTTTGCATCGTTGACATCATGCAGCTAACGCATGTAAACTTGTAAAGTCTTCGATCGAGCTAGTAGGTGTGGGGTTGGATTTTTTAAAGCACGGGTCGGAAAACCTTTTTAACTTAAGAGCCATGCAGATATACTGTAGAAGAGAGGAGGGGAGAGAAGAGAGGGTGGAGATGAGAGAGGAGGGGAGAGGAGGGGACAGAGGAGAGAGGAGGGGAGATAGGAGAGAAAGTGGAGATGAGAGGAGGAGAGGGGAGAGAAGAGAGAGGAGGGCAGCGTTGAGAGACGAGGGAGAGAGAAGAGAGAGGAGATGAGAGAGGAGGGGAGAGAGGAGGGGAGAGAGGAGATGAGAGAGGGGGGAGAGAGGAGAGAGAAGATGAGAGAGGAGAGAAGAGAAGAGAGAGGAGAGGAGGGGACAGTAGAAAAAAAGAAAAGAGAGCTGAGAAGAGACAAATCTGAGCAGGCCGGTTTGCTATTGTTAATTTTTAAGGACCCTGAGGGCCAGATAGCCGACCCCTGTTTTAAAGCATCTAAGTCACAGTGAATCCAGGATGCCAAGTCAAAAACCATCAGGCTGCCAGCTGGCATCAAGTAAAAGTTCAAAATCAAATAAAATAGCAGCATCTCTCTCTACCCCTACCCTTTCCCCTCCTATGCCTCTCTGACCCACGGAATTTACAGAAGTCTGCAAACAGGGGGGGGGGGGGGCGCAGATTGCTAGTCTTTTACCACTACCTGTAGATCCGGCTGAACAAACTCGTATCTAACCTACAGAGCGACTAGGCCTGTCAGAGACGGCCCTCGTGTCCGTGACGAGCCCGCGGCCGCCAGCTGGAGCCGCCGCCAACCCTGACAATGCCGGCAATGGTAACGACAACAACAACAGCGGCAGCAAGTCGTTAATCGTTGAGTTATCAACGCAGCTAAGCGACCAAGCCGAAGAGATACGCCGGCTGCGCACGCAACTGCGAGACAGCGAGGCTCGTCTGGCGCAGCTGGCACCAGAAGCCGCAGCAACGGCTCCCGAAGCTGCTGGCGCCAATAGCAACCAGCGGCAACCGCAACAGAAGCAGCGAAAGTCCAACGCCGCAGCGGTACCGCTTGTAGCCGAGGAGCCGAAATCGCCAGCCAACAAGCCGCCGCTGCTCACCTCGGAGCTCAGCTTCGTCTCTCAAGCATCGACAGATGTGGATGGGCAATCTTCCCAGCTACGTCAGCCTGGCGACACAGACTCTGTGTACTCGGACGACACTTTGCTCTACGTTGAGATGCAGCACCAGCAGCAGCATCAGTACCAGCTCAGTTCAGCGAGTGCGACCGCGCCAGCCAGCGGCGGCAAAAGCGGCATTATCTTTGATTCGTATAAGCAGAGAACGATTGACAAACTGCTGCAAGACTGACAAGCTGTCTTTAAAGCGTCCTTCTCCACGACCACGCCCCGTGTTCTAAAAGTAATTTTCTCGATCATCTTAACCTCCGGTGAACGCTAGAACACAGGGGAACAGGCGATGGATGGGTTTAAACCAAGACCGCTCGGAGCAAGTCGTCATTAAAACTAATTTTTTGTGCTTTGCACCCAGAAATTGTCATTCAAAGATTCAAGTGCGTAATGAAATTAGATATGGACGTGGAAGTTCTTAAACAGGTTAGTTAGAAATCCCAATAATTAAGGCCAAGTCATACGCCAGCCATAATTAATCGTGAACGATAATGACTCAATATGTGCAAATTCGGAGCTCTCTCAAGTTTAACAAAGCAGATTGTTTCATAATTGAATTCCTCTTTAAAAACGTGTTGTAATTTTAGACAGCATCGTTTTTTTTTAAATCGTGTCTACAAGCGTATAGAATTTTATATTGGCGGACACAGGATTTTTCCTCGTGGGTCAGACGACCCCTTGACCTTCCTGCCTGGTTCCGCCAGTGGATGTATATATTCTAAATCAGCCCAGATATGTTAGTTTTCCTTACAGCCTGCACTTTTTGTACAAAATATGCACTTGAACCATTTGTTTACCTGTTACGTGGGGTTCTAGCTGATTGGCAATAGCAGTAAAAGTTTACCTGCTCAACATCTGATTTCATTCATTTATTTATAAGCCCATAAATCCGCACATTTGTACGAGCCGTACATAGTTTGCTTTTGCTAATAAATAATAGAATCGAAATTACTGAAATATGCGTTTGTGTGTGCGTGTTTGCAGGCGACGGGTACGTAATAAGCGTTAATACCGTTTTGACGTTTTTTGATTTATATTTTTTTCGATAATGATCATTACTTGGATGGATTAGAAAATGCAAAAAAACAACGAACCATGGCTGATAATAGGCAAAAGCATACTCTTAACTATGTGGCGTTTCATTTCGAAAAATTGTTACTGTACAAGAATGGAGACAAAAATAAATTGGGTTTTTATGATAGTTGAAACAAAATTGCACAAAGTATGGGACACGACAATTGACGAATTAGGTTAGGGCTTTAGGAATTAGGGTTACTAGGGTTGTCATTATTCTATAAGCTCTCTGTGCGAATCTCTAAATTTGGACTGTATGTGGTAGCCTTGAAGTTAACGCTAATGGCAGAGGAGTGCATTAATTAGGGCAAACATGTTGGATAAAGAAATATAGGCAAAATATATAGTTCTCTAATTTATACAAAAAATATAGTCAATATGTTTCACAAGCAAATGAACTCAATGAGCACGAGCAGGCAGACGAATGCGATTGGAAAACTGGACAAGTGCCGAAGACTAATTAGAATAATTGCTTGTGCAGTATTACCAAGCAGCATGCTAAACGACCATACAAATTACAGTGAAGGCATGGCTATAAAGTACAATTACGAGTAATTATCCGACAATATGTGTTTGAAGCCCGAATCCGAAAGTTGAAGACAAACTAAACAACAATTATATAACCATATAGAGCGTGATTCCGATTATACTTTCCAACAAAAGTTCAACAGGAAAATGGATAAGCAAAATAAGAACTTGGCTTCAGTTGAAAAACTTATATAAGAATGCTGATTCATCTTCTTGATCTCTTGCCTGTTGCCAGCCAGCGGCAGAGAGCACCTGATCGGTGTTCATAGGCAGCAAGTTCACACGCCAACAGCCCCTAGCGGACGCTAGCTGCTCAAGCCTAAGCCGTTGAGCTTTAAAAGCGGCTCGAGTTGGACTTGGCGGTGATGGAAACTGCAGCTGTTGCACCGACGGACTTTGGCGTCTGTTACGCCATTTTCTATTAACTTGACGCGGTCGCTTGTTGCCAACGTGAGTAGACATTTTATCGAGTTTGTCGCTCGATAAACTAACATCCGAGTCAGTTCTGCTCCTGCTACGCAATCGCCTACTCTTCGCCTCTTCTTCAATCGCCAAGCCACCGATCGAGCCAGCACTAGGCTGTTGTTTGTCAATTGACGTTGGCTTGTTGCCAACGTCAGTACCAGACAAACTCAACCGGTCTCTCGATAAACTAACATCGGAGTCGGTTCTGCTCCTGCTGTTGCTACGCAATCGCCTACTGTTAGTAGTCTGTAGATCCGGCTGTTCAGCCTCAATCACCCTGCTACTGTTCGAGCGAGCACTAGGCTGTTGTTCGTCAATCCTAGTCAGTGCAACGCTACAGCTCGGTAGTTGAAGTCGATTCAAAACAACGCTACACGACGGGAACGCTTCAACTGGCAGGCGTTCCAGCACAACGCTGCAATCTTTAATCTGCGGCGCCGCTTTAATCGGCTGCTTGGATTGTTTAAGAAGCTGTCGCCGTTTCAAAGCTTGACAATCTTTAATAATTTTGGTGAGTTTCTTTTCACGCCTAGCTCGAAGCACTCGCGACTTGCAGCCCTGATAGGACCAGAAATGACAATAGCGACTGCTCAGCCGCAGCCGGTCTATTCGGCTTGATCCGCTATACCCAGTGGCCGGAATTCGACCAGTAGGAAATCGACTGCCAGGAGCGGCGGCGCAGAACTTTTCATAGCCGTGCGGATCGACAATCTGCCTGGGGAACAGGCCGGGCACACGGCAGCCAAATTCGCTGGTGACGCCAACCCGACTAACGGCCAGCATTGGCTGCCAGAACAGCTCGCTGTCCGGACTAATGCAAGCCGATTCGATACTGTCCCGGTCGCCACACCGCCTGTTCAACAGATCCCCACTGTCAATGTCTACTGTGCTAAGCCTGTCAGGCTGCTGCACGCTGCGAAGGTTTAATCCGGCATTAAATAGACTGCGCTCCTGACTGATCGGCGGCAACAAAGGCCTTGGTGGAGAACAGACGCTGCGGCAGCAAACAAGAAAATGCTGCACAAGCTCCTGTTTGCTCAGAAAATTTTCTGCGCACAAACCGCAAGGATAAATATCTGGGATAGCATGTAGCTGTTTCTGCTTCTGAAGCAGCATAATCTGTTCGCACTCTTCTTTTACTTCTCTGGGCAAAGGCAGAGGTGACATTGGCGCAACTGTCTGTTTCTGTTGCTGCTGCTTCTGGGGAGATTCAGTATATGGCTGCATTGGCCGCGCAGTCTGCTTGTGGTTGTTAATCAGGCGCAGCGCTTCTTGCTGCTGCACTGATGAATTTCTTGGCTTCATTTTTATGATGTTTTTTACAAGAAACCAGAGTCTGAAAATGATAAATTATGCCAGGTGTTAAAAATACATTTCTTTCATATTAAATAATTTAATAATAATTTAAATAAGGTATTTTTGATTGGATTTTATTTTACTATACCATAATGTCTGTTGGACTCGTTATTAAATCTTAAGAGTTTATAACAGGGGTCAGCAAACTTTTTTACCTCAAGGTCCAGATAGAGAACCTAGAGCATGGGGTCAGCAAACCTTTTTACCTCAAGGACCAGATAGAGGACCTACAGCATGGGGTCAGCAAACTTTTTTACCTCAAGGACCAGATAGAGAACCTAGAGCATAGGGTTGGCAAACTTTTTTACCTCAAGGACCAGATAGAGAACCTAGAGCATAGGGTTGGCAAACTTTTTTACCTCAAGGACCAGATAGAGAACCTAGAGCATGGGGTTGGCAAACTTTTTTTACCTCAAGGACCAGATAGAAAACCTAGAGCATAGGGTCTGCAAACTTTTTTTACCTGAAGGACCAGTTAGAGAACCTAGAGCAGAGGAAAGAGAATAAAGGGAAAAGAAAAGAGAAATATAATATGTGAGAGAGAATAAAAGCAAAAAACTAAAAGGAAAAAAATAGAAAATCAAAAAAATAAAATATGAGAGAAAAAAAGAAAATAAAAAAGAAAACGAGTATAACTTTGGCCATCAACTTTTCCGTCAACTTTTCCATTAACTTTTCCGTCAACTTTTCTGTCAAGTTTTCTGTCAACTTTTCCGTCAAGTTTTCTGTTAACTTTTCTGTCAAGTATTCCATCAACTTTTCCGTCAAGTTTTCCGTTAACTTTTCCGTCAAGTATTCCGTCAACTTTTCCGTAAAGTATTCCATAAAATTTTCCGTCAACAATTTATTGTTCTGAAAAAACATATGTGACTTTCTCAAATAGGATCATCATGCAAGTAGCTCTTTGATCATTTATTGTGTTTGCATGCTTATATATATCAATGAAAAAACAAGCCTGCGTTAGTAACAACATACATCTTTTCCATTTTCCCTAGTACCAGCGCTTTATTTCACAAAGATAAATTGATGAACAAGTGCAGATGTTGTAGTGCAGGTAGTGCAGCAATACCAATTAAATTCTGGAACATGTCGCGCAGGAAATTTTTGCGTGTATTTTTTATTTCTAATTTATATATGTACATTGTGTATATACTTAACAAAATTAAAGCATGTATAAAAAATTGCTAAGGAAACTGCACTTATGCAAAAAATTAACACTTTCCATTCAGAGTACACAAAAAATTTGATAGAATATATTTTACGGACTTGCATAAATGTTGATAAAATAGTTAACGGAAAAGTAATGAGATATTTGGCGGAAAAGTTAACGGAATAGTAAACCGAAATGTTGACGGAAGAGTTAACGGAAAAATTTATCGGAATACTTGATGGAAAAGTTAACGGAAAAGTTGACGGAAAAGTTGACGGAATAGTTAATGGAAAAAGTTATTTATCCTACTAACATGAAAAGTTGACGGAATAGTTAACGGAAAAGTTGACGGAAAAGTTGACAGCCAAAGTTATACTCGTAAAAGAAAAGAGAAAAAGAAGAGAGAAAAAAAGGTAAAAAAGAATAAAGTAAAATAAAAAAGAGGCTAGTGCCAAAAGCCAAAAGCTAGAACAAGGCCAGAGACTAGGGACAAGAGTTTGCCAACAATGCTTTAGATAAAGTATAGACTAGACAAACATTGTCTATCATTAGACCTACATAGGGACCTATCAATAATATAGGCAATAGGGGAAATAAAGAGATAGGCTATATTTCTCTTATAAAGGGCTAGGCCTATGGGGTCTAGTATAAGGGTATGAAAAAATTAATATATAAAAAAATCAAAGTTAATAAATAGTCTTGAATCTAAAAGATAGGCCTACTATTCTAAAAGAATATGTAAATAGGCCTAGCTATATAAAAGGCCTAAGCATAATAAATAACTGCAATTATAACCTGTAGTAGGCTTAATTGCCTAATACAAATTCTGGTTGTTTTGCCCCCAAACCATTTCAGCCATGTACATTTTGCCCCTAGACCATTTTGCCCATAGTCCGTTTCACCCATAAACTAGTTCGGCAATGGGTGTTTGGTAAAACAATAGGCCTAAAGTGTCTAGGAACCCCTAAATATCATCATGTTTCAAACTTAAATCTTAAAAGGAATCTTGAGTCTTGGCCTTTCATTCAGCTCAACTTAAGATTTGAATTTTTAGGCCCAATAGGCCTCTTGTTTGTTATCCTAATTTGACATTGCACATTGTCTTAGACTTAGGCATATGCCTAGCTCTAACAGCTTCTAGTTAATTTGGCAACAAGCTAATTTGGTAACAACCAACTCGGTGATAAGTCAGTTTAGCGACAGCCAATTTGGCGAATGTTACAAAAGCTACGAAACTAGAAAATGAAATTTAACATATTGCCATTCATCCTTGCCACGTTTTCAAAGAGGTTACATGTATGCCCGGCCTACGAGTCGCATTTTGACGCATTAATTATTTATTAGAGAAGTATGCATGCATATCATATTTAATTCACGATTATTTTAATTGCTGAACTGACTGTCGCCAAATTGACTTGGTGCCGAATTGGCTGTCACCAAGTCAACCTATCGCCAAATTAACTGGTTCCCACTAACTAACCCCAATTGATTCTTAGTAGGCCTACTAATACTAATATTCTATAGTACTAGGATTAAGAAGGCCCTAGGCTAACTCAAGTTACAATACAATATACCTATAGCTTATTTAATATATAAATATACAATAAGCTATATAGGCCTAGCTTATACTTATACTAGCTTTTTTGCTGAATTGATTTAAATTGCATTAGGCCTATAGTTTAATATTATATTAGGCCCTAAGTAACGTCTTAAATCTCTTGATATTGATACTAAGTTATGCCAAAGACTAAGACAAAGACTAAGATGAGTAGGCCCTAGTACTTATATTTGTAAGACAGTAGCCTAGGTCTAAAGATATAGAATTTTAGGCCTACTAATGGCTAAATTTACTTTAGCTTTGATTACTTTTTAGGGCCGTGAAATTAAAACTCCAGCAGAAATTTAATATCAGGCCTCGTAATCGTAAAAAAATCTTTTTGGCAAAACGTCTAGTGTATATATAACAGTTAATTTGCTTTGCCATAAGTACTTCAAGGATGCAATTTTTTTCTGACGTAAAACTCCAGAATAAATGTTGGATTAATGGTGCAAGTCCGGATGTTACGTGTTTCACAACTTTAAAATAACAAAACATTACTTTAGAAAAAAGCGGATTTAATCTATAAAAACTAAAAAGTTACTATATGAAATATTTTTTATCAAAAAGCTGCACTATTTTTCAGGTGAGTTGTCACAAAATTATTTTCAAACAGGTTGAATTTTCTTTTTTGGATCCATGGCTGGATTGGTGGTGAGGTGAGTGCAGTATGATGGAGTCTACGACTACTAGTACTTAGTTATTGATAAGCGTGTGGATTTTCGACACTCAATACATTTTGCTGAAAAAGCGTCTTTTGAGTGAAAGAAGCTTGTGTTTCCTAATAATTTTTTGCTAACTGAGCTATAAAGATTTAAGCAAGTAACACCAGTCAGAGAAAGTCTCTGCCTGCCTGACTTGATCTTTGGCTTTAAAGTCAGTTAGCCCAAGATAAAGCACATTTCCATTATGCCTAGTAAAGTAAGTTAGCACTTTCATTATCTAGCATTTTCTTATAAGCATAGCTTTAAAATTAAAGATCAAGAATGCAGTTACTAAGTCATACTATCTATTCCATTTGACTGTGAATAGCTCAAGCCAATTTTGGCAAATGAATTTTCTGTGGTTAGGCCTAGTGACAGAAATCATTCCCACAGCTTATGTCGATCAATGGCATGGCTATCTTGCCTAATGCCTATATGCCAATGCCATGCAGATAAATAGAAAATTATTCCCAGGCCATAGTATCCTAGCCCTAGGAATAAAATTGAAGAATAAAGGTGCCAATCATTTCTGTGACAAGTCATTTCAATAATAGACATTTCAGTTACAAATGGTTGTTTTGGTGACAAGTTACTTATATGATAGACATACTTGACCTTTCTTTGATGAAAAATAAAATATCTAAGAAGTTTGTCAATTTAGTGATATAAGGTGCTTCATAATATAATAATGTTAGTTAGTAATTATTTTTGTTAAGATTTTTGTTTTGTATATATCTTCAAAATTCTGTCAAAATATGAAAATTTTAAAGAAAAATTAAAACTAATAATATATCATTTCATTTTTGTGCAAATTATTTTATATTTTTTATAGAATATTCTATAAGGTAAACCTAGATTAGAGGCTCTCTCTATGTTTATAAGGATCCTCATAATAAAATGCCTACCACAAAAAAAGTAAGGTTTCAAAAGGGTTCAAAAAATGTAAAGGATTGCAACTTTTAAATTAAAAGTATATAAACAAAATTAAACAAATCTATTTTATCATGTTAGCAATCTGAAATTTTAGGCTTCATTTAATTAAGATTGATAATCTAATTTTATGCTTAAAAATACAATAGCTATCATCTAAAGGCTACACTCTAGATCATATGGTATATACCCAAAAATTTAGGCATGCATTGGCCTTGCATACTAAAAATATATGTGCATAGTTGGCATGCATCACTCCTAAAAAAATAGTATGCATGTACACCTAGTATGCACTTTATAGAAGCATGCATAGGAGTTATTTTGAAGTAGAAAAAAATGAATAAAGTTAATTTGTAAGTATATATTTCAAGCTTTCTAGTTTCTTTAAGTATAAATTGTTATGTATATCAATTTCAGCCATAAATAGTGTCACCAAAAAGCATAAAAATGAACCAAATTATCTGCTAATAAGGGTCTATTATACAATTCACAAAAGGTCAATTATTGTTATAATACTAGCATATTTTAAAAATAGGCATGCATTAATTTTTTTGGTATGCATTTGTAATTATTCACTTTTTTTGGGCATGTACCCAGCATGATCCAGACTATGGCCTAAAGGGTTTTTTATTACCAAAGTGATTTACTTGTCATTGAAATGATTATCGCCAAAACAAAGTTTAATATTTTGGTCAAAGTATTGATAAATTCAAATTTAACCTTTAAAATACAAATTAAAACTCAATCAAATGCTCAATGCTCTATTTGGCATCAAGTCCAAAGTAAATTGTTGGGCTCTAATAAAATTGATGACCCCAAAATGACTATTACCAAACTGCCACCATTTAGACTACAGTAAGTATATTATTTTATAGTATATCTAATAGTTGTGATAATAATCATAGTCTGTCACTGAAGCAACCAGTTTCCCTTTGGTATAGTCTATAAAAATATGACTTAAGACCTTTGGCTAAGATGCTAATCTTTTTAATGACAATAATAAGCTTTTCTTTTTTGCAAAATAAATCTATTATACTTGCATTGTAGTTATAGACTAGTAGCAAGATATCAAAACTTTTAGGCTTTGGGCAATTGTATTTTGCATTTATTTGATTTCTATATCTTGTTTTCCTTTAGGTGCAGGTTGTTTTAATGATAAGTCTTTATTTTGTAGAAGGTTTTTTATAGTCTAGGATACAAAATCTAATTTAGTTCTAGGGTAAATAGACTTTATTAAGGACCTTGTGTTGCCAATATGTATGCAAAAGGCAAACAAAAAATAAAGCAATTGCAATGCTATTATGTTGAAAAAGCAAATATAAAGTAAAAACAGTTTATCTTTGAATTTTATTCAATTTATTTAATAGCAATATTGCTAATAAATTTTATCAATCCACTTGATGAAATTCAAGTTGATCAAAATCAACTTTAATCATTATATCTATAAATTAGGATGTACAACCTTTGAAATTAAAAGAGCAGGTAAATGTAATACCTAGAGATTAAAGTTAAATTTTTTAATTTAATTTCTTTTTATCTATAATTAATATTTAGATATATTTACTATATTTATATTTAGATATATATTTACTATACTTAAAACATATTTATTTTACCTATCTATTTTGCTTAAAATATAAAACTAGTATATTTGACCCTTTAAAAATTTTATTTTAAAATTTACTATATCTATATATGTTTTAATTTACTAAAACAATGACATAGTTAAACTAGTGAGTTCTATTGATATGATACAATTAAATAATTATATAGTATAATTTATTAATGCTTGAATAAATAAAGCAACAATTTAATTGAGAAATTAATATCAATGTGTATATACTTTTCTTGCAATATTATAAAGGTTTTTTATTTTAAATTTGAAGTATTTTAGAGTTTTTCAGATTGACAATAGCTAATAGTTGAATTTTTTAGTCAAAGACTAATATTAATATTTTATTTTATTCATTTTAGGCAAACCAAGATGGCTGATATTTTTCTGAAATTTAGAATTTGGTAAGTCATAGAAGGGTAGGTAAGTATTGGTCAATGTGGTAAGTAGACAGCATAGTAGTAAATATAAATTATTATAAATACAAGTTAGTTTTAGTAAATAGAAATCTGTCTATTAAGTTTTAATTTATGAAAGTTTTTAAGCAAGTTTTTTTAAGAACTAAAGATGATTTAAATACAACTTTCCAGAACTTATTGAACATCAGATTCTTTAGTTAATAGGTCCTTTTAGATTTTAAACATGAAGCTCAATAAAGGATAACTTTTAGTGCATGAATAATAAGTCATCAATATATGTACCCTTAAGCACAAAAATAGTAAATGGTAATAGTCAAAATTTGATAATAGGTATATGTGAAATCTATCAGTCATCAGAAAATAATGTATCATATATTAGTAAACAATTTCTGTTTAATATATTATGTTGTTATTCAAATTGATCATTGTTAAACTTGGGTAGTAAGTATTAACTAATGAATATATATGGTAAGTAGGTAAGTAGATCTGGGCTTGCTATGCAATTGTTAATAACAATCAATTTTTAAGTATGCGATCAGTTAAAATGGTAGGACATTATGGAATATTGCCTTTTCCAAATATGGAATCTAAATGTAAGTAACTATGAGGGGCATTCCAAAAGTCTTTTATTTTGATTTTTAACTCTTAACTAGGTAAATACTGTCACGAACTATAAAGTTCAAAGAATATTTTAGATAACATTTTAGTGCCTTTACCTTGTCAAGAGTTAGAAATCCATACCAAGGACTTTATCAAGAATGACCCTCATATATGGGCTTCATTTGTAGCTTGTATTCCTATGTGTGCATAGCAGATGCCATTTTTGTCCAACTAAGATAATATTCGGTTGAAGGAGCAGCACTAAAGCCAGCTTAATCCTGCCCTATGGTCCCTCTGTCACCCCCAACAATTCAACTTACAGGTAAGTACAGGTGCAGCAGAACAAAGGTAAAAAAGCGTATACAATTAGCTTTTTACAAAATCTGCCCGACCGTAGGCCAAGTTAAGATAAGTAAGACAGTCGGAAGGGACTCTCGGTGAGACACCCGGCACTGTTGCCTTGCCTGGTAAGTGGCAGTCGGTCTTCTAAATCGGAATCATTCTGAGACTCAACACGGCACTGTTAGTATGACGCAATACCTGCCGCCTAACCTGCTGGCCCTGTTTGCTCCTCGCGATCCGCTGAACTACCTGCCACCATTGGACCGGCCGCAGCATTACCGAACCCTGCCCTACACTGGCGTTGCCCAGTTCCTTGGCGAATTCGAAGATCCCAAGGATACGCCGGTGGTTGCTAAAGTTGAGAGTCGCGATGAAAGACGCGAACGCCGCAATAAAGAGCGCCAGGAGCAGGCGGCTTATAAACTTGAGCAGGTGAGCAATTATTAATAAGTTTATTACTGGCGTTTTCTATTGAATTTTAAATTTACCTTTAACTAATGCGGACTCTCCCTAGAATGTCGATTCTAACGCTTAATATTATAACTCTGGTTGAAGTGCACTCTGCAAAAATACTGCAATTACTTCAGTCTGACCTTTCTCAGACTGAAAGGTCGGGGGTTCGATTCTCGACTCACTCGGAAAAATTTGTGTCCTTGAGCAAGACAGGCAACTCTGCATTGCTTCAGTTCACCCAAGCTGTAAAATGGGTGCCAGCATTAGCTGGGGTAATTAAAGGTGTGTGTAGCGACCCCCCCCAGTCCTTCGACTGAACAGCCGTACGCAGCCTTCAGATGCGCCTCACAATAGCTGCGGCTGAACTGTCGGTTGCACATCTGGCCCAATTAGGGCAAGGTGCAATCAATTATAATTATTATCATTATTGTCTGTCAAATGTTTTTTTCTACTATTAGTAGTAAAACTGCTACAAAATCCGCATACAAATCAATTTCAGGACCTGGCCATGTGGGATCCGCACGATAATCCCAACGCCACTAGCGATCCGTTTAATACGCTATTCGTTGCTAGAATTGATTACGACACCACTGAGGCTAAGCTGCGTCGCGAGTTCGAGACCTATGGTCCAATTAGAACTGTCCGAATCGTGCATGATAAGCGAAATGGTGAGTTTTGGGGGTTGTTGTTTTGCTCTTAAGGCTAAAATATGAGATTTAAGATCCAAGATTCAGTGAATGGAATATCATTGAGATTGAGATAACAGTGAGACCATGGCTCAGGGATTGAGATGATATATCACAAAGACATGGCTCAGGGATTGAGATGGGATATCATTGAAACCCCCAGCTGATCCCCACCATCCCTACGCTCTCAGGGCGGCCCCGCGGCTACGCCTTCATCGAGTACGAGCACGACCGCGACATGCACACGGCTTACAAGCACGCCGAAGGCAAGAAAATCGACGGTCGCCGCGTCCTAGTCGACGCTGAGCGCGCCAGAACAATAAAAAATTGGCGCCCTCGCCGTCTCGGTGGCGGCCTGGGCTCGACTCGGCGCGGACCGCCCGAGCAGAATGCCCGCTCCGGCCGGGATCGATCCCGGGACCGCGATCGGGACCGGGATCGCAGCGCCAGACGGTCCAGATCCCGCGGTGGCGGTCGAGACCGGGACCGGGACAGGGACCGAGATCGGGACCGCAACCGGGATCGTGACAGGAACCGGGACAGGGACCGAGACAGGGACAGGCGCGACCACCACCGGGGTCGGAACGCCGACCGGCACGGCCGGAGTCGATCTCGCGATCGTCGGAACGGCGACCCGACGCCCAGCCTTGACTATTGATTGGCGCATTCATTAATTTATTGATTATTACATAATTTACTAATTGTAAGCAATTCATAATTATTCACTTTGTCTGCGTTTTCTATCAGTCTGTTTATGTTTGGTTAGTGTTTTTGGCCGTAGTAAATAATTGAAAAAAAACGTTGGATTCCAGCATAAGAAAAAATGCTTTTCAACTACTTACTCGTACAGTTCAGTAGTATCCCCCCTAGTTTAACCGACTGTTAGAGAGCTTGTAAAAAATTAGGTAAAAACGTCATTTTTAATAAGCAGTTATCCGACTGCCACTCTTCAACCAGCCCGCAATTCAAGAAAGAATACCCATTCTGCAGTTATCTAATATGACCTGATTGCGCTTTTAATAATTAAAACAATAATCATAATACCTATTAATATGATGCTGGTTTAAATATTATTATTTTCTCCAGTGTCCAGTTTAAACTGGTTTCACCCGCCCTGTCGTTGCGCTCTGGTAAATAATTTCTCTCATTGTGCGTGTATGAGTGTGCGCCTTTGACTTTGTTCTTTTAATTCATTGTAATTGGTCTGTTGTGTGGTCTTGTTCCAACCCCCCCCCCAGCCACCAACTGCCGCCTCCACTGATGGTTAAGAGGGCTCGAAGTCCCCGTCAGCTCCACTGTCAGTCCCCGTCAGCTCCCCTGTCAGCTCCACAGTCAGTCCCCGTTAGCTCCAGCGTCAGCTCCCCTGTCAGCTCCAGTGTCAGCTCCACTGTCAGTCCCTGTCAGCTCCACTGTCAGTCCCTGTCAGCTCCAGTGTCAGCTCCACTGTCAGTCCCCGTCAGCTCCACTGTCAGTCCCCGTTAGCTCCAGCGTCAGCTCCCCTGTCAGCTCCACTGTCAGTCCCTGTCAGCTCCACTGTCAGTCCCTGTCAGCTCCAGTGTCAGCTCCACTGTCAGTCCCCGTCAGCTCCACTGTCAGTCCGCGTCAGCTCTACTGTCAGTCCCTGTCAGCTCCACTGTCAGTCCCTGTCAGCTCCAGTGTCAGCTCCACTGTCAGTCCCCGTCAGCTCCACTGTCAGTCCCCGTCAGCTCTACTGTCAGTCCCCGTCAGCTCTACTGTCAGTCCCCGTCAGCTCTTCTGTCAGTCCCCGTCAGCTCTACTGTCAGTCCCCGTCAGCTCCACTGTCAGTCCCCGTCAGCTCCACTGTCAGTCGCTGTCAGCTCCAGCATCAGCTCCACTGTCAGTCCCCGTCAGCTCCACTGTCAGTCCCTGTCAGCTCCACTGTCAGTCCCTGTCAGCTCCAGCGTCAGCTCCACTGTCAGTCCCTGTCTTCTCCACTGTCAGTCCCCGTCAGCTCTACTGTCAGTCCCCGTCAGCTCCAGTGTCAGTCCCCGTCAGCTCCAGTGTCAGTCCCTGTCAGCTCCAGTGTCAGTCCCTGTCAGCTCCAGTGTCAGTCCCCGTCAGCTCCAGCGTCAGCTCCACTGTCAGTCCCCGTCAGCTCCACTGTCAGTCCCTGTCAGCTCCAGTGTCAGTCCCTGTCAGCTCCAGTGTCAGTCCCCGTCAGCTCCAGTGTCAGTTAATTGAAAAACACCAACTGGATGAATGAGGTACAGTCTATTTACATAACCGTAGGTATTACTATCAGTAGCTGATAAAATAAGTAATGATTTTGCATGCGAGCTGACCTGCCACCTCCCCGAAGCGAATTATTCATGGACAAGCATCTGTTCAATTTGAAATTAGCCGCCAAAGATTTGGAACGCAACGCTAAGCAGTGCGATCGAAGCGAGGCAGCCGAGCGAGTCAAACTGCGCAACGCTATGCTAAAGGGCAGCATGGACGCTGCCCAGATACACGCCGAGAATGCTATTAGGCAGCGTAATCAGGCGCTTAGTTATCGGCGAATGGGCGCCAGGATTGACGCAGTGACTGGCAGAGTGCAGACTGCTATCACCACGAAACAGGCAAGCTAGATATTAAAGATCTAGATATCATTAAAGAATGCTGTTGGATACAATCAAATTAGATGTTAGATGTGGACACGTTATGATAGATTACACGATATTGAATCGAGGTGTTAAATATGTTAGACACCGTAGAATCAGGGTGTGTTAGACACCATGGAATCAGGTGTTTTAGACACCGTAGAATCACGGTGTGTTAGAAATCGTATAATCAGGGTATGTTAGACACCGTATAATCAGGGTGTGTTAGACATGTTAGACACCATGGAATCAGGTGTGCTAGACACCAGGGAATCAGGGTGTGTTAGACATGTTAGACACCAGGGAACCAGAATGTGTTAGACACCAGGGAATCAGGGTGTGTTAGACACCAGGGAATCAGGGTGCGTTAGACACCAGGGAATCAGGTGTGTTAGACATGTTAGACACCAGGGAATCAGGGTGTGTTAGACATGTTAGACACCATGGAATCAGGTGTGTTAGACATGTTAGACACCATGGAATCAGGGTATGTTAGACATGTTAGACACCAGGGAATCAGGTGTGTTAGACATGTTAGACACCATGGAATCAGGGTGTGTTAGACATGTTAGACACCAGGGAATCAGGTGTGTTAGACATGTTAGACACCATGGAATGGAGGTGTCAGAAATGTCGGGCACTCTGAAACAGTGTCAGCTCCATCATCCAATCGCTGTCACGTGACACCCCGCAGGTCACGGGCAGCATGTCAGGCGTAGTGAAAGGCATGGAGGCGGCCATGCGCAGCATGAACCTGGAACAGATGTCCAAGCTGATGGAAAAATTCGAACGCGAATTCGAACACCTGGACGTCCAGTCGCGAGTTATGGACGACACGATGGCTAATGCGTCTACTCTGTCGACACCGCAGGCCGAGGTCGATTCGCTGATGCAGCAGTCGGCTGATGAAGCCGGCATCGAGCTCAGGCAGCAGCTTCCAGATAGCGGCAAAGCCGCTCCTGTTGGAACCTCCACCGTCAGCAGCGAACAGGTTTTTTATAGCTTTTCTTTGCTTTTTTCAAATAAAATTCTTTCTCCTACTGTAAGTAGTGTAGCTAAAGCATATATTGCATGTACGAAATATGCTTTTTTTCCAGGACGAACTGACTCAACGCTTGGCCGCTCTCAGGCACAAATGACCGAAGCTTCTGCAGCGCCGTTTATCTTCAAGTCACAAACAGCAACTATAATTTCAATTCTGCATTTTTGTTTTATTGATATTATTTTCAAATAATTTGAGCTTTCATTTTCGAATGACAAAACCAAATGATTTTATAATATAAAGATTTTTGGTTCTATACAATCAACTGTCAGCTTTTGACAGTTTCAGTTTAAATATAAAATGAGTCCATTGTTGCTGTTTTCTGCCTTCATTATTGCGGTCGGCTACAGTCATATTTTGTCACGGGTAATCCATCTGTCAACTTTATTTGACTGACAAGATGTCATCTCTGAATCTGACAAGATGTCATTTCTGAATCTGAAAAAATGTCATCTCTGAATCTGACAAGATGTCATCTTTGAATCTGACAAGATGTCATCTCTGAATCTGACAAGATGTCATCTCTGAATCTGACAAGATGTCATCTCTGAATCTGACAAGATGTCATCTCTGAATCTGACAAGATGTCATTTCTGAATCTGAAAAAATGTCATCTCTGAATCTGACAAGATGTCATCTCTGAATCTGACAAGATGTCATCTCTGAATCTGACAAGATGTCATCTCTGAATCTGACAAGATGTCATCTCTGAATCTGACAAGATGTCATCTTTGAATCTGACAAGATGTCATCTCTGAATCTGACAAGATGTCATCTCTGAATCTGACAAGATGTCATCTCTGAATCTGACAAGATGTCATCTCTGAATCTGACAAGATGTCATCTCTGAATCTGACAAGATGTCATCTCTGAATCTGACAAGATGTCATCTCTGAATCTGACAAGATGTCATCTTTGAATCTGACAAGATTTCATCTCTGAATCTGATCAGCGCTGACTGACAAGATGTCATCTCTGAATCTGACAAGATGTCATCTCTGAATCTGACAAGATGTCATCTCTGAATCCGACAAGATGTCATCTCTGAATCTGACAAGATGTCATCTCTGAATCTGACAAGATGTCATCTCTGAATCTGACAATATGTCATCTTTGAATCTGACAAGATGTCATCTTTGAATCTGACAAGATGTCATCTCTGAATCTGACAAGATGTCATCTTTGAATCTGACAAGATGTCATCTCTGAATCTGACAAGATGTCATCTCTGAATCTGACAAGATGTCATCTTTGAATCTGACAAGATGTCATCTCTGAATCTGACAAGATGTCATCTTTGAATCTGACAAGATGCCATCTCTGAATCTGAATCTGGTCAGCACTGACTGACAAGATTTGAATTGCTGACATTTTGAGAAGGCGAACATGAAGTGCTGCTCTCTGCATCCCCAGCTGCACTTGTGTATCAGTTTTGCTTCGCACTTCAAGCTGGCCGCTCAGACTGTGCTAGAGTTATGAAGATATTATTTAATGAAGCTAAAAAATCTTCAACACGGAGAAAGATCGGGGGCTGCCTTTTCACTCTGTTTGATCGTTAGCATATTTTTGCTACACTTCTGCGAAAAATATCAATATAACATTTTTAAAAAACTGCTCAGCTAATATTAATGGTTTTAAAAGCTCTGATACCTGCGGCGCGGTGCGAAGGCCTATCACGCATTTTCTGAGCCAAGAGCCGGAGAGCTTGGTTCAATTATTGTTTGAGAAAAAATCTGGCTCCAAGGAGGCAACGCTAATTGGCTTCTGCTTTGCTCGGGTCTGGCAGTGCTGCAGTTGATTATATTTTTGCCTGCATACCTGTGCTCCGTGCACTTGCCCGCATTTCAAATATAGGCATGAAAATTGGGGCTGCCTGGCACAGTTTTGCGTATCAAACTTATAAGTTGCTGCTGAGACAGCAGACTGTGGGAGAACTTTGTGGATTCAATTAATCTCGGTCTTATAACAGCATCTTCTGTTGTTCTGCGTTTTCAAGTAAGTCACGTGATGCATACAGTAGATTAGCAATCTATTATATCACTGTATCTATGTAGTTTCTAGATTAGCAATCCATGTAGTTTCTAGATTAGCAATCCATGTAGTTTCTAGATTAGCAATCCAGGTAGTTTTTAGATTTGCAATCCATGTAGTTTCTAGATTAGCAATCCATGTGGTCTCTAGATTAGCTATCCATGTAGTCTCTA
Organism: Macrostomum lignano; assembly: GCA_002269645.1. Classification (NCBI taxonomy): domain Eukaryota; kingdom Metazoa; phylum Platyhelminthes; family Macrostomidae; genus Macrostomum; species Macrostomum lignano. The sequence goes on along the minus strand of NIVC01001678.1, from coordinate 50,295 downwards.
AATTTGCAATCCATTTAGTGTCTAGATTAGCAATCCATGTTGTCTCTAGATTAGCTATCCATGTAGTCTCTAGGATTAGCTATCCATGTAGTCTCTAGATTAGCAATCCATGTAGTTTCTAGATTAGCAATCCATTTAGTCTCTAGATTAGCAATCCATGTTGTCTCTAGATAGCAATCCATGTAGTTTCTAGATTAGCAATCCATGTAGTTTCTAGATTAGCAATCCATGTAGTTTCTAGATTAGCAATCCATGTTGTCTCTAGATTAGCAACCCATGTAGTCTCTAGATTAGCAATCCATGTAGTTTCTAGATTAGCAATCCATGTAGTTTCTAGATTAGCAATCCATGTAGTTTTTAGATTAGCAATCCATTTAAGGTCATGCTGGCTGCAGATTAACAATGTATTCCAAGAGAAAATCCCATTAATTGAACAAATCTGTTCCCAAATGTGTTTTTCCGCTTTTGAGCCAGCGAAATCGCATCTCGCCAACCCCCCTCGCTGTTTCTCTTTTGATCGCGAGATCCGCATGCTATCAACAACTGTCATTTTCGCATGCTTCAGGCGAATCTCCTAGCGGCCAGTCTCTTTTATTATTTTTTGCCCGCAATCGTCTTCTGCTTGGCTGCTGCCGGCTGTATCTGGGGGACTGTGGGAGGGCTGCCTGTTCCGCTCGAACTCTCTTTTTTTGCGCGCCGAGTTCGACTGAGAAGCGAGTCGGGGGGGGGGGGGGGTAAACTCGGTTTGTGAAGGCGCTGTCAGTTAAAGAAAAAGGAGAAGAAAATCTTCGCTCTTTAGTCTGGCATGGAAACTGGCTTTGTGCCCGGATCCGTCATCCAGCACAAAGCGGAGCAGATTTATAGCAGCGCAGAGTTCGTGTCAAATGTTGGCCTGCACCTGTCAATCAGACACTGTGGATGGCCGGCTTGGGGTTGGTACAGTTGATAATCCTTCATGTCTGCATTTTGCTCTGGCTAGCGGATGGGCATCCCGTGAGTGACTGATGGGCCACAGGCAGGCGAGATCAAATAACGTGAGATTCTATAATAGAATATGCGTAGAATAACCAAATTCCTATGCTAACACTACTCTTCTACATGTAGGATTACACTGGATGATTCTGGATGATTCTGGATGACACTGGATGATTCTGAATGACACTGGATGATTCTGGATGATTCTGGATGACACTGGATGATTCTGAATGACACTGGATGATTCTGGATGATTCTGGATGACACTGGATGATTCTGGATGACACTGGATGATTCTGGATGATTCTGGATGACACTGGATGATTCTGAATGACACTGGATGATTCTGAATGACACTGGATGATTCTGGATGACACTTGATGATTCTAGATGACAATGGATGATTCTGGATGACACTGGATGATTCTGGATGATACTGGATGATTCTGGATGATACTGGATGATTCTGGATGATACTGGATGATTCTGGATGATTCTGGATGACACTGGATGATTCTGGATGACACTGGATGATTCTGGATGATTCTGGATGACACTGGATGATTCTGAATGACACTGGATGATTCTGAATGACACTGGATGATTCTGGATGACACTTGATGATTCTAGATGACAATGGATGATTCTGGATGACACTGGATGATTCTGGATGATACTGGATGATTCTGGATGACACTGGATGATTCTGGATGATTCTGGATGACACTGGATGATTCTGAATGACACTGGGTGATTCTGAATGACACTGGATGATTCTGAATGACACTGGATGATTCTGGATGACACTGGATGATTCTGGTTGACACTGGATGATTCTGGATGACACTGGATGACACTGGATGATTCTGGATGATTCTGGATGACACTGGATGATTCTGGATGATTCTGGATGACACTGGATGATGCTGGATGCTGCATAACCGTAAGCAAAATCTGTAGGCGCAAGCAATTGATTCGTAGCCCAAGTCTCCATCAACTTAATGGCTTCAGCGGACTGGTGCACGGCTGTCTGAAGTGATTTAAGCCGGGGCTACGGAAAGTCGAGCGCCTGCATGCATTGAGAGACCGGTGTGCCGGCTCAGATCTCCAATTAGTAGGCAAGACCATTGTTGTCTCAGCTGCCTCTCTCGCGGCTAAGCGCTTCATCGAGTTTTTTTGCTTCATCCACTAATGATCCCGCTGCCGCATGGGATCGGGGAGAAGAGAAGTAAGAGTGGGAGGTTTATTAATCAGCCACAGTCGCTGCATCAAGTCTTGCCCATTTTCCAAACAACAGCGAAACAAAAGAAATTCTTGAACAAATCGTCTTACTGAAGTGTTGGCCTCCCTAACTTCTTCTCTTTCTTCTTTTGCTTTCGTTTCAACAATCTGAGCTCCAATTAATTTCTGTTATGAAGCTGTTGCAGAAGCCTGGCGTGCGCCGCTTGCATCAATAAGTGGGGGGGGCCTTGCTTGCTCAGCTTTTAACAGCATTCTTTTCCGGAATAAAGAGACTGCATGATTGATGTTTTTAATTTTGGACTACATTCTAAGCAGTGATATAGATTAGCAATCCATTCTAATCCAAGGCATAGATTAGCAATCCATTCTAATCCAAGGTATAGATTAGCAATCCATTCTAATCCAAGGCATAGATTAGCAATCCATTCTAATCAAAGGCATAGATTAGCAATCCATTCTAATCCAATGTATAGATTAGCAATCCATGCTAATCCTATGTATAGATTAGCAATCCATTCTAATCCAATGTATAGATTAGCAATCCATTCTAATCCAAGACATAGATTAGCAATCCATTC
>NIVC01001678.1:0-42500 GCA_002269645.1 Macrostomum lignano | reverse complement strand
ATCCAGCTTTTAAGTTAGGTTAAGTTCTAGTCTATCGTTAGGTTTTAGGTTAGATATAGGTTTTAGGTTATATTTAGGTTTTAGGTTAGATATATGTTTTAGGTAAGATATAGGTTTTAGGTTAGATTTAGGTTTTAGGTTAGATATAGGTTTTAGGTTAGATATAGGTTTTAGGTCAGATTTAGGTTTAGGTTAGAAATAGGTTTTAGGTTAGATTTAGGTTTTAGGTTAGATATATGTTTTAGGTAAGATATAGGTTTTAGGTTAGATTTAGGTTTTAGGTAAGATATAGGTTTTAGGTTAGATTTAAGTTTTAGATAATGGATTTGGTTATAGGTTAAGGCTAGGTTTCTTAGGTTAGAGTTAGGTTTTAGGTTATGTTTAGGGTCAGCAGTCCTGTTTCGGAGACCATATCAGTTTCTGCAGACCCCATTCAATTTCTTTGGAAGCCTTTTAAAAAAAATTTAAGCAGAAAATTTGATTTGTTTTATAAGTAAAGACTCAATTCTTTGCTGACTGAATTCTCAAATTCACCCGAGAGGGAAATCAGCTGTCTGATGATATTTAGACTAAAAATTTTACTGAATAAAAACTTGAGAATCCTTATCCGTATTGAATTGAAGACAACAGCACATAAGGAAGGCTTGTAGGAGTCCCTGATCCTGGCTTAGGAACGCAAGGGCGAGTGGAGTTGGGAGTTTAGGGGAGAAAAATAGCAGCTCCTTCCCGATTGGCTGAGAAGAACTCCGATGACGAGAGGTTGGTCTCAACAGGCCACCCGAGTTCTCAAAGTCTTTCTGCTGCTGGTTGAGACGGGGGGTGGCGGCGGCGGCGGCGCGGCGGCGGCAGGAAGGGGAAGCGAGAGACTCAACTGAGGGGATACAGAAAAATGGGAAGACAGAAAAACTGCAGGGATTTGCAGCGGAGGCGAGAGCAGGGGGAGGGGAGTCGATCAGATCAGCCACCTCAACCTCCCCCCCTGTCAGGCAGCCTGTAAGACTCGCAACTCTGATTTCTCCGCGAATTCATAATATTCGCTTCCTGTTACAGCAGCAACAGAAGCAGCAACTGTCTTCTTTCAGCCGGATAAATTCGTAAGTGAAAAATCTTTGCTGTTTTTATAGTTGTATTTGTGTGAATGCAGCTATGCAGAAATGAACTGACCATTGTTGCAGTGCCTATACTTTTTAGCAGCACAACTGCCAACGCTTCCGCCCCTGATCCTTCCGCCCCCGATCCTTCCGCCCACTGGTCCTTCCGCCCCGATCCTTCCGCCCCCGATCCTTCCGCCCCTGATCCTTCCGCCCCCGATCCTTCCGCCCCCGATCCTTCCGCCCACTGGTCCTTCCGCCCCCTGATCCTTCCGCCCCGATCCTTCCGCCCCTGATCCTTCCGCCCCTGATCCTTCCGCCCACTGGTCCTTCCGCCCCCTGATCCTTCCGCCCCGATCCTTCCGCCCCCGATCCTTCCGCCCACTGGTCCTTCCGCCCCCTGATCCTTCCGCCCCGATCCTTCCGCCCCCGATCCTTCCGCCCCCGATCCTTCCGCCCCCGATCCTTGCGCCCCCGATCCTTCCGCCCCCGATCCTTGCGCCCCCGATCCTTCCGCCCCCGATTCTTTTGCGATCCGCCCCTGATGCAGCAATCGCAAATGAGTCTGGCCTCGTATTTTATAGAACGCCTGTCCTCCCATCCATCTCAGACTTTCCAATTCACTCAGGCCTGCACGATATAGCCTGGTGGCCCTCCCGGGCGAACCCTCGCCAACCTGCAGCGAAGTGTGACCTCTCCTCGCTCCGCTTGTCTTCGGTCGGGGGCTGGGGCCGTGGGGGAATTTCTTCCCATAAGCTAAGAAGCTTTTTTCTTTCGCTACTCGATCGAGTCAGAGAGAGCCAGCAATTTCCTACCTGAGCTGGGAGCTCGGGGGGGGGCTCGGTGCGGTTACTTTAAACCCCGGCCCTCTTCTGGGCTGCCTCCCAGCCGCTCTATTTTAGCCTGCGAGGCCGCCTCTTGCTGCTTTTGCGGGCGGTCAGGGGGCTTTCGTGATCCGCAAAGTGAGACTTCCTTCTCAATTCTACAGCTCGCCTTCCTTCAACTCGGCCTCCTGAACCCTCACTTTCCTTCTTCTTCTTCTGTGATAATCGATTCGCTGCTTCTGGTCGCGGGCGGCGATCTCTTCTGCTTCTTTTTAAGAGAGTCGCCGGTCTTCTTGAGTGGATGAAGCTGAGCCCGCCGCCAGCCTCCGCTCCTCCCACCTGCCGGACGGCAAGTCCTCAGTATAAAAACTAAAGTGGGGAATTCGTTCGAAAAGGGAAAAGGGAGAAATGTTGAGGTGGTGGGCGGGGCCGGTCCTGCCCACTTCTCCCAGGCTCTCCCCCATGGGTGAGCGACCGTCTGAGAGCGGCGGCAGGTGGGGCGGCTCTTCTTCTTCTTCTTGTGCCGAAGTTTTTGCCTGCTTTCACCTTTCAGAAACATCACGTCCCGCTTTTGCTCACTCGATGCCGCCGAGGTAGCTGACAGCTTACTCGGTTTCGAGTTAGTCCGCGGTCTTTCGCTATCCCCTTCTCTAGTCGCTAATCCCCCCCCAATGCACCAATAGACCATGTCTCCAATTTGAGCATGAGAAGCAGACAAGGCCGAGTGGAAGTGTCATTCTCTCCTGTCGTGCTTGTTCTACGAACAGCACAGAAAAACAATGTTAAAAGAAGAAGAATCGCTTCAAATCATGCTGCCCTCGATCATCAGAGATTCGCTGCCGGGGTCGTGTGCCCAATATTTGCCGAGCCCTGTGTTGTGTACATAATAGCGCTGAGCTGATCCTGGCCCCGACCTTGCCGCAACTGCGTGTCTTTTCTGCCGCTATGATAGACGGAAGATATGCTGCAAATGCATGTTCTTTTACACATTCTGCACATTCTACTGCGCATTCTACACATTCTATTGCACATTCTACACATTCTATTGCACATTCTACACATTCTACACATTCTATTGCACATTATACACATTCTACTACACATTCTACACATTCTACTGCACATTCTACACATTCTACACATTCTATTGCACATTATACACATTCTACTACACATTCTACACATTCTACTGCACATTCTACACATTCTACACATTCTATTGCACATTATACACATTCTACTACACATTCTACACATTCTACTGCACATTCTACACATTCTACACATTCTATTGCACATTATACACATTCTACTGCACATTCTAAACATTCTACACATTCTACACATTCTACACATTCTACTCCACATTCTACACATTCTGCTACACATTCTACTCCACATTTTACACATTCTGCTACACATTCTAAATGCACAACACTACAGAAACTAATTTCACTGCACAGCGCATTCGCTGCAGATTTCTGAGCTGAAAGCAACAACAAATAGCAGCCATTAACGGCAGAAGCAGCAGAATCCTTCCCACCCAGAGAAAAAACTGACTAATATTTTGAGCTAAAATGGATAGGATTTGCAAGCAAGCGAAGGTGTCTAATAGAGAGAAGTGTTTCTAAAATCAGAATCGAGCAAGAGAGGGCTTGGGGGGAGAGAGAGAGAGGGGGGGCGAAGTGAGGACAGCAGCTGATTTTTCTGCAATAATTCTCCCATGTTCTGCTCCTAGAAGAAGAAGCATAGCAGCAGGTGAATTTCTTCTATTAGGGGGTTCAGGCTTGAAAATCGAGAGTTACGACTTTGAGTCTATTGAGGAGTTCGGTACTTTCGACTTCGAGAGCAGCTCGAGCAGATAGGGACAGACACATGGAGCCAAATCTGGTGCTATAGTAGGTTTTATTCGCAAAATTTTAAGGACAGACAACAGAAACATCTGCGAAGCGTTGTGCGGGAATTCCTCTGTCAACAATTTTTGTATATATAGTGTCCGAAAATGGGGATTTGCTAGCTGAGATTAAGATTTGGATTGCTCAGAATTATTTCAACCTGGTATTCGGCCTTCTGAAATGTGAGATTATGGCTTAATTACAATGCGAGAGCCATTCATGGGAGGTCAGTGGGGTCGGCTGTCCCCTAGTGAAAATTGGGGAGGTCATTCTAACATTCTTTATTCTGTGAATTCTACCCATTCTAAGAGTTTGATACGCATTCTAAGAAATCTAAACGCATTCTAAGAAATATACACGCATTCTAAGAAATCCACAGGCATTCTAAGAAATCTACACGCATTCTAAGAAATCTACACGCATTCTAAGGAATCTACACGCATTCTAAGAATTCGACACGCATTTCAATAATTCTTCACGTATTCTAAGAACTCTACAAGTTAAAAAATTATATACACAGATCTGACTAAACTTTCGAAACATTTTAGAAAATTTTAAGAATGTATACAAATTCTCCAAACTCAGTGATTAGTTAAAAGACTCAGAGCAGTATTCTCACACACGGATATATCCCACTTAATTGCTCTTTGCTGCCATCGAATCTCTATGCCTGCGTTGGAAAATCTTTCCAAGAATCGTGCCAAATCGCTACTTCAAGCAAAAAACGGTTGTTCCATCTACTGAGCAGTAACAGAGTAGGGCACGTGTTGATCTGCTCCGACTGTTTCCTCTCCCGACTCTCCCGACTCTCAAATCCCTGATGTCGCATTCCCAAAGCCCAAGGATTTTATAGAGGCCGTGTGTCCCCCAGTTCAGGCAGGTATTTTACTGCAAACTCTTGCCAACACACAATGCCTCTGATTCCCAATTCTACATGACTCGCGAGCAGCCAGGAAAATATCCAATTACAGAAAAGCTGCGCGCTGCAGGCGATCCTGTGAGCTCCCTGATCTGAGCTGGGAAACTCAGTAATGATTCAGTTGGAGCCTTGCATTGGGATCCAAAAAGCTCTACTTTTATGCTGGCGTATTTCTCCCATCCTCAGCTAAGAGACTCTTTGAGGATGCGGCTGTCTTATTCAGGGATCTTTGTATACACCTGGACTGGAAATCGTGACTCAACTGAAGGTTATTGTGAAGTTTAGGGTCTGTGGAGTTTAGGGTCTGTGGAGTTTAGGGTCTGTGGAGTTTAGGGTCTGTGGAGTTTAGGGTCTGTGGAGTTTAGGGTCTGTGGAGTTTAGGGTCTGTGGAGTTTAGGGTCTGTGGAGTTTAGGGTCTGTGGAGTTTAGGGTCTGTGGAGTTTAGGGTCTGTGGAGTTTAGGGTCTGTGGAGTTTAGGGCCTGTGGAGTTTAGGGTCTGTGGAGTTTAGGGTCTGTGGAGTTTAGGGTCTGTGGAGTTTAGGGTCTGTGGAGTTTAGGGTCTGTGGAGTTTAGGGTCTGTGGAGTTTAGGGTCTGTGGAGTTTAGGGTCTGTGGAGTTTAGGGTCTGTGGAGTTTAGGGTCTGTGGAGTTTAGGGTCTGTGGAGTTTAGGGTCTGTGGAGTTTAGGGCCTGTGGAGTTTAGGGTCTGTGAAGTTTAGGGTCTGTGGAGTTTGGGGTCTGTGGAGTTTAGGGTCTGTGGAGTTTAGGGTTTGTGGAGTTTAGGGCCTGTGGAGTTTAGGGTTTGTGGAGTTTAGGGCCTGTGGAGTTTAGGGTCTGTGGAGTTTAGGGTCTGTGGAGTTTAGGGTCTGTGGAGTTTAGGGTTTGTGGAGTTTAGGGCCTGTGGAGTTTAGGGTCTGTGGAGTTTAGGGTCTGTGGAGTTTAGGGTCTGTGGAGTTTAGGGCCTGTGGAGTTTAGGGTCTGTGGAGTTTAGGGTCTGTGAAGTTTAGGGTTTGTGGAGTTTAGGGCCTGTGGAGTTTAGGGTTGGTGGAGTTTAGGGCCTGTGGAGTTTAGGGTCTGTGGAGTTTAGGGTCTGTGGAGTGTAGGGCCTGTGGAGTTTAGGGTCTGTGGAGTTTAGGGTCTGTGAAGTTTAGGGTTTGTGGAGTTTAGGGCCTGTGGAGTTTAGGGTCTGTGGAGTGTAGGGCCTGTGGAGTTTAGGGTCTGTGGAGTTTAGGGTCTGTGAAGTTTAGGGTTTGTGGAGTTTAGGGCCTGTGGAGTTTAGGGTTTGTGGAGTTTAGGGCCTGTGGAGTTTAGGGTTTGTGGAGTTTAGGGCCTGTGGAGTTTAGGGTTTGTGGAGTTTAGGGCCTGTGGAGTTTAGGGTCTGTGGAGTTTAGGGTCTGTGGAGTTTAGGATCTAAAGAATTTAGGGTCTGTGGAGTTTAAGGGTTTGGGAAGTTTAGGGCCTGTGGAGTTTAAGGGTTTGGATACTTAATGAAGGTTTACTGTAAATTGTCAGTTTTCGGCACCCAATTGTATAGAACCACCAGTCCAAGTCTCTATAACAGAGAGAGAGAAGTCCCTGACTGTTCGCATTGGGTCTTCTTTTTGTGCAGCGGGCAGAAGGAGCAGCAGGAATCGGATTTCGTTGCATTGTCCTTGTCTTCTGCACAGCTTCATTTGAAGAGATGGAGAAGAAACTCAAGCAAGTTCAGAAATCATATTTTGGAGGAGAGCAAAGTATCAAATGCCTCCGCTCTTGTTCCAGGCAGTCTGCATTGTCTTCTTTTGCTTCTTGCTTGAACAGTTTTTTCTTCTCCTGGGGGTGGGGGTGGATGCTGCTTTTCAATTTCTTGGGGCCTTGCTCGCGCGAGGAGCCGCAATTCATAGAGATGCTTTTCATCGCGGAAGCAGTTAGGCCTCATTAAGTGGAGATGCTGAGGGGACATTGCTCCCCGCGCGTGCAGATTTGGGATCGGGTTTGTTGTTTTGAGGAAGCTGGGCTTGAGTGGAGAAGGATTCAGCCTCATCATTAGCCAGACAGTTTGAGCTTTGCAACAGATTTTTTTCCTGTCTATAGAAGAAGAAGAACTCAATGGTCGGGCTGCGCGGCAGGCCAAGTGGAAGAAGACTGAAGACTTTCACGGCTACTCACGCACCAGCGCTGCCGCCGCCCGAACTCGAGGAATCCCAGGCAGCTCAGGGGGGGCGGCAATTAATCGTCTTTTAGCTCCCGTCTCTCTCTCTCGATCTCATTTCCAAGAAACAAAGGAAATCCTTCTCTTCCTTCGTCTCTTCGTTTCTGTTTTTTAAATATAATGGGGGCGGCTTTCTGTTGCCCCTCCCGGGTGTCCTGCTGTGAGGCAAAGGGGAGCTCAATCTGGGGAAAAAATTAGCTAATCCTCGTTTCCCTGTCCAGGCTCCAGACTGCTTCATCAGGATAGTATGGGGGTATGGAACTCGGAATATTCTTCTTTCAATCGTTTCTTTCACCGATACACCTGCGGAAGACTTGGATAACGAAGTTAGCCATCAAAGTTCCCAATCCTTCTGAGCAGCCCTTATGCTTCGATTGAGTTTTGAGAAATTAATCGCAGAAACAGACGCTTTCCTTCCCCTGCCTGTGCGCTCTGCCGAGCTCTCTCCTGGGAAATTGGTAATTCACATCATGGTGGGGAGAACTCCTATTATTCTCCCAGCTGACATTTTATGCCGAATCATGTCCCCCATCCAAAATCCCTAATTGACGATCTCAGCTCCCCGATCCCAGATCCCGAATCCCAGATCCCGAATTTCAGATCCCGAATTTCAGATCCCGAATTTCAGATCCCGAATCCCAGATCCCGAATCCCAGATCCCGAATTTCAGATCCCAAATCTCAGATCCCGAATCCCAGATCCCGAATCCCAGATCCCGAATCCCAGATCCCGAATCCCAGATCCCGAATCCCAGATCCCGAATCCCAGATCCCGAATCCCAGATCCCGAATCCCAGATCCCGAATCCCAGATCCCGAATCCCAGATCCCGAATCCCAGATCCCGAATCCCAGATCCCGAATCCCAGATCCCGAATCCCAGATCCCGAATCCCAGATCCCGAATCCCAGATCCCGAATCCCAGATCCCGAATCCCAGATCCCGAATCCCAGATCCCGAATCCCAGATCCCGAACCCAGATCCCGAATCCCAGATCCCGAATCCCAGATCCCGAATCCCAGATCCCGAATCCCAGATCCCGAATCCCAGATCCCGAATCCCAGATCCCGAATCCCAGATCCCGAATCCCAGATCCCGAATCCCAGATCCCGAATCCCAGATCCCGAATCCCAGATCCCGAATCCCAGATCCCGAATCCCAGATCCCGAATCCCAGATCCCGAATCCCAGATCCCGAATCCCAGATCCCGAATCCCAGATCCCGAATCCCAGATCCCGAATCCCAGATCCCGAACCCCAGATCCCGAATCCCAGATCCCGAATCCCAGATCCCGAATCCCAGATCCCGAATCCCAGATCCCGAATCCCAGATCCCGAATCCCAGATCCCGAATCCCAGATCCCGAATCCCAGATCCCGAATCCCAGATCCCGAATCCCAGATCCCGAATCCCAGATCCCGAAATCCAGATCCCGAATCCCAGATCCCGAATCCCAGATCCCGAATCCCAGATCCCGAATCCCAGATCCCGAATCCCAGATCCCGAATCCCAGATCCCGAATCCCAGATCCCGAATCCCAGTTCCCGAATCCCAGTTCCCGAATCCCAGATCCCGAATCCCAGATCCCGAATCCCAGATCCCGAATCCCAGATCCCGAATCCCAGATCCCGAATCCCAGATCCCGAATCCCAGATCCCGAATCCCAGATCCCGAATCCCAGATCCCGAATCCCAGATCCCGAATCCCAGATCCCGAATCCCAGATCCCGAATCCCAGATCCCGAATCCCAGATCCCGAATCCCAGATCCCGAATCCCAAATCCCGAATCCCAGATCCCGAATCCCAGATCCCGAATCCCAGATCCCGAATCCCAGATCCCGAATCCCAGATCCCGAATCCCAGATCCCGAATCCCAGATCCCGAATCCCAGATCCCGAATCCCAGATCCCGAATCCCAGATCCCAAATCTCAGATCCCGAATCCCAGATCCCATCTAAAAGACTCCGTGGTGAAAGCAGCATGGCGAATTATTTTCACCTCACAGCTCAAGTCAGCAGACCAGAAGCCGCGCAGAAAATGTCAGAATCGCCGCCAATGCTATCGGAGTCCGAGATCCTAGCCGGTTGCCATGACGACAACAGCAGCCAGCATCAGCAGTTGTCGGCCAGCTCCAGACGAAAGCTGGCCAGGCCGCAGAGAAACTCGGCCGAGGACGACGCAGTCGAGAACGAGGAGGCGGCCAAGCGGCCGAGAACGTCCGAGTTTGGGCCGCCACCCAAGCCGCCGCTCATGCTGCCCTTCTGGGGCCTTCCGCCGCCACAGCCGCAGCCACCGAGTCTTCCAGACTTTCCCCGGCAGAATCCGCTGCGGCAGTCGCCGGAGGCTCCGCTGGATCTCAGCGTCGGGCACAGTCAGGAAGATGTCGCCGCAGCTCCGCTGGACCTGTCAGCAGCCGAGGACGGCGAGGACGCAGACGACGGCGAAGACGGTGGCATCAAGGCGAGACGCGGCGAGCTGATGAGCCCGGAGACGCTCGCCGCCATCATGCGCGGAGCTGGCCAGGGTCGGCAGCCGCCGCCACCGCCGCTGCAGTCGCCACAGTCGCTGGAGGAGGCTGTCTCGCAGAGTCCAGCAGCCTCAGGCGCCGCCGTCGCCCCAGCCGTCGTCGACGGCGAAGACGCCGATTCGGACGATTTTCGCGACTCAAGCGGCTGCAAAAGCGCCGGCGGCAGAGACATCGGCAACAGCGGCGGCGGCCGCCAGCCGGTGACGTCGTGCCACCAGTGCCGCCAGACCTTCCTGTGCCTGCGTGACCTGAACGGCCACTTCGAGAAGTCGCATCTGCACTCGCTGATGTCCGAGTTCGACAACACCAAGTCCTGGAAGTCGTCCGCAGTCGACAATAAGGAGCTCAACGTCGAGGCCACCATGGTGCGGCTGGAGAACGGCGACACGATCGGGTTCAAGTGTCCCGAGTGTGACTACTTCGCCAAGTGGCCCACGGAGCTGCAGAAGCACATCATGGTGCACTCCAATGCCCGGCCTCACGTGTGCGTCGTCTGCGGCTGCACCTACAAGTGGAAGTGGGACCTCGGCAGGCACTTCGACAAGTCGCACGAGTCCGGCGAGATGCCCAACCCGTACAAGAAGAACACGGTTAAGCCCGCGGGTGGCGGCTGTGCCTCGGTGCAGCCACCTCAGCCGCTGCAGCCGCCGCAGCAGCAGCAGCAGCAGCAGCAGCAGCAGCAGCAGCAACAGTTTTCTTCCTTTGAGTCGTTGCGTCGCCACACCGACCTGCTGTTTCCTCCGCAATTCGTGGCCAAGTCGTTAATGTCGCAGCCTCCTCCACCGCCGCCGCCGCCGCCGCCGCCGCCGATGTCTCTGCCGCCGCTCCCATCGCTGCCGCCTCCTCCTCCGCAGTCTCTCAAGCGGTCAGTCGGGCCTTCCACGTCGACTTCTTCTTCAACCTCGTCGACTGCCGCCACTTCTGCCGCTGCCGCCGCCGCTGCTGCCGCCGCCGCCGCTGCCGCCGCGGCCGGCCGCGAGCTGATGGCCTTCTACAGCAGCAGCTGCTTCAGCCAGATGGCCCAGCAGCTGGTCTTCGCCAGGCAGCACCCGCTGTTCGGCGCCGCCGCTGCCGCTGCTGCCGCTGCAGCCGCCTCCGGCGGATCCGGGATGCAACAGCAGCGGCCTGATGAACTCCTGATGCGAATGCGCCCGGCTCTGCCCCGACCGCCGCCTCCGCCACCGCCGCCGCCACCGGCCTGTACTCGTCCGACATCGCTGGGAGGGTCGTTTCCTCCACCGCCGCTACCGCTGCCGCTACCGCCGCCGCCTCCACCGCCGCCGCCGCCGCCTCCGTCGATTTCCCGAGCTCCGACGATGTCAACCTCGCCTCCCACCCCGACCAACCAGCGGCACCAGGAGATGGCCAAGTCTGGTGGCAGTCGTCGAGTCAATTCAACAACCGCCTCGACAGGCGCCGGTTCGAAGGACGACGGCTCCGACTCGCTGCCCTACGAGTGCCCGATCTGCGGCGCCAAGGCCCGCTGGAAGTCGGAGCTGAAGTCGCACCTCATCAACCACAGCAACTTCAAGCCGTTTCGCTGCAAGTTCTGCAGCTACCGCAGCAAGTGGAAATGGGACGTTGTGAAGCATCTGAAGCGCTGCACCGGCAAGAGGGCCGCGCTGGGCTGCGCCGGCTGCGACAGCACCGACATGGACTGCGGCGCCGGCTGCGGCAGTAACAAGGAGATCCAAGCGTTTGTGCTGTACGATCCGCCAGACCCCGAGCTCTACAGTAACGAGGCTGAGGCCATCCTGTATGCGGATGACACCGTGCCGGTGAGGCAGCAGCCGCACAGTCAGCAGCATCGCCAAAGATGCTCAAGCGAAGAACCCGACGACTTGGAAGATGTACATGTAAGTGTGAATTCCTGGTCTCGGATCCCAACTCCCTTAGATCCCTAATTCCTTAGATCCCAAATTCCCAGATCCCAAAATCTCCAGATTCAAAATCCCAGATCCCGAATCCCCAAATCCCAAATTCCAAATCCCAAATCCCAAATCCCAAATCCCAAATCCCAAATCCCAAATCCCAAATCCCAAATCCCAAATCCCAAATCCCAAATCCCAAATCCCAAATCTTCAAAATCCCAACTTACCAGATCCCAACTCTCCAAATCCCAAATCCCAAATCACAAATTCCAAATCCCAAATCCCAAATCCCAAATCCCAAATCCCAAATCCCAAATCCCAAATCCCAAATCTTCAAAATCCCAACTTACCAGATCCCAACTCTCCAAATCCCAACTCCCAATATCCCAACCCCCCAAATCTCAAAAACCCTTAGATCAGAAATCTCTTAGATCCCAAATTCCTTTAGATTTCTAATCTCCAGATTCCAACTCCTCAGATCCCAATTGCCTTAAATCCCAAATCCCCAGATCCGAACTCCCAAGATCCCAGCTCCCCAGATCTCAAATCCCCAGATCCCAAATCCCCAGATCCCAAATCCCCAGATCCCAAATCCCCAGATCCCAAATCCCCAGATCCCAAATCCCCAGATCCCAAATCCCCAGATCCCAAATCCCCAGATCCCAAATCCCCAGATCCCAAATCCCCAGATCCCAAATCCCCAGATCCCAAATCCCCAGATCCCAAATCCCCAGATCCCAAATCCCCAGATCCCAAATCCCCAGATCCCAAATCCCCAGATCCCAAATCCCCAGATCCCAAATCCCCAGATCCCAAATCCCCAGATCCCAAATCCCCAGATCCCAAATCCCCAGATCTCAAATCCCAAGATCCCAAATCCCCAGATCCCAAATCCCCAGATCCCAAATCCCCAGATCCCAAATCCCCAGATCCCAAATCCCCAGATCCCAAATCCCCAGATCCCAAATCCCCAGATCCCAAATCCCCAGATCCCAAATCCCCAGATCCCAAATCCCCAGATCCCAAATCCCCAGATCCCAAATCCCCAGATCCCAAATCCCCAGATCCCAAATCCCCAGATCCCAAATCCCCAGATCCCAAATCCCCAGATCCCAAATCCCCAGATCCCAAATCCCCAGATCCCAAATCCCCAGATCCCAAATCCCCAGATCCCAAATCCCCAGATCCCAAATCCCCAGATCCCAAATCCCCAGATCCCAAATCCCCAGATCCCAAATCCCCAGATCCCAAATCCCAACTCGCACAGAGAACACCCCCCAACTGTTGCAGTACCGCCAGTCTCCAACAGCTGCCGTCTCCGCTCTGCCAACTGCGGGTGTCGCCGCCACAAAGCTCCGCCTGCTGCCGTGCAGCCAGTGCGGCCACATCGCCAAGACCGGCGCCGACCTCGCCAGCCACGTCCAGCTGGCGCACCGCGGCGAGCCACAGGCGGCCTGCAAGCTGAACGAAGGCGTGGCCTGAGTTCGAATCCGAGAAAAACTCCAAAACTGAATTTGTATCACTGATCACTGAGTCTTATATGTGATTCTTGTAAATTCTGATTTGTCTGATCAACTGCTTCTATTCATTGATCTACTCTCCTCCCGTTAAATCCCAATCCTAGATCCCATTCTCTGAATACCAATCCTAGATCCCAATCCTAGATCCCAATCCTAGATCTCAATCCCAGATCTCAATCCCAGATCCCAATCCTAGATCCCAATCCAAGGTCCCAATCCCAAATCCCAATCCCAGATCCCAATCCTAGATCCCAATCCTATATCCCAATCCCAGGTCCCAATCCCAGATCCCAATCCTAGATCCCAATCCCAGGTCCCAATCCTAGATCCCAATCCCAGGTCCCAATCCCAGATCCCAATCCAAGATCCCAATCCAAGATCCCAGTTTTTTAATCCCAACCCTAGATCCCAATCCTAGGTCCCAATCATAGATCCCAATCCTTAGATCCTAATCCTATATCCCAATCCCAGGTCCCGATCCCAGATCCCAATCCCAGATCCCAATCCAAGATCCCGATCCAAGATCCCAATCCAAGATCCCAGTTTTTAATCCCCATCCTATATCCCACTTTTTGAATCCCAATCCTATATCCCAGTTTTGAATCTCAATCCTAGATCCCAGTTTTTTAATCCCAATCCTAGATCCCAGTTTTTAATCCCAATCCTAGATCCCAGTTTCTGAATCCCAATCCTAAATCCTAAACCTCACTGCGAACTCTATAAGAGCCGTGATCCGTCATATTTACTTCGCAGCACAGTGTGTTTGAAATCTATAAAATGCATATTTCCTAAACATTGTTCTGACTGATTTTTAAATATTTGATAGCTTAACTGATTCATTCATTTACTCACTAATCCAAAGGCCTGTTATGATATATTGCATCAAATTCCAACCATAATAATTGTACCTTACCTTAATGAAGTTTACGCTTGCAAATATGCCGTTTTAATTTGCTATAGTGTACACACACCCCGACACTAGAATTTATATTAGGCTCTTAGTTTTTTTCAACTGCTGCTGCTGCAGCAACCAAAGTTAAAATTGTGGTTTTCTCGGTGTTGTCTCAGTCTTTATTACGTAATTAAATATAATCTAGAAATGTCTAGAAACTTGTGTTGATCTCAAATTTAAATTTGTTAATTACATACAGGCTTTAATAGGTAAGGTTTGAGAAGACAGGCTTGAGAAGACAGGTTTGAGCAGACAGGCTTGAGCAGACAGGCTTGAGCAGACAGGCTTGAGAAGACAGGCTTGACAAGACAGGTTTGAGAAGACAGGCTTGACAAGACAGGTTTGTGAAGACAGGCTTGAGAAGACAGGCTTGAGAAGACAGGTTTGAGAAGACAGGTTTGAGCACAGGCTTGAGAAGACAGGTTTGTGAAGACAGGATTGAGAAGACAGGTTTGAGCACAGGCTTGAGAAGACAGGTTTGAGCAGACAGGTTTGAGAAGACAGGTTTGATAGGACAGGCTTGGAAAGACAGGTTAGATAGGGCAGGTTTGATAAGACAGGGTAAAATGAAAAACTTGGTGTAGACAAAAGTTTAGGTTTTAACTTTTTTATATTTAAACAAACAGGAAACGATATACAAGCAAAATTATTCTACGAAAAAAGCAAATTCTACGCACGAATATATGACAGAATTAAATACGAGTTATTAGAAAGCGATAGCGCAGGATTTTGTTGCGAAAAAATTTCCTAAGTTCGACACATATCTGACGAAACTGATTAAAACAGAAATCACAAAACTCTAAAAAATAATAATACGAAACGCCCTAACGACCTATAGGTAGCCAGCAATTTTTTTGTTTTTTTTAAGCAAATATAAAAAATCTAATCATACTACTGATTGAAAAGAAAAGTAGAAAAGTAAGCACGTGCGCGTCTAAAAATGAAACGCAGAGAAGAGAAAAATGATAAAATCAGTAAAATACGAGCTACAACAAAATAAAGCCGGGGATAAGGGAATAACTGAAAATAAGCGATGAGTTATTTATTAATTACCCATTTACAAGAAAATTCAAGCATGTCAGCAGCAGGTATGATTATTATACTATGCAGGTATAATAGTATCAAATAAGTCACTCCACGGCGGCGGTGGCGGCGGCTGCCTTTGATGTCCCTGACGGCAACTGGGTAGGTGAGGCCTGGGCCAGCGACGGGCGACCGACTCGGGACTGAGTCGACTCACTGCCGGAGCTTCCAGCGCCGGAACCGTTGAGGATGCGCTGTGGATTGGGGAGTAAAGTGAGGATTTTTATTGATATCTTTTTAAGTGATCAATAGGATTGTTAGAGTTGATCGGATTTTTAACCGTAGTGATTTGTGGGATCAGATGGATCAGCGGGACTTGTGGGATCATAGGGACTTGTGGGATCAGCGGGATCAGAGGGACTTGTGGGATCAGCGGGACTTGTGGGATCAGAGGGACTTGTGGGATCAGAGGGACTTGTGGGATCAGCGGGACTTGTGAGATAGAGGGATTTATGGGATCAGTGGGATCAGAGGGACTTGTGGGATCAGCGGGACTTGTGGGATCAGAAGGACTTGTGGGATCAGGACTTGTGGGATCAGGACTTGTGGGATCAGAGGGACTTGTGGGATCAGAGGGAATATGGGATCAGAGGGACTTGTGGGATCAGAGGGAATATGGGATCAGCTGTGGGATCAGTGGGATTTGTGGGATCTATGGGATCAGTGGGATTTGTTGGATCTGAGGATCAGCATGACTTGCGGGACCAGAGGGACCGTATCGATGATATTTCCAGTTAACTCACAAAACCTACAGGATTAAAAACCTGAAAAGCAGTTTCCCGAATCCCAGCTCACCCGCTCAGCACCCGAGCCTGACGATGATGCCGACACTGTAGGAGCGGAGCGCCTCGAGCTCTTTGAAGTGCCGCCGCTGCCGCTGCCGCTGCTGCCTCCGCTGCCGCGTTCTCCGGCGTACAGCAGAACCTCAGCCTCGTTGCTAAACAGCTCTGGATCCGGAGGGTCATAAATCACGTCGTCTCTCCTCGAGCCGTCAGCTGTGTCGACTTCGATGTCGGCAGCTCGCTTAGCCGGACAGCGTTTCAGATGCTTCACAACGTCCCAGCGCCACTTGCTGCGGTAGGGGCAAAATCCGCATCTGTACGGCTTGAAGTTGCTGTGGTTCACCAGGTGCGACTTCAGCTCCGACTTCCACCGGGCCTTGGCGCCGCAGATCGGGCAGGTGAACGGCCAGCTGGTGGCGCTGCTCTGGGGCGTCGACTCGTTGTTATTCGGCGTTTGCAGCGGCTGCTGTTGATTGTTCTTAATCGGTTGGTGAGGCTCGAGAGACTGCGGAGGAGGAGGCTGGTGAGGAGTCTCGAAGCCGTCACGACGCTGAGGCTGCCACTGATGGATTGAGGTGGGATAGGCGAATTTCAAATGCATTTCTAAATCATATCTCAAATTCAGATCCCATGTTCCTGATCCCAAAGTTTGCGATCCCACATCCCCATCTCACATTCTGATCCCATATCCCTATCTCACATTCTGATCCCATATCCCCAATCTCACACTCTGATCCCATATCCCCAATCTCACATTCTGATCCCATATCCCCAATCTCACACTCTGATCCCATATCCCCAATCTCACATTCTGATCCCATATCCCCAATCTCACATTCAGATCCCATATCCCCAATCTCACATTCTGATCCCATATCCCCAATCTCACACTCTGATCCCATATCCCCAATCTCACATTCTGATCCCATATCCCCAATCTCACATTCTGATCCCATATCCCCAATCTCACACTCTGATCCCATATCCCATCTCACACTCTGATCTCAAATTTCCATCTCAAACTCTGATCCCATATCCCTATCTCAAACTCTGATCCCATATCCCCAATCTCACACTCTGATCCCATATCCCCAATCTCACATTCTGATCCCATATCCCCAATCTCACATTCTGATCCCATATCCCCAATCTCACACTCTGATCCCATATCCCCAATCTCACACTCTGATCCCATATCCCCAATCTCACATTCTGATCCCATATCCCCAATCTCACACTCTGATCCCATATCCCCATCTCACACTCTTATCCCATATCCCATCTCACACTCTTATCCCATATCCCAATTCTAATCCATATTCCATCCTAGACTCTATCTTGATTATTTTTCCTTAATTTTCGGGCTAGGATTTCACTCGCCTACTACTAGTAGGAGAAAAGTATTGTCAATATTTTTTCCGCATTCACACACGCAATTTAAAAAACGCAAATTTAAAAGAATGCTGCTAATTTATTTCTTATCGCAGACAATGGGCATAGAAACAGGGACCAAGGAAGTTATTGCTCAATACATACATATGGTCTCATTATCAGACCTTGACTGACTTACTTTGAGCAATTAATTGTTTAATTAGCTGCTAATTGGGCCGCCTCGTGGCGAGCAACTCTCCACCCACTCCATTTCCTGTAATGCTAATCGGCCTTACATCCTATCTGTGTTCTCCCCCTCTTTTCCCTCAGTATACTCCCTCTCATTCCCCTCTGCTTACTCCTGTCTTATATTATTCACTAAATCCCCATTTGAAAAGTACAAAACTTACCTCATAGCTGTCGAGCAGTGCAAACTGAGCTCCTCCCGGAATCTCAGGCTCCTCAGCCGCTGCCGCAGGCAAACTCATAGCGGGCTTAACCGTGTTCTTCTTGTACGGGTTAGGCATCTCGCCGGACTCGTGCGACTTGTCGAAGTGCCTGCCGAGGTCCCACTTCCACTTGTAGGTGCAGCCGCAGACGACGCACACGTGAGGTCGGGCATTGGAGTGCACCATGATGTGCTTCTGCAGCTCCGTGGGCCACTTGGCGAAGTAGTCACACTCGGGACACTTGAACCCGATCGTGTCGCCGTTCTCCAGCCGCACCATGGTGGCCTCGACGTTGAGCTCCTTGTTGTCGACTGCGGACGACTTCCAGGACTTGGTGTTGTCGAACTCGGACATCAGCGAGTGCAGATGCGACTTCTCGAAGTGGCCGTTCAGGTCACGCAGGCACAGGAAGGTCTGGCGGCACTGGTGGCACGACGTAACCGGCTGGCGGCCGCCGCCGCCGCTGAAGTCGCAGGAGCTTCGGTCGTCGTCGACTTCGTCTCGAACTTCGGCGGCGGCCATCGAGCTGGCAAGAATTCGTCCGGGCAGTCGAAGGTCCAACGGAGCGTCGAACTCTTCGGCGGCGGCTGCAGCGGCGGGTCGCTTTGAAGTGCCGTTGCCGAGGGAGAAGTCGGCCTCGGCGCCAGCTGATGGCACTCGCTTCACCGGTCGGAAACCCTGCATTGGCGGCGGTGGAAGTGGCGGTGGCGGCGGCGGCAGCGGCGGGAGAGGCGCGTTCTCGAGGCCGGCAGCCGTAGCCCGGTCGGGAAGCCAAGACCGCCATGGCGGAGGCTGCAGCGACGAAGTTTGATGCTGATGCTGCTGATGATGAAGTGGCGTCAAACGAAGTGGAGTTGGCTTCCTGAGAGCTCCTGAGTGCTGCGACTGCTCGGTTCGGCCTGATCGGATTAAGAGTCGGTAGTCGGTTTTATCATAATTAATTAATCTATTATTAATCCCCTCTCTCTCTCGCCTCCCCTGGCCCTTGAGTTGAGGGATAGATTTTATCATGTTGTAAATAAAGTTATTAAACCAAGCAAGCAGCACTTACCAGAGAACGAACTGCCGCCGCTGCCACTCAGCAGTCGGTGATACTCCTGAAGCCAGCTGCGGTAGGCTGATAGTTTAACTGCCGATTTAAACAGTTTTGAAGCGCGGGTCGGCTATTTAAACTGTTTAAATAATAGGATGAAGATTGGGATTCTGTGTCAGCTTCGGCTGCGGCGGCGGCTGCGGTGGCGGCTGCAGTCAGATATGAATAGTAAATCTGATGATGGTGCATTGCTTCGCTTTGCTTTCTGCTTGATATAACTAAATAGAATTTACTGAAGTCTTACTGATGTATGTATGACTGTATGTATATATATAAAATACCGGTGAGAGGGGGTGTTGATTAGATTCACCGCACAACTCTCGGAGCAATCTCATTGGCTGGCGATCGGCGGGGGGGCTGGCGATAGAACGCCCGCCATTGGTCCTTGTGGGTTGGCATTTCAATTTGACGAAAATCACCTCACCTAACTGCGTGTTTGAAGTGTTTCGGGAGTTTAGGAAGTCTGAGCCTGCGGGATGTCAGAATTGCTTTTGTTTGGTTGGGTGGACAGGTCCGCGAGTCCTATGTGACGATTTATTATTTTTCGAATTGGCAGATTTTCTATTGTATTCTTATGGATTGCTTTTGTAGAAATTCCCCAACCAAACTCTCTGCACTCTCTGGCAAAAGAACTTCTGAGGGAGGATTCAACAGCTCAACACTCCGGAATGGTTGCTAAAAAGTTACGCTTGACGCTTCAAGTTTAGAGGGGGCGCCAGCAATCTTCTATAGAAGTAGCGCTAAAGAAATAACAAGGGCGGAGGGAGGGATCAGGGGGCGGAAGGATCGGGGGCGGAAGGATCGGGGGCGGAAGGATCAGGGGGCGGAAGGATCGGGGGCGGAAGGATCGGGGGCGGAAGGATCAGGGGCGGAAGGATCGGGGGCGGAAGGATCGGGGGCGGAAGGATCAGGGGGCGGAAGGATCGGGGGCGGAAGGATCGGGGCCGGAAGGATCAGGGGGCGGAAGGATCGGGGGCGGAAGGATCGGGGCGGAAGGATCGGGGGCGGAAAGAGCTCCAAAATGCAGAAAAATTATTTAGTTTGGTTACACTAATTTACAGATTATTATTGGTATTAATAGACTTAGATAATAACTAAGTATGACAAGGTTGAAAGTAAGTATAAGTAAGGTCTGCAAATTATATTTTATAACACAATTGGTTACAAATTTTATTACACTATAATATTATATTAAAGTTGACTTTTGAAGACATCCCCCCGCCGAGTCCCGCCTGCAGATCAAGACGACTTTTTATGGCCAACGGCCACCCTATACTCTTAACACAGTCAGCCAGAGATCAGCATGGATACTGATATTCATCAATTGATAAGAATTGAACTGCGCCTTTGAACTTCAAGACTCTATACAGACTTATTAGTTTTATTGTATATATATACTCTAGTATAGGTTGTTTAATGAAATTATAAATTGAACTATAACTATAGTATGCATAGTGTTTTACAAGTGCCTGCAATTTTTTGGTATGCAAATTGCAATTAATTATTTTAACCCCTAACTAATACTAGGCCTACAGACTAGGAGTTGTGTGTCGGATTTACAGAGAGAGAGAATAGCTTAGTTACTCATTATGTTGCCTATATTATTATATAGTTTCTATACTATACCTCAGTTCAGTCAGTCTGCAATTGGCAATTGAGGTCTCACTGTCTGCCTCAATAACTAGGCTAATGAATAGCTCTTATACCTTTATCCTACATAGATAGTTTAATCTAAGATTCTACAGTAAAGGACAAAGGTGTCAACTGGTCTGCCTGTCTGTCACCTTCTTCATAGCATGGCAACTATAAGAGAAATCGCTTCTAAAAGGTGAAATCCTGATTCCTATAAGCCATTATAAGCATTGGGTGCGAAGTTTTACTTTTCACTTTCAATTCAAAGGGAATTCACTTGAGTCACTCGTGCAGGCGGTGGGCGTTGAAATTTTCATTTGAAGTCACTTCTCTCCTTTTCTCGCTTGAGTAAGCGGCGGCGGCTGCTGAATGAACGATCCCTGTCCCTGGGGGTGGACAGTGGAAACGGTAGCCCACTAAAGGATCGGGGCGGAAGGACCGGGGGCGGAAGGATCGGGGGCGGAAGGATCGGGGGCGGAAGGATCGGGGGCGGAAGGATCGGGGGCGGAAGGATCAGGGGCGGAAGGATCGGGGGCGGAAGGATCAGGGGCGGAAGGATCGGGGGCGGAAGGATCGGGGGCGGAAGGATCGGGGGCGGAAAGATGGGGGCGGAAGTAGCAGGGGCGGAAGCATCAGGGGGCGGAAGAATCGGGGGCGGAAGGATCGGGGGCGGAAGGGTCGGGGGCGGAAGGGTCGGGGGCGGAAGGATCGGGGCGGAAGGATCGGGGCGGAAGGATCGGGGCGGAAGGATCGGGGGCGGAAGTATCGGGGGCGGAAGGGTCGGGGGCGGAAGGGTCGGGGGCGGAAGGGTCGGGGGCGGAAGGGTCGGGGGCGGAAGGATCGGAGGCGGAAGTATCGGGGGCGGAAGGGTCGGGGGCGGAAGAGTCGGGGCGGAAGGGTCGGGGCGGAAGGGTCGGGGGCGGAAGGATCGGAGGCGGAAGGATCGGGGGCGGAAGGATCGGGGCGGAAGGATCGGGGGCGAAAGGATCGGGGCGGAAGTAGCAGGGGCGGAAGCATCAGGGGGTGGAAGGGTCGGGGGCGGAAGGGTCGGGGGCGGAAGGGTCGGGGGCGGAAGGATCGGGGGCGGAAGGGTCGGGGCGGAAGGGTCGGGGGCGGAAGGGTCGGGGGCGGAAGGGTCGGGGGCGGAAGGATCGGGCGGAAGGATCGGGGCGAAAGGATCGGGGGCGGAAGTAGCAGGGGCGGAAGCATCAGGGGGCGGAAGGATCGGGGGCGGAAGTAGCAGGGGCGGAAGGGTCGGGGGCGGAAGGGTCGGGGGCGGAAGGATCGGAGGTGGAAGGATCGGGGCGGAAGTAGCAGGGGCGGAAGGGTCGGGGCGGAAGGGTCGGGGGCGGAAGGGTCGGGGGCGGAAGGGTCGGGGGCGGAAGGGTCGGGGGCGGAAGGGTCGGGGGCGGAAGGATCGGAGGTGGAAGGATCGGGGGCGGAAGGATCGGGGGCGGAAGGGTCGGGGGCGGAAGGGTCGGGGCGGAAGGATCGGAGGTGGAAGGATCGGGGCGGAAGGATCGGGGGCGGAAGGGTCGGGGGCGGAAGGATCGGGGGCGGAAGGATCGGGGGCGGAAGGATCGGGGGCGGAAGTAGCAGGGGCGGAAGGATCGGAGGCTGGACTTGAATGCAGCTGCTCATGGCCATGGTGAGTGGTGACTCATTGATCAATGCAAAGAATCTCAATATTTTTTTACTTGAAGCAGCCAGCAGGGTTTGTCTTGCAGGTGTTTCTTCCATCCTGACCCCGAGAGTCGAGAGTGACCTTTTTACGTTCGTATTATACGATAAACCACGAGGTCCCATTGCGAGGTGGTTTATAGTTTGTGTTAAGAAACACCCGCCAGGGCCATGGAAACTCAGTCAAGTCAATGCAAATTCCTTTCTCCGTGCTTTTCAAAGAACTTAATTTGAAATCGAATCAGTTCTTTCCTTGCAGGGCCGTCTGTGAGCTTTGTTTGAGTTTGTTTTCCTCATTGCGAAAGGCGTCCACTTCTTCATCATTTTCCAATATGCAACGCTCAAGCTTAACCCGATGTATAGCAGAATAAATAAAAGTTTCAATGTCAATTGAAGACTTTGGCAGCCGTCGCCGCGATTCAGCCTCTGCTTTGTGTTTTAACAGGCCTTGATTGTGCAGTCAAGCCTGCAACATCTGCATGGTGTGGCTTAAATTGGAATTTAATTATCTATCTGCCTATCTATCTATCTATCTATCTATCTATCTATCTATCTATCTATCTATCTATCTATCTATCTATCTATCTATCTATCTATCTATCTATCTATCTATCTATCTATCTATCTATCTATCTATCTATCTATCTATCTATCTATCTATCTATCTATCTATCTATCTATCTATCTATCTATCTATCTATCTATCTATCTATCTATCTATCTATCTATCTATCTATCTATCTATCTATCTGCCTATCTATCTATCTATCTATCTATCTATCTATCTATCTATCTATCTATCTATCTATCTATCTATCTATCTATCTATCTATCTATCTATCTATCTATCTATCTATCTATCTATCTATCTATCTATCTATCTATCTATCTATCTATCTATCTATCTATCTATCTATCTATCTATCTATCTATCTATCTATCTATCTATCTATCTATCTATCTATCTATCTATCTATCTATCTATCTATCTATCTATCTATCTATCTATCTATCTATCTATCTATCTATCTATCTATCTATCTATCTATCTATCTATCTATCTATCTATCTATCTATCTATCTATCTATCTATCTATCTATCTATCTATCTATCTATCTATCTATCTATCTATCTATCTATCTATCTATCTATCTATCTATCTATCTATCTATCTATCTATCTATCTATCTATCTATCTATCTATCTGCCTATCTATCTATCTATCTATCTATCTATCTATCTATCTATCTATCTATCTATCTATCTATCTATCTATCTATCTATCTATCTATCTATCTATCTATCTATCTATCTATCTATCTATCTATCTATCTATCTATCTATCTATCTATCTATCTATCTATCTATCTATCTATCTATCTATCTATCTATCTATCTATCTATCTATCTATCTATCTATCTATCTATCTATCTATCTATCTATCTATCTATCTATCTATCTATCTATCTATCTATCTATCTATCTATCTATCTATCTATCTATCTATCTATCTATCTATCTATCTATCTATCTATCTATCTATCTATATATTTATTCATCTCTCTATCTATCTAGCAACCTATCAACCAGTAGTAAAAATGACAGTCCCTGATTAAACAGCTTTGACACTTTGACACGGTGACCATTGTATCCAAGTAGATTATGTGCAATTAAAGCGTGTGACACACAAGTTTGGTTAAGTTTCTGGGCCTCCTTTTGTATCATAAATCAGTTTTTTTGACGCGAGTATCCTCATCTCAGGACAGAACAAAATGTCATATATATTTGTGTCCGCCTGGCACTGAAATCTATGTCGTCTTAAATAAATTAATAAAAACACAAGTCCGTTACCGGAGCCCGGATAGCAACATCTTTGAAGCTTGGCTTGGCGTCATCAATCGTTTCTGATTGTTCATGCAGCATATCATTGGCAGCTGTTGATTGTCTCCAGTGCCGTTGGGGCATGCAGTGTACAGGCTGCAACGGTAAGGAAATATTGTGCAACTTTTTTTCTCAATCTAACAATTCGAGAGACCTCATTGATCGGATTTGACAGCTTTTAAAACTTTCGACAGCTTTGACAATTTTTAACGTAATCCCAATAATCCCAATCCCAATCCCAGGTCCCAATCCTAGATCCCAATCCCAGGTCCCAATCCCAGATCCCAATCCAAGATCCCAATCCAAGATCCCAGTTTTTTAATCCCAACCCTAGATCCCAATCCTAGGTCCCAATCATAGATCCCAATCCTTAGATCCTAATCCTATATCCCAATCCCAGGTCCCGATCCCAGATCCCAATCCCAGATCCCAATCCAAGATCCCGATCCAAGATCCCAATCCAAGATCCCAATCCAAGATCCCAGTTTTTTAATCCCAACCCTAGATCCCAGTTTTTAATCCCCATCCTATATCCCACTTTTTGAATCCCAATCCTATATCCCAGTTTTGAATCTCAATCCTAGATCCCAGTTTTTTAATCCCAATCCTAGATCCCAGTTTTTAATCCCAATCCTAGATCCCAGTTTCTGAATCCCAATCCTAAATCCTAAACCTCACTGCGAACTCTATAAGAGCCGTGATCCGTCATATTTACTTCGCAGCACAGTGTGTTTGAAATCTATAAAATGCATATTTCCTAAACATTGTTCTGACTGATTTTTAAATATTTGATAGCTTAACTGATTCATTCATTTACTCACTAATCTAAAGGCCTGTTATGATATATTGCATCAAATTCCAACCATAATAATTGTACCTTACCTTAATGAAGTTTACGCTTGCAAATATGCCGTTTTAATTTGCTATAGTGTACACACACCCCGACACTAGAATTTATATTAGGCTCTTAGTTTTTTTCAACTGCTGCTGCTGCAGCAACCAAAGTTAAAATTGTGGTTTTCTCGGTGTTGTCTCAGTCTTTATTACGTAATTAAATATAATCTAGAAATGTCTAGAAACTTGTGTTGATCTCAAATTTAAATTTGTTAATTACATACAGGCTTTAATAGGTAAGGTTTGAGAAGACAGGCTTGAGAAGACAGGTTTGAGCAGACAGGCTTGAGCAGACAGGCTTGAGAAGACAGGTTTGAGCAGACAGGCTTGAGAAGACAGGCTTGACAAGACAGGTTTGAGAAGACAGGCTTGACAAGACAGGTTTGTGAAGACAGGCTTGAGAAGACAGGCTTGAGAAGACAGGTTTGAGAAGACAGGTTTGAGCACAGGCTTGAGAAGACAGGTTTGTGAAGACAGGATTGAGAAGACAGGTTTGAGCACAGGCTTGAGAAGACAGGTTTGAGCAGACAGGTTTGAGAAGACAGGTTTGATAGGACAGGCTTGGAAAGACAGGTTAGATAGGGCAGGTTTGATAAGACAGGGTAAAATGAAAAACTTGGTGTAGACAAAAGTTTAGGTTTTTTTTTACTTTTTTATATTTAAACAAACAGGAAACGATATACAAGCAAAATTATTCTACGAAAAAAGCAAATTCTACGCACGAATATATGACAGAATTAAATACGAGTTATTAGAAAGCGATAGCGCAGGATTTTGTTGCGAAAAAATGTCCTAAGTTCGACACATATCTGACGAAACTGATTAAAACAGAAATCACAAAACTCTAAAAAATAATAATACGAAACGCCCTAACGACCTATAGGTAGCCAGCAATTTTTTCGTTTTTTTTTTAAGCAAATATAAAAAAGCTAATCATACTACTGATTGAAAAGAAAAGTAGAAAAGTAAGCACGTGCGCGTCTAAAAATGAAACGCAGAGAAGAGAAAAATGATAAAATCAGTAAAATACAACAAAATAATGCCGGGGATAAGGGAATAACTGAAAATAAGCGATGAGTAATTTATTAATTACCCATTTACAAGAAAATTCAAGCATGTCAGCAGCAGGTATGATTATTATACTATGCAGGTATAATAGTATCAAATAAGTCACTCCACGGCGGCGGTGGCGGCGGCTGCCTTTGATGTCCCTGACGGCAACTGGGTAGGTGAGGCCTGGGCCAGCGACGGGCGACCGACTCGGGACTGAGTCGACTCACTGCCGGAGCTTCCAGCGCCGGAACCGTTGAGGATGCGCTGTGGATTGGGGAGTAAAGTGAGGATTTTTATTGATATCTTTTTAAGTGATCAATAGGATTGTTAGAGTTGATCGGATTTTTAACCGTAGTGATTTGTGGGATCAGATGGATCAGCGGGACTTGTGGGATCATAGGGACTTGTGGGATCAGCGGGATCAGAGGGACTTGTGGGATCAGCGGGACTTGTGGGATCAGAGGGACTTGTGGGATCAGAGGGACTTGTGGGATCAGCGGGACTTGTGAGATAGAGGGATTTATGGGATCAGTGGGATCAGAGGGACTTGTGGGATCAGCGGGACTTGTGGGATCAGAAGGACTTGTGGGATCAGGACTTGTGGGATCAGGACTTGTGGGATCAGAGGGACTTGTGGGATCAGAGGGAATATGGGATCAGAGGGACTTGTGGGATCAGAGGGAATATGGGATCAGCTGTGGGATCAGTGGGATTTGTGGGATCTATGGGATCAGTGGGATTTGTTGGATCTGAGGATCAGCATGACTTGCGGGACCAGAGGGACCGTATCGATGATATTTCCAGTTAACTCACAAAACCTACAGGATTAAAAACCTGAAAAGCAGTTTCCCGAATCCCAGCTCACCCGCTCAGCACCCGAGCCTGACGATGATGCCGACACTGTAGGAGCGGAGCGCCTCGAGCTCTTTGAAGTGCCGCCGCTGCCGCTGCCGCTGCTGCCTCCGCTGCCGCGTTCTCCGGCGTACAGCAGAACCTCAGCCTCGTTGCTAAACAGCTCTGGATCCGGAGGGTCATAAATCACGTCGTCTCTCCTCGAGCCGTCAGCTGTGTCGACTTCGATGTCGGCAGCTCGCTTAGCCGGACAGCGTTTCAGATGCTTCACAACGTCCCAGCGCCACTTGCTGCGGTAGGGGCAAAATCCGCATCTGTACGGCTTGAAGTTGCTGTGGTTCACCAGGTGCGACTTCAGCTCCGACTTCCACCGGGCCTTGGCGCCGCAGATCGGGCAGGTGAACGGCCAGCTGGTGGCGCTGCTCTGGGGCGTCGACTCGTTGTTATTCGGCGTTTGCAGCGGCTGCTGTTGATTGTTCTTAATCGGTTGGTGAGGCTCGAGAGACTGCGGAGGAGGAGGCTGGTGAGGAGTCTCGAAGCCGTCACGACGCTGAGGCTGCCACTGATGGATTGAGGTGGGATAGGCGGATTTCAAATGCATTTCTAAATCATATCTCAAATTCAGATCCCATGTTCCTGATCCCACAGTTTGCGATCCCACATCCCCATCTCACACTTTGATCCCATATCCCATCTCACACTCTGATCCCACATCCCCATCTCACACTCTGATCCCATATCCCCATCTCACACTCTGATCCCATATCCCCATCTCACACTCTGATCCCACATCCCCATCTCACATTCTGATCCTATATCCCCATCTCACACTCTGATCCCATATCCCATCTCACATTCTGATCCGATATCCCCAATCTCACATTCTGATCCCATATCCCCATCTCACATCTGATCCCATATCCCCAATCTCACATTCTGATCCCATATCCCAATCTCACATCTGATCCCATATCCCCAATCTCACATTCTGATCCCATATCCCATCTCACACTCTGATCCCATATCCCCATCTCACATTCTGATCCCATATCCCCATCTCACATTCTGATCCCATATCCCCATCTCACATCTGATCCCATATCCCCAATCTCACATTCTGATCTCATATCCCCAATCTCACATTCTGATCCCATATCCCCAATCTCACATTCTGATCCCATATCCCCAATCTCACATTCTGATCCCATATCCCCAATCTCACATTCTGATCCCATATCCCCAATCTCACATTCTGATCCCATATCCCTATCTCCCTATCTCACATTCTGATCCCATATCCCTATCTCCCTATCTCACACACTGATCTCATATCCCCATCTCACACTCTGATACCATATCCCATCTCACATTCTGATCCCAAATCTCACATTCTGATCCCAAATCTCACATTCTGATCCCATCTCATACTCTAATCCCATATCCCATCTCCTATTTTGATCCAATATCCCCATCTCACACACTGATCCCATATCCCATCTCACACTCATATCCCATATCCCATCTCACACACTGATCCCATATCTCAATTCTAATCTATGCATATTCCATCCTAGACTCTATCTTGATTATTTTTCCTTAATTTTCGGGCTAGGATTTCACTCGCCTACTACTAGTAGGAGAAAAGTATTGTCAATATTTTTCCGCATTCACACCACGCAATTTAAAAAACGCAATTTTAAAAGAATGCTGCTAATTTATTTCTATCGCAGACAATGGGCTTAGAAACAGGGACCAAGGAAGTTATTGCTCAATACATATGGTCTCATTATCAAACCTTGACTGACTTACTTTGAGCAATTAATTGTTTAATTAGCTGCTAATTGGGCCGCCTCGTGGCGAGCAACTCTCCACCCACTCCATTTCCTGTAATGCTAATCGGCCTTACATCCTATCTGTGTTCTCCCCCTCTTTTCCCTCAGTATACTCCCTCTCATTCCCCTCTGCTTACTCCTGTCTTATATTATTCCCTAAATCCCCATTTGAAAAGTACAAAACTTACCTCATAGCTGTCGAGCAGTGCAAACTGAGCTCCTCCCGGAATCTCAGGCTCCTCAGCCGCTGCCGCAGGCAAACTCACAGCGGGCTTAACCGTGTTCTTCTTGTACGGGTTGGGCATCTCGCCGGACTCGTGCGACTTGTCGAAGTGCCTGCCGAGGTCCCACTTCCACTTGTAGGTGCAGCCGCAGACGACGCACACGTGAGGTCGGGCATTGGAGTGCACCATGATGTGCTTCTGCAGCTCCGTGGGCCACTTGGCGAAGTAGTCACACTCGGGACACTTGAACCCGATCGTGTCGCCGTTCTCCAGCCGCACCATGGTGGCCTCGACGTTGAGCTCCTTGTTGTCGACTGCGGACGACTTCCAGGACTTGGTGTTGTCGAACTCTGACATCAGCGAGTGCAGATGCGACTTCTCGAAGTGGCCGTTCAGGTCGCGCAGGCACAAGAAGGTCTGGCGGCACTGGTGGCACGACGTCACCGGCTGGCGGCCGCCGCCGCCGCTGAAGTCGCAGGAGCTTCGGTCGTCGTCGACTTCGTCTCGAACTTCGGCGGCGGCAGTCGAGCTAGCAAGAATTCGTCCGGGCAGTCGAAGGTCCAACGGAGCGTCGGACTCTTCGGCGGCGGCTGCAGCGGCGGGTCGCTTTGAAGTGCCGTTGCCGAGGGAGAAGTCGGCCTCGGCGCCAGCTGATGGCACTCGCTTCACCGGTCGGAAACCCTGCATTGGCGGCGGTGGAAGTGGCGGTGGCGGCGGCGGCAGCGGCGGGAGAGGCGCGTTCTCGAGGCCGGCAGCCGTAGCCCGGTCGGGAAGCCAAGACCGCCATGGCGGAGGCTGCAGCGACGAAGTTTGATGCTGATGCTGCTGATGATGAAGTGGCGTCAAACGAAGTGGAGTTGGCTTCCTGGGAGCTCCTGAGTGCTGCGACTGCTCGGTTCGGCCTGATCGGATTAAGAGTCGGTAGTCGGTTTTATCATAATTAATTAATCTATTATTAATCCCCTCTCTCTCTCGCCTCCCCTGGCCCTTGAGTTGAGGGATAGATTTTATCATGTTGTAAATAAAGTTATTAAACCAAGCAAGCAGCACTTACCAGAGAACGAACTGCCGCCGCTGCCACTCAGCAGTCGGTGATACTCCTGAAGCCCAGCTGCGGTAGGCTGATAGTTTAACTGCCGATTTAAACAGTTTTGAAGCGCGGGTCGGCTATTTAAACTGTTTAAATAATAGGATGAAGATTGGGATTCTGTGTCAGCTTCGGCTGCGGCGGCGGCTGCGGTGGCGGCTGCAGTCAGATATGAATAGTAAATCTGATGATGGTGCATTGCTTCGCTTTGCTTTCTGCTTGATATAACTAAATAGAATTTACTGAAGTCTTACTGATGTATGTATGACTGTATGTATATATATAAAATACCGGTGAGAGGGGGTGTTGATTAGATTCACCGCACAACTCTCGGAGCAATCTCATTGGCTGGCGATCGGCGGGGGGCTGGCGATAGAACGCCCGCCATTGGTCCTTGTGGGTTGGCATTTCAATTTGACGAAAATCACCTCACCTAACTGCGTGTTTGAAGTGTTTCGGGAGTTTAGGAAGTCTGAGCCTGCGGGATGTCAGAATTGCTTTTGTTTGGTTGGGTGGACAGGTCCGCGAGTCCTATGTGACGATTTATTATTTTTCGAATTGGCAGATTTTCTATTGTATTCTTATGGATTGCTTTTGTAGAAATTCCCCAACCAAACTCTCTGCACTCTCTGGCAAAAGAACTTCTGAGGGAGGATTCAACAGCTCAACACTCCGGAATGGTTGCTAAAAAGTTACGCTTGACGCTTCAAGTTTAGAGGGGGCGCCAGCAATCTTCTATAGAAGTAGCGCTAAAGAAATAACAAGGGCGGAGGGAGGGATCAGGGGGCGGAAGGATCGGGGGCGGAAGGATCGGGGGCGGAAGGATCAGGGGGCGGAAGGATCGGGGCGGAAGGATCGGGGGCGGAAGGATCAGGGGGCGGAAGGATCGGGGGCGGAAGGATCGGGGGCGGAAGGATCAGGGGGCGGAAGGATCGGGGGCGGAAGGATCGGGGCCGGAAGGATCAGGGGGCGGAAGGATCGGGGGCGGAAGGATCGGGGCGGAAGGATCGGGGGCGGAAAGAGCTCCAAAATGCAGAAAAATTATTTAGTTTGGTTACACTAATTTACAGATTATTATTGGTATTAATAGACTTAGATAATAACTAAGTATGACAAGGTTGAAAGTAAGTATAAGTAAGGTCTGCAAATTATATTTTATAACACAATTGGTTACAAATTTTATTACACTATAATATTATATTAAAGTTGACTTTTGAAGACATCCCCCCGCCGAGTCCCGCCTGCAGATCAAGACGACTTTTTATGGCCAACGGCCACCCTATACTCTTAACACAGTCAGCCAGAGATCAGCATGGATACTGATATTCATCAATTGATAAGAATTGAACTGCGCCTTTGAACTTCAAGACTCTATACAGACTTATTAGTTTTATTGTATATATATACTCTAGTATAGGTTGTTTAATGAAATTATAAATTGAACTATAACTATAGTATGCATAGTGTTTTACAAGTGCCTGCAATTTTTTGGTATGCAAATTGCAATTAATTATTTTAACCCCTAACTAATACTAGGCCTACAGACTAGGAGTTGTGTGTCGGATTTACAGAGAGAGAGAATAGCTTAGTTACTCATTATGTTGCCTATATTATTATATAGTTTCTATACTATACCTCAGTTCAGTCAGTCTGCAATTGGCAATTGAGGTCTCACTGTCTGCCTCAATAACTAGGCTAATGAATAGCTCTTATACCTTTATCCTACATAGATAGTTTAATCTAAGATTCTACAGTAAAGGACAAAGGTGTCAACTGGTCTGCCTGTCTGTCACCTTCTTCATAGCATGGCAACTATAAGAGAAATCGCTTCTAAAAGGTGAAATCCTGATTCCTATAAGCCATTATAAGCATTGGGTGCGAAGTTTTACTTTTCACTTTCAATTCAAAGGGAATTCACTTGAGTCACTCGTGCAGGCGGTGGGCGTTGAAATTTTCATTTGAAGTCACTTCTCTCCTTTTCTCGCTTGAGTAAGCGGCGGCGGCTGCTGAATGAACGATCCCTGTCCCTGGGGGTGGACAGTGGAAACGGTAGCCCACTAAAGGATCGGGGCGGAAGGACCGGGGGCGGAAGGATCGGGGGCGGAAGGATCGGGGGCGGAAGGATCGGGGGCGGAAGGATCGGGGGCGGAAGGATCGGGGGCGGAAGGATCAGGGGGCGGAAGGATCGGGGGCGGAAGGATCAGGGGCGGAAAGATGGGGGCGGAAGTAGCAGGGGCGGAAGCATCAGGGGGCGGAAGGATCGGGGGCGGAAGGATCGGGGGCGGAAGTATCGGGGGCGGAAGGGTCGGGGGCGGAAGGGTCGGGGGCGGAAGGGTCGGGGGCGGAAGGGTCGGGGGCGGAAGGATCGGAGGCGGAAGGATCGGGGGCGGAAGGATCGGGGCGGAAGGATCGGGGGCGAAAGGATCGGGGCGGAAGTAGCAGGGGCGGAAGCATCAGGGGGTGGAAGGGTCGGGGGCGGAAGGGTCGGGGGCGGAAGGGTCGGGGGCGAAAGGATCGGGGGCGGAAGGGTCGGGGGCGGAAGGGTCGGGGGCGAAAGGGTCGGGGGCGGAAGGGTCGGGGGCGGAAGGATCGGGGCGGAAGGATCGGGGGCGAAAGGATCGGGGGCGAAAGGATCGGGGGCGGAAGTAGCAGGGGCGGAAGCATCAGGGGGCGGAAGGATCGGGGGCGGAAGTAGCAGGGGCGGAAGGGTCGGGGCGGAAGGGTCGGGGCGGAAGGATCGGAGGTGGAAGGATCGGGGGCGGAAGTAGCAGGGGCGGAAGGGTCGGGGGCGGAAGGGTCGGGGGCGGAAGGATCGGAGGTGGAAGGATCGGGGCGGAAGGATCGGGGGCGGAAGGGTCGGGGCGGAAGGGTCGGGGCGGAAGGATCGGAGGTGGAAGGATCGGGGGCGGAAGGATCGGGGGCGGAAGGGTCGGGGGCGGAAGGATCGGGGGCGGAAGGATCGGGGGCGGAAGGATCGGGGGCGGAAGTAGCAGGGGCGGAAGGATCGGAGGCTGGACTTGAATGCAGCTGCTCATGGCCATGGTGAGTGGTGACTCATTGATCAATGCAAAGAATCTCAATATTTTTTTACTTGAAGCAGCCAGCAGGGTTTGTCTTGCAGGTGTTTCTTCCATCCTGACCCCGAGAGTCGAGAGTGACCTTTTTACGTTCGTATTATACGATAAACCACGAGGTCCCATTGCGAGGTGGTTTATAGTTTGTGTTAAGAAACACCCGCCAGGGCCATGGAAACTCAGTCAAGTCAATGCAAATTCCTTTCTCCGTGCTTTTCAAAGAACTTAATTTGAAATCGAATCAGTTCTTTCCTTGCAGGGCCGTCTGTGAGCTTTGTTTGAGTTTGTTTTCCTCATTGCGAAAGGCGTCCACTTCTTCATCATTTTCCAATATGCAACGCTCAAGCTTAACCCGATGTATAGCAGAATAAATAAAAGTTTCAATGTCAATTGAAGACTTTGGCAGCCGTCGCCGCGATTCAGCCTCTGCTTTGTGTTTTAACAGGCCTTGATTGTGCAGTCAAGCCTGCAACATCTGCATGGTGTGGCTTAAATTGGAATTTAATTATCTATCTGCCTATCTATCTATCTATCTATCTATCGATCTATCTATCTATCTATCTATCTATCTATCTATCTATCTATCTATCTATCTATCTATCTATCTATCTATCTATCTATCTGCCTATCTATCTATCTATCTATCTATCTATCTATCTATCTATCTATCTATCTATCTATCTATCTATCTATCTATCTATCTATCTATCTATCTATCTATCTATCTATCTATCTATCTATCTATCTATCTATCTATCTATCTATCTATCTATCTATCTATCTATCTATCTATCTATCTATCTATCTATCTATCTATCTATCTATCTATCTATCTATCTATCTATCTATCTATCTATCTATCTATCTATCTATCTATCTATCTATCTATCTATCTATCTATCTATCTATCTATCTATCTATCTATCTATCTATCTATCTATCTATCTATCTATCTATATATCTATCTATCTATCTATCTATCTATCTATCTATCTATCTATCTATCTATTTATTCATCTCTCTATCTATCTAGCAACCTATCAACCAGTAGTAAAAATGACAGTCCCTGATTAAACAGCTTTGACACTTTGACACGGTGACCATTGTATCCAAGTAGATTATGTGCAATTAAAGCGTGTGACACACAAGTTTGGTTAAGTTTCTGGGCCTCCTTATGTATCATAAATCAGTTTTTTTGACGCGAGTATCCTCATCTCAGGACAGAACAAAATGTCATATATATTTGTGTCCGCCTGGCACTGAAATCTATGTCGTCTTAAATAAATTAATAAAAACACAAGTCCGTTACCGGAGCCCGGATAGCAACATCTTTGAAGCTTGGCTTGGCGTCATCAATCGTTTCTGATTGTTCATGCAGCATATCATTGGCAGCTGTTGATTGTCTCCAGTGCCGTTGGGGCATGCAGTGTACAGGCTGCAACGGTAAGGAAATATTGTGCAACTTTTTTTCTC
Organism: Macrostomum lignano; assembly: GCA_002269645.1. Lineage (NCBI taxonomy): Eukaryota > Metazoa > Platyhelminthes > Macrostomidae > Macrostomum > Macrostomum lignano. The sequence continues at coordinate 8,254 of NIVC01001678.1, read as the reverse complement.
AATCTAACAATTCGAGAGACCTCATTGATCGGATTTGACAGCTTTTAAAACTTTCGACAGCTTTGACAATTTTTAACGTAAGGCGTGAGAAAAGTCGCGGTAAATAAAAATCAGTAGCATAAGTCTTCGTTCAACTTTTGATACATAATTCTTGGGCGATTCCACAAACTCTCAATTCCTCTTATAGAGACCCCAGAAACTCTCAATTCCTCTTATAGAGACCCCAGAAACTCCCAATTCCTCTCGACACAATCCCAAATCCTCTAGAGATCTTAAAAGACTCCTAAATCAGATCCCAAAAACTCCAAATTGCTCTAGAGAGATCCCGAAAACTCCCAAATCTTCTAAAGAGATCCTAAAAACTCCAAATTCCTTTAGACAGATCCCAACTCCTCTAGAGAGATCCCAAAAGCTCCCAAATCCTCTAGAGAGATCCCAAATACTCCAAAATCTTCTAGAGAGATCCCAAAACTCCCAAATCCTTTAGACAGATCCCGAAAACTCCTAAATCCTCTAGAGAGATCCCAAAACTCCTAAATCCTCTAGAGAGATCCCAAAACTCCCAAATCCTTTAGACAGATCCCGAAAACTCCTAAATCCTCTAGAGAGATCCTAAGTCCTTTAGAGAGATCCCAAATACTCAAACTTCTTCTAAGGACATCCCAAATATGGGATCTACCCAACAATCATAATTCTCCAATCTCCATATCGCACACAGACCAAGTGTTTTTCTCAGAATACAAAAAGAAGGCAATTTTAGCATAATTTTCTCCTCGCCCAGAAATTCCCCAGAAATGCAGTCATAAATATTGATAATTAAGACGAGGATTCAATGGCCAACCTCATTTATTGTTCGGTAATGATCCCAATTGTTCGACGCGTGCTGTATCCGCAAATTAGTGCGCGTCTTTTGCTGACTGTTGTTGCTATGCAAAAACGCCCTACCCATATTACCCTATATTGATTACGCAACAGGCAATTAGGACCCCAGTTCTGGTGGCAGCAAAATTTGCAGGGACGAATAAAATAACTCAATTGTTCCATTTTTATAGAACTCGGTATTGAAACTCAGGTGCAATGATAATATTCTTGGGGACCTATTATACTCATATTTAGAAAGAATTTTTTGGTTAGGTGTTAACGAGAGTTTTCCAGACAATTTATTTTTTTCACGTGTGCACTCCCGCGTGTGCATGACTTCTTTTCATGTATTCTCTGCAGCTGCAAGGCGGGCGCGCGGTTTGACAATAGGGAAAATTTGCAGGCAATTTAGACTCCACCATCATGAATATGGTGGAGGAATTTTATTACTTTAATTACATTGACACGCATTTTGGCAGCTTTTGAAAGCAGCACATTTCCTTTAATATGCACTTCTTTTCTCTGTCCCGTCCTCTTCTTAAACTCTCCCCACTCACTTTCCCCTCCCCCACTCACTTCCGCCCCTCTTCCACTCACTTCCGCCCCTCTCCACTCACTTCCGCCCTCTCCCACTCACTTCCGCCCCTCTCCCACTAACTTCCGCCCCTCTCCCACTCACTTCCGCCCCTCTTCCACTCACTTCCGCCCCTCTCCCACTCACTTCCGCCCCTCTCCCACTCACTTCCGCCCCTCTCCCACTCACTTCCGCCCCTCTCCCACTCACTTCCGCCCCTCTCCACTCACTTCCGCCCCTCTCCCACTCACTTCCGCTCCTCTCCCACTCACTTCCGCCCCTCTCCCACTCACTTCCGCCCCTCTCCCACTCACTCTCCCACCCACTCTCTCCGTTCTCTCCCTCTCTCTCCCGCTCTCTTCCCAATTTTCTCACTCTTTCAGTTTATTCAGAATTATCCAGATTCTTCTCAATATTCCTGTTACAACAACCCCAAAGCCACCTCTCATGCGCCCAAGCTGAAATTTCAAGTTACCCCAGTTCTGAGCTATTGACAGAATTCGTAAACAGGTAAATATAAGAGTCAGCAAGAACATGCTGGCGTATGATGACAAAATTTGAAGCAGAGCTGTAAAATAGACCAGAGGCCAAATCAATCCCAATTATTGAAAATGCGCTTTCTCTTGTCTTCTCGACACGGTTGGTTTATTGCACAATCGCAGCCGCGTCATCTGCATGCCCTTAAAATAAAATTTGAATACACACAATCAAAATGCATTTACTGATTGTTGCACAAACAAATAAACAACACTAACTATATTGCAACTCTTCATCGCAAAAATGTGCGAAGTGTGCCGGGAAACGCCAACTGCGGGGGTGGGAGGGGGGGGGTAGGGGGGTCAGGTAAATCACGTGATTTTTTAAGCTTGCCTATACAGTTTTTGGGAAGCTCTGGAGGCTCTGGAATTCGCACTGCACTGCATTTTGGGTCTTTCTCGCTTAAAAGTGAGAGACATGAAGAAAGGAAAGGAGAAACAAAAGATAATGGAAAGTGATAAGGAGTGGGGGAGAGGGGAGAAGAAGGGAGAGAAGGGGAGGAGAGAGCGGAGAAGGGGAGGAGAGAGCGGAGAAGGGGAGGAGAGAGCGGAGAAGGGGAGGAGAGAGCGGAGAAGGGAGGAGAGAGCGGAGAAGGGGAGGAGAGAGCGGAGAAGGGGAGGAGAGAGCGGAGAAGGGGAGGAGAGAGCGGAGAAGGGGAGGAGAGAGCGGAGAAGGGGAGGAGAGAGCGGAGAAGGGGAGGAGAGAGCGGAGTAGAGGAGGAGAGAGCGGAGTAGAGGGCGGAAAGAGCGAAAAAGAAATAAGAGAGAGGGGAGTAGAGACGATGGATGAGAATAAGGGGGAGAGAGCGGAGAAGAGAAGTAGAGAGCGGATATAAGAGGGACAAAATAAGGCGGAGGAGAGTGAAAACAGCGCAGAAAAGATGGTAGAGACAGTGAAGAACTGAACTGCCAACCTACAAGAAACCTATAAGCCAGAGCCTAACAATCTTGGCTTATAATTAAATCATCAGAAATATTGCGCCAACCAAAGAGGCTGCTAATCCTCTGAGAAAGCTAAAAACACCCTGTTGGTTCCTTTGCACCACCCGCTTGTTCCGGTAATCCTCCAACTCGAAGTCTCAAACCATATAGAGTGGGCAAATAGGGTGGGCTGGCCCGCTTAACAAGAGTCGCCTGCTGGGTAAATCCTTAAAACCTGCGGATCTGATTTCAAGATGCTGGGTGTTCGAGCTAGATGATGAAGGCGGAGTCTGGTGTGTATCCTGCTGACTACATATACGGCCTGTGTGTGTGTGTGTGGTCGAGGATAATTCTACTCGAGTAATAAGGCAATGATGTCTGTCGATGAACTCCGCCCTCGCTTCTCTGTTGGTTGTCTAAAATTGTGTTAAAGCACATCACATTAGTATAGCTGCCTGCTGAGAGAGTTCTCCCATAGCAGATCGAGCCAAGCCTGCTATGAGCACCGAATGTTGTGGGTATTAACGTTATTGAGAGTGAATAGAGGGTGAGAGTGAAGAGAGGGTGAGAGTGGAGAGAGAGGGTGAGAGTGGAGAGAGAGGGTGAGAGTGGAGAGAGGGTGAGTGGAGAGAGAGGGTGAGAGTGGAGAGAGAGGGTTAGTGGAGAGAGAGGGTGAGTGGAGAGAGGGTGAGAGAGGAGAGAGGGTGAGAGTGAAGAGAGGGTTAGTGGAGAGAGAGGGTGAGTGGAGAGAGAGTGTGAGTCGAGAGAGAGGGTGAGAGCGGAGAGAGGGTGAGTGGAGAGAGAGGGTGAGAGCGGAGAGAGGGTGAGAGCGGAGAGAGGGTGAGTGGAGAGAGAGTGTGGAGAGTGGAGAGAGAGAGGGTGAGAGTGGAGAGAGGGTGAGTGGAGAGAGATGGTGAGAGTGGAGAGAGAGGTTAGTGGAGAGAGAGGGTGAGTGGAGAGAGGGTGAGAGTGGAGAGAGGGTGAGAGTGAAGAGAGGGTTAGTGGAGAGAGAGGGTGAGTGGAGAGAGAGTGTGAGTCGAGAGAGAGGGTGAGAGCGGAGAGAGGGTGAGAGCGGAGAGAGGGTGAGAGCGGAGAGAGGGTGAGTGGAGAGAGAGGGTGAGAGCGGAGAGAGGGTGAGAGCGGAGAGAGGGTGAGTGGAGAGAGAGTGTGGAGAGTGGAGAGAGAGGGTGAGAGTGGAGAGAGGGTGAGTGGAGAGAGAGGGTGAGAGTGGAGAGAGAGGGTTAGTGGAGAGAGAGGGTGAGTGGAGAGAGAGAGTGAGTCGAGAGAGAGGGTGAGAGCGGAGAGAGGGTGAGAGCGGAGAGAGGGTGAGTGGAGAGAGAGAGTGAGAGCGGAGAGAGGGTGAGAGCGGAGAGAGGGTGAGTGGAGAGAGAGTGTGGAGAGTGGAGAGACAGGGTGAGAGTGGAGAGAGGGTGAGTGGAGAGACAGGGTGAGAGTGGAGAGAGGGTGAGTGGAGAGAGAGGGTGAGAGTGGAGAGAGAGGGTTAGTGGAGAGAGAGGGTGAGTGGAGAGAGAGGGTGAGAGCGGAGAGAGGGTGAGAGCGGAGAGAGGGTGAGTGGAGAGAGAGTGTGGAGAGTGGAGAGAGAGCTGAGAGTCATGCAGTCTAGTTCGTATACATACGAGATAGCTGGTCTCAATCAGCACTCTCTACTCTCTCCTCGTCTCTGTCTCCTCTTTCTCTCTGCTTCCCCTTCTCCGCGCTCCTTGAATTTTCAGCAGAAGTTTCCCCAAAGTAATTCACATTTGCAACACGTACTATTTCGCATTCAAGATTTCAATATGACATTGCGCCCAAGTCCTGTTTGTGTCTGAATCGCACCACGCACAGAGTCCAAGGACAGAGTCCCAATGTCATTCGCTTTCATTATCATTAATTGTTTATTCAAATTTTGCTCTCAGAATCGTAGGTGAGGAATTTGAATTTTGTCACGTACAAATCTCTCCCAAAAGTAGCCGGTAGATCTGTGCCAAATTATCTAGCCAACTTTTGGATTTCAAATTCCAAGGTTCCGCCTTGAACGCATGACAGCGTCCATCTGATGCAGACATCTGGTGGGAAGGTCTGACAAAGTTTTTTGTCGAAGTTGAAACCCTCACGCCTGCCTTCAACCGCTCTGTGCACAGCGTCAAATGGCCATCGTATTACGCAACCAAGCTCTCCAAGATGTCAATCTGGGACCTGAAAAACATCGCTTGCCAGAATTAAGAAGCGCAGCGCGTGTCCCGCGGTTCATTACGTCTTTGACGAGCCAAAATAAAGTTGGAAAGTTAAAAGTTTGCGACAAAAAATCCCCACATCTTCAATTGCAGACTGCCATATCTTTGATTTTTATCGAATTGCAATGGAAAATCTATAATACCGGTAGAATAAGCGTATGAATAAAGGTTGGAAAGTTAGAAGATATGAGCTGTACATGATCTGTAAGATCTAGAAAAGGGAGAAATGTGCTGCACATGATCTGTAAGACCTGGGAGATATGTGCTGTACATGATCTGAAAAGATATAGGAGACATGTGTTGTACATGATCTGTAAGATCTAGAAGAAAGATAAGTGCTGTGCATGATCTGTGAGATCTGGGAGATATGTGCTGCACATGATCTGCCAGATCTAGGAGATGTCTCCTAAGAGATCCAAGAGACATGTACATGTAACTGTTTATGCTTAGTACATACAGATCAGAAGGCAGGCACTACATGTAAACCAATACTCGTCAGAGGTATTTGAAGTTCTAGACAGTATCTTGCAATTATTTATCATTTGCTCAAATCTCGTTAAAATCTAATTTAGCTACTACAAGTAGAGTATGAAGATTATAGACATAAAAAAGATCTAGAAGGGGTTGATGCTTGGCTTTATGTTTTTATTTAATTTCATTGTATAACACGGATCGTTCGAGAAAAGATAAGCAAACAAAAAGTTTTAGCGGCTTGCGAAAACGAAGTAAGTTGCAAGCGAGAAAAGTGAAAGTTTATTTGCTTTATGCGTTAAGTATAAATAAATTAAGCACGCGATCACATGGGAGGTGCGCCAAAAAGGTGGCACGATTGAAGGCCACCCCCCCCCCGACTTAGCATACTGACTGTCTGTCCGAGTACACCCACCCCCAGCCTGGCGGGCAGGGGGTTTCAGTGCAGATGTACTCGCAATCGCTGGCTGCGCGCTGATTGGGCCGCCACACAGCAGCTCCCCCCAGCACCGAGCTATGTGTCGAAAACCGTTCGGCGGCACCGGCGTGGCGGCTGCCGGCGGCTGGGGAGGCGGCCTGGGATTGCTGGCTGTCGGCGGCGGCCGAGGGTGGTACAGGCCGCTTAGGCGGGCGGCCTCTTGGTCGTACAGATGGCAGCGGGACCGGCTCTCGCGAGTCGATGATGGCCGGCTTCAACCTGTCGACTGTCACGCGGTCCTGGCGCGTCCCCAGGTCGAGCAGGAAGGTCTTGGCGTCCCGCTCGAGGACCTTGAATGGGCCGTCATACGGCTTCTGCAGCGGGGCTCGGTGACCGTCGCGCCGGACGAACACGAACGGGCAGGCATCGAGTGCGGCGGGCCAGGCGGTCGGGCGGCAGCCGTGATGCGCCGTGGGTGTCGGCCGGAACGCCTGGACTGCGTCGCGGAGCCGAACGAGAAACTGGTCGTGGCCTTCGTTGCCGGGCTGGGCTGCAGGCACTCGCCGGGCATGCAGAGGGGCGCTCCGTAGACCAGCTCAGCCGACGATGCCGGCAGGTCCTCCTTGGGCGCCGTCCGGATGCCGAGCAGCACCCAGGGCAGCTCGCTAACCCAGGCCGGTCCCGTCAGCCGCGCCCTGAGGGCGGCCTTCAGCTGCCGATGGAACCGCTCGACCAGCCCGTTCGCCTGCGGATGGAAGGCCGTAGTCCGGTGCAGCTGCATGCCGAGCAGCCGGGAGACGTTGGACCAGAGCTGCGACGTGAACTGCGAGCGCGGTCCGAGGTGAGGTCACCCGGCACGCCAAATCGGGCAACCCAGTGGGCGATGAAGGCGGAGGCACAGGCTGCGGCGGAAGTGTCAGTCATCGGGATCGCCTCCGGCCACCTGGTGAATCGGTCAACGATCGTCAGCAGATGCGTAAAGCCTTGAGACGACGGCAGCGGCCCCACCAAGTCGACATGCACGTGGGCGAAGCGCTGGTCTGGGACGCGAATGCTCTCTACCGGGGCGGTGACGTGCCGATGCACCTTGGCCGTCTGGCAGGCTACGCAAGTGCGCGCCCACCGCTGACGTCCCGGTTCATGCCAGCCCACACGAATTTGGCGGCCACGAGGCGCCGCGTGCTGCGGACTGACGGTGGGCGAGGCCGTGGATGGCGTCGAAGACGGCGCGGCGGAAATCCGGAGGCACCAGCGGGCGCGGCCGGCCGGTCGAGATGTCGCACAGCAGGGCGACGCCAGGGCTGAGCTGCAGCGGCTCGAGCTGAAGGCTAGCGTCCTCTTGGGCAGTCGGGTCTGCTGTCTGCGCCTGCGCCATGGCCGCGAAGTCCACACCGGGTAGCAGCCGGGGCTGCACCGAGGCGATCGTGCAGCGGGACAGCGCGTCCGCCACCGGGTTGTCCTTGCCCGCCACGTGCTGGACATCGGTGGTGAACTCAGACACGTACGCCAGATGCCGCTGCTGTCGTGCTGACCACGGGTCCGACATCTTAGACATGGCCGCGACGAGTGGCTTGTGGTCCGTGAAGGCGGTGAAGGCGCGGCCCTCGAGCGCGTAGCGGAAATGCCGGACCGCCAGGTACAGGGCAAGCAGCTCACGGTCGAACGCGCTGTACTTCTGCTCAGGCGCTCGGAGCTGCCGGCTGAAGAAAGCGAGCGGCTGCCACGCGCCGCCCACCCGCTGCTCGAGCGCTGCGCCGACGGCGGTGTCCGAGGCGTCGACAGTGAGGGCGATGGGCGCGTCGCCCCGCGGTGCGCCAACAGTGCGGCGGAAGCCAGTGCCCGCTTGGCTCCTTCGAAGGCGGCAGTCAGCTCGGGTGTCCACCTCACGAGCTTCTCCTTGCCAGCAGTGGCCGCATGGATGGGCGCAGCAGCTGGCGGCGCGCGGCACGAAGCGGTGGTAGAAATTCACCATGCCGGCGAACTCCTGCAGGCCCTTGACGGTGGCTGGCGGCGCGAACCTGGCGATGGCGTCGACTTTGGCGGGCAGCGGCACGGCTCCCTGGGCGCTGATCCGGTGGCCGAGGAAGTCGATCTCACTGCGGCCGAACTCGCACTTCGCCGGGTTGATGATCAGACCGTTGTCCGCCAGGCGCTGGAACAGCGTGCGCAGGTGCTCCAGGTGCTGCTGCGGGCTGCGGCTGGCGACTAGGAAATCGTCGATGTAGGCGAAAACGAAGTC
>NIVC01001677.1:82500-251585 GCA_002269645.1 Macrostomum lignano | reverse complement strand
TGATTGACTCGTTGACCCACTGACTCAGTGACCTACTGATTAACTCACTGACCTACTGACTAACTCACTGACCTACTGATTGACTCACTGACCTACTGATTGACTCACTGACCTACTGATTGACTCACTGACCTACTGATTGACTCACTGACCTATTGATTAACTCACTGACCTACTGATTGACTCACTGACCTACTGATTGACTCACTGACCTACTGATTAACTCACTGACCTACTGATTGACTCACTGACCTACTGATTAACTCACTGACCTACTGATTAACTCACTGACCTACTGATTGACTCACAGACCTACTGATTGACTCAGTGACCTACTGATTGACTCAGTGACCTACTGACTAACTCACTGACCTACTGATTGACTCACTGACCTACTGATTGACTCACTGACCTACTGATTGACTCACAGACCTACTGATTGACTCAGTGACCTACTGATTGACTCAGTGACCTACTGACTAACTCACTGACCTACTGATTGACTCACTGACCTACTGATTGACTCACTGACCTACTGATTGACTCACTGACCTACTGATTCCAGCAATTATTACAAACTAACGAATTAACTTACATCCACTGGCGGGGCTGAGGTGTCCTTCAGATCGTGAAACTTAATGACATTTTTCTAAAAAAACAGACGATAAATACATTAAACATTTGATTATATTTAATCATAATATAACTAATATACACAAACCTTAGGCAGGGAGATGTGCGGCCTCCCATCGACTCGCTCGACAACAAAATAGGTCTTTATCGCTGCCAAATGTAACAGTGAAATATTGTTAACGAACTAGCAGATAATTAATAATTATCATGTACGAGCGGATCATAAATTATCTTACTCTTCTCATTTTGCGTATGCTTAATAGCGTAGCCCTTCTTAGTCTCATCGTAGTACTCAATCAGAACCTTCAATTCGCGAATATCTGCGGGATAATGTTTGGCCAATAATTTTTATTATTTTCTTTTATTGCTACTTGAAAGTAGGATATTGCGATTCTAAAATATTAAATAAACCGGTTAGAAAAAAAAACGGTTTTTCGGTGAATCAGAAAGTGCACAAAGAAGCTCAAGGTGCAAATACATGCGAGAGCTTTGAGGCAGAGACGGCTAAGTGGCAGAGAAAAGACCGCCATAGGAGTCACAATACGATGGCCGCTTCAAAAAAAGTGTGAAGCTCGCGTTTGTAACAAAATGAAAGCTGCAACTCAAGCTTTAATCTGTTCGAATAGACCGCAGCAGATTTGAGGTCACGGTCTGACAGACAGACGGACAGTCACAAAGACAGACAGACAGACAGACAATCAAACAGACAGACAGACAGCCAAGCAGACGGACAGACAGACAGACAGACAGACAGACAGCCAGACAGGCAGACAGGCAGACAGACAGACAGACAGACACACAGACAGACAGACAGACAGACAGACAGACAGACAGACAGACAGACAGGCAGACAAACAGATAGACAGACAGACAGACAGACAGCCAGACAGGGTCAAACAGCCAGACAGACTTAATTCCATTAAAAGCCGTTAAGCTTGTATACGAGTAAGTATGTATGTAGCATGACTACATAATAAACCATGCGGGCAAAGTGCATGAATATAAAAATCCATTTAATGATAAATTTTTCTACAATTTCCATAGCATTGAAGCTATAAGAAACTAACTGAAATATTCTGCCAGTTAAAATAAAAATTAGCAGCTCCCTATACCGCTGAGCAGGTTGAAAATGATTTATGAGAAATTGCAAGCAGGCGACAGGCACAATAGCTAGATAAGACTTCACCGCAGGGCAGCAGCGCACTTAAACACCCACTGAGTAGGGTTAGAAGATACACTAAATATATGAATAGAATAGCTTTTCTAACGTCACACGAACCATCAGTTTCAGGCTGGATGAACTTCAACAGCTAAAAGCCCCTCGAACACACACAGACACCCCCCAGCTCTTCCATTCCGGCCTCCTGTCACGCCTTTCCTCTAATAAAAAACAGAGCCTATACTCCTAAAGATGAAGAGAAATGAAGATGAAGAAGAAGCTGTGAATAATAAGCACTATAAAACGGGGCCAATCTACAAGCACATATAGAATATATGTTCAATCCTAACGCCTCACTGCAGCTCTCAGTACGTAATTGAATTGCGGCTGTTGCTGCCGCTCCGTTCTCTCTGTGCGCTCTCTCTCTCTCTCTCTCTCACTCTCTCTCTCTAGCTGGCCTTTTTCTATTCCACCGCACCAAGTTATATAGACGCATTCTAGATTCTACAGAATACATTAGCACTATAGTTGAATCTGCTGAGACTCAAGTCTGATAGATACTGTGCATATAATTATCGACTATATCCATCTAGATATTAATTGCAATCCAGTGGCGCTGTAATGGATTGCTAAATATAGTTAATATAATATAGATTCTATATTATAAAAGCCAACATAGGAAAGCTGCTACAAGGCACGGCTTTGCATCCTAATAGCCTGCTGGATAGATAAAGGCGCTGTAGAATTAGTCAGTCACTACCAGATGCCGCATAACTGCACATCTTTATCAGTTAGGGAAACTTAGCCCAATTAGACTATAGCTATAGCCAATTTAGACAGACAGACAGACAGATAGACGGACAGACAGACGGACAGACAGACAGACAGACGGACGGACAGACAGACACACAGACAGACAGGCAGACAGACAGACAGACAGTCAGACAGACACACAGACACACAGACAGACACACACAGACAGACACAGACAGACAGACAGACAGACAGACAGACAGACAGACAGACAGACAGACGGACAGACAGACAGACAGACAGACAGACAGACAGACAGACAGACAGACAGACAGACAGACAGACAGACAGACAGACAGACACACACAGTCAGACAGGCAGACAGACAGACACACAGACAGACAGACAGACAGACACAGACACACAGACAGGCAGGCTCACCGGGCACAACGGGCCCTTCGTCCAGCTTGTAGATGTCCTTGACAAAGTTGTAGGTGTCGTCAGAGATGTGCACACGGCCTGGCTGGCCAGAGCTCTCCATCTCGTTAGCCAGGGTGACATCATTGGACCAGACGTCGAATTTAAATCGCATTTTTCCGACAATGCCGCAGGTGACCGTTCCTGCGTGACATTGAAATGTTTAATCAATTAGAATGATTAATAAAAGTACATTCTAATAAATAACACATTCTACACACTTGACTTTATTCAAGGTCATCAAGGTCATAGATCGGTGTGGCGGTCAACTGCACTGCATTAGCGTGGCGCATGTACACTCGCCTTGGGTTGACTACGGATTATAAACTGGGTACTAACCGCAGCCAACGAAGCTTAACTTGCGTAGGAATGCTTAGAATGGCACTTAATAACATTAACTGAATATATAACGCTTGGATAGAAACGATGCAAAGTGCAAACCCGGAAATTAAGACTCATTATAACAAAGTTCGGTGCTGCGATAGCCCGCTTAAGCATCCCTCACCAGTGTGCACTCCCACTCGCATGTTGACGGCCTCCTCGTGATCCCTGTCGAATTCTCGAATAGCTTCAACCATGGCGCGGCCCATTTCAACGCAGCACTCGGCATGATCGGGCTTGGGCTCCGGACAGCCGGCCACGCAGTAATAACAGTCTCCGAGGGTTGCAATTTTCTCGCAGCCAGACTTGTCGCACAGGTCATCGAATCGGCCAAACAGATCGTTAAGCAGGTACACCAGGTGGGGTGCAGTCTTGCCCGAGCTCATATTAGTGAAGCCCACAATATCGGCAAACAGTACAGACACGTCCTGCAGTTGTTTGACGTAGAATTTGCGGAATTTGGCGTCGGATTTGCCCGGACCGCCGCTCGGTCCGTTCTCGGTGCCGCCTTCTCCAGTCTCAGTGATGGCCTTGGCAACTGACTCGGGCATCAGAGATTTAATCATTGCGTCCTTGGACTCTTTCTCGTGGGCTTGATCTCTTTTTAGGCGGGCGCCTTCGCACAGGCGGAGATAGGTGGAGCGGCGACGGACCTTAATGGAATCGAAATTAACCGAACGCTTAGCCCCTGAATCTAGATAATTTCTTAGAGGTTTGTGTAATCCCCTTGGGGTTTTAAAGTACAGTAGACTCGTAGAATTAAAAAAAACATTAATATTACTTTAAGATGCCTGATTCCGGCATAAACTTGACTTAGCTCGTAATTGATTAATTGTTCTGGTAAAATCAATTAAAAAGCTATAGCGAATGCACTGTACTTCGGGGGGGGGGTACAGAAAGGAGAGAGAGAGGCAGGGGGAAAGCGTCACTGTCCAATCAGTTTTATTAGCGAAAAAGATAGGAGGGCTAGAGAGGAACAAGTTAAGTGTTTTATTGCTCTAATCGATTCAAGCTTGGACCATAGACAACACAAACCGACTATGGGTAAAGGGGAGTGGTTATAAAGACAGAATATATTTAATTTCAGAGGCTCGTTTGTTTTTTAATCGATCTAATAGTCTATGGCATTTTCACGCCTCCGTACTGGAGCTCAGGCTCTACATAAGGAACTTCTGACTGACAAACACCGATTTAATTATAGACTTTAAACAATACAACAAGACTTGGAAAACTCTAGGCTCTATCCGAAATAGGAAAAAAGGCAAGCATGCCCCGCAAGTGCAGCGTGTTTAACTGTTATACAAACTATCAGAATAAGAAAGCCGGCGGCAGGCCTAAGACTAGTGTGTATTCGTTTCCGAAGGACTGTCAGGAAAGAGAATTATGGAGGCTGGCCCTGCCTAATCAGCCAACAGTGAGTACTGCTGTGTGAAGTAGATTGGATTGAGGGTGTGAATGGGTACAGGGATTGAGGAAGAAAGACAGGATAGCAACTGAGAGAAGAGGGAAGGGAGGAGAGGAGAGGGAAAGAGAGGAGAGGGAAAGAGAGGAGAGGGAGAGGAGAGGGAAAGAGAGGAGAGGAAAAGAGAGGAGAGGGAAAGAGAGGAGAGGGAAGGGAGTAGAGGAGAGGGAATGGTGGAGAGGGAAAGAGAGAAGAGAGAAGGGAGGAGAGGAGAGGGAAAGAGAGGAGAGGGAAAGAGAAGATAGGGAAGGAGAGGAGAGGGAAAGAGAGGAGAGGGAAGGGAGGAGAGGAGAGGGAAAGAGAGGAGAGGGAAAGAGAGGAGAGGGAAAGAGAGGAGAGGGAAAGAGAGGAGAGGAGAGGGAAAGAGAGGAGAGGGAAAGAGAGGAGAGGGAAAGAGAGGAGAGGGAAAGAGAGGAGAGGGAAGGGAGGAGAGGAGAGGGAAAGAGAGGAGAGGGGAGGAAAGGAAAGAGGAGGAAAGGAGAGAGGAGAGGAGAAGGTGAGGAGAGGCAAGGGAGAAGAGGAGAGGGAAGGGAGGAGAGGATTATAGGATAACGGGCACACAACCGGGGGGATAAAAAACAACATGCTAAACAACCCATTACTACAGACGGTCACAGACCACATGGGCGTATGCGGCAAGCACTGGCCACCGAGCGCCCCAATGATCAAGAGACGCCGTCTAGAGAGGCCGAAACATCCTCCATCAGTTTTTATAACTGAGTATTCAAAGGAGTCAAACAGTTCTGGAGCCTGTAAGTCTAGCATATTTAAGCATCATTTATTCCACAAAATAAATTATAAATCCTGTTGGCTCAGAAAACATATTCAAGCATAGAAACACGATACTAGAAAGAGCTGGAGAAAGAAAATATAGGCAGTTGCAGCTGCAAATTAGGCTTAAGAAATTCCCGGACTTAAGAGCCCGCGTTTTGCTTAATATACTGAATCAGTCATCCAAGGACAGGAAGTGTGTGACCATAGACGCCTGTCAGGATAGAGATCTGGATTTGAAACTTGGGCATTTTTATGGATTAGGTTTAGTCAATAGAATCTTTTCCAAGCCTGAAAAAATGGAGACTTCACCCCGCTAAATCGCTGTGGCACATTTTCAAATTCTTTTTATAAATTATTAACTGACTATAAGTTTATCGATAGGACTGAAATATTGGAAACCAGAAAGCACAGAGTCAGTCGAGTCACTTTCACAAGCTTGAATCTTCACAAACTCGAATCTTCACAAGCTCGAATCTTCACAAGCTCGAATCTTCACAAGCTCGAATCTTCACAAACTCGAAGCTCCACAAGCTCGAATCTTCACAAGCTCGAAGCTTCACAAGTTCGAATCTTCACAAACTCGAAGCTCTACAAACTCGAATCTTCACAAGTTCGAATCTTCCCAAGCTTGAAGCTCCACAAGTTCGAATCTTCCCAAGCTTGAACCTCCACAAGTTCGAATCTTCCCAAGCTTGAAGCTCCACAAGTTCGAATCTTCCCAAGCTTGAAGCTCCACAAGTTCGAATCTTCCCAAGCTTGAAGCTCCACAAGTTCGAATCTTCCCAAGCTTGAAGCTCCACAAGCTCGAATCTTCCCAAGCTTGAAGCTCCACAAGTTCGAATCTTCCCAAGCTTGAAGCTCCACAAGTTCGAATCTTCCCAAGCTTGAAGCTCCACAAGTTCGAATCTTCCCAAGCTTGAAGCTCCACAAACTCGAAGCTCCACAAGTTCGAATCTTCACAAACTCGAATCATCACAAACTCGAAGCTCTACAAGCTCAAAATTTCAAAAGCTCGAAACTCCACAAGCTCGAATCTTCCCAAGCTTGAACCTCCACAACCTCGAATCCTCACAAGCTCGAAAATTCAAACCGTCAAAGTTTAAGCTGAATAAACTTTGACTTTTGACTTAATAAAGTTTAAGAAACACAAACAGATAAATATTTGCGCCTTCCATTCCAGATTCCGTTTTTTAAAAAGTCCCTGAAACGTGACAGAGAATGAATGGGAGGGGAGAGTAGCGGAACAAGGAGCGAAAATACGGCTGGTTGGTCGTAAATTCTTTCAGCCCTCAGGGGTCCTCCCTAGAGGAGCACCAAAAGTGCACAACAGTCTGTGCCGGAGGTT
The DNA here is from genome assembly GCA_002269645.1 of Macrostomum lignano. Lineage (NCBI taxonomy): Eukaryota > Metazoa > Platyhelminthes > Macrostomidae > Macrostomum > Macrostomum lignano. Next base: position 244,601 of record NIVC01001677.1, on the reverse strand, counting down.
GGAAAATCCGATTTCGCCCCGGGAAGGCAGAAAAGCCGAACTACTGAGAGAGAAAGTTGGTAGGGAGCGAATGCCAGGACCAATATATTCAGTCTCCGCAGGTTCTGCCTGAAGGCTAATATTAATCTGGCAGACTTTGTACTAGCTTAGCAGTATAGCATTTTTCACGCTCTCTGGGGTGCGCGAGAGGTTTATAAATATAGGCACAGATGCTGCAGGCTAATATTGCAACACATGCTTAGAGGATTTCTATTTTAATTAAATAATTATAAACTGTGATGCAACTATTAAGGTCTTGGTAGCGGTTAGCTAAAAATTAAGACTCACATATTTTTTCTCCCTACTCCTCACCTTTTCCTTACTCACCCCCCTCTCTCTATCTTCCTCTCCCTCTCTTCCTCTCCTTCTCATCCCTCTCTTCCTCTCCCGCTCATCCCTCTCTTCCTCTCCCTCTCATCCCTCTCTTCCTCTCCCTCTCATCCCTCTCTTCCTCTCCCTCTCATCCCTCTCTCTTCCTCTCCCTCTCATCCCTCTCTCTTCCTCTCCCTCTCATCCCTCTCTTCCTCTCTGTCTCATCCCTCTCTCTTCCTCTCCCTCTCATCCCTCTCTTCCTCTCCCTCTCATCCCTCTCTCTTCCTCTCCCTCTCATCCCTCTCCCTCTCATCCCTCTCTCTTCTGTCTCATCCCTCTCATCCCTCTCTTCCTCTCCCTCTCATCCCTCTCTCTTCCTCTCCCTCTCATCCCTCTCTTCCTCTCCCTCTCATCCCTCTCTTCCTCTCCCGCTCATCCCTCTCTTCCTCTCCCTCTCATCCCTCTCTTCCTCTCCCTCTCATCCCTCTCTCTTCCTCTCCCTCTCATCCCTCTCTCTTCCTCTCCCTCTCATCCCTCTCTTCCTCTCTGTCTCATCCCTCTCTCTTCCTCTCCCTCTCATCCCTCTCTTCCTCTCCCTCTCATCCCTCTCTTCCTCTCCCTCTCATCCCTCTCCCTCTCATCCCTCTCTCTTCTGTCTCATCCCTCTCTCTTCCTCTCCCTCTCATCCCTCTCTTCCTCTCCCTCTCATCCCTCTCTTCCTCTCCCTCTCATCCCTCTCTTCCTCTCCCTCTCATCCCTCTCTCTTCCTCTCCCTCTCATCCCTCTCTTCCTCTCCTTCTCATCCCTCTCTATTCCTCTCCCTCTCATCCCTCTCTTCCTCTCTGTCTCATCCCTCTCTCTTCCTCTCCCTCTCATCCCTCTCTTCCTCTCCCTCTCATCCCTCTCTCTTCCTCTCCCTCTCATCCCTCTCTTCCTCTCCCTCTCATCCCTCTCTCTTCCTCTCCCTCTCATCCCTCTCTTCCTCTCCCTCTCATCCCTCTCTTCCTCTCCCTCTCATCCCTCTCTTCCTCTCCCTCTCATCCCTCTCTTTCTCTCCCTCTCACCCCTCTTCCTCTCCCTCTCATCCCTCTCTTCCTCTCCCTCTCATCCCTCTCTTCCTCTCCCTCTCATCCCTCTCTTCCTCTCCCTCTCATCCCTCTCTTCCTCTCCCTCTCATCCCTCTCTTCCTCTCCCTCTCATCCCTCTCTTCCTCTCCCTCTCATCCCTCTCTTTCTCTCCCTCTCACCCCTCTTCCTCTCCCTCTTAACACTTCTTCTCCCTCGCACCCGTGTAGTTTACTCCTCCAATTCTTGCCATTGCTACTAAGCGATACATATTAATTGCTGCCACTGCCTAAGACATTAGCACTCAATCAGCAACTTATTTAGTGCAATTCCTACTGTGTCCTTAAAATCGACTCGTGCCCAAGCCAAACGTTGGGTGAAGTAATTAATAGATTTCATACAGGAATCAAGCGTGGCCCAGCTGAAGGACAACACGAGTCAAGGACTAAGAGAGACAGACAGAAAAGACAGAATTTCTCTCTTTTTAGACAGAAAGGCAGATTGAAAGGCAGATCTGCTGACCGTGTCCCCAACACACAATTGTCTATACTTATAAGCTTGCAAGCCCAAGTCCACACACTGTCTGTGAGTACACAGATGATTAACTATGCATTATTCAGTTTGTGCGATGCTCTCTGTACAAGATGTGTATTCTTGTATACACAACTAGTGACCTCAGCTCTTATTATTAATTTATCAGGGTACAATGCAATCTGGATAACAGGATTGGCATCAACACTTAGTTAAGTAGAAATCAATGATGATGAAATAAACTCAATAATGTATTCTATAATATTAAATTAAACAATATAAAGTGGAAAAAGCAACTATCTTCTTCAAATCAAAACTCCCACACGCAGAAAAACTTATATTGTGAGCAAAAGGACTTCTATATAGATACACTGGCCCTCAATATATATAGACACACTGGCCTTCAATATATATAGACACACTGGCCTCCAATATATATAGACACACTGGCCTTCAATATACATAGACACACTGGCCTTCAATATATATAGACACACTGGCCTCCAATATATATAGACACACTGGCCTCCAATATATATAGACACACTGACAGCCTGACATCCAATATCCATAGATACACTGGCCCTCAATATCTATAGACACAGTAGCACTTACCCTAGACCAACCTCCCTGTATAGTACATAGCAAATGCAAACTACAGTCGCAGAACTCTCATCAGTCAGTTTAAATTTACAGAATTAAAACTCACCTGCGACATAATGTGCAACTGAAATCCAACAATTTGCACTCCAATTAGCATCACAGCGTGAGAAGTTAGAATCAGTGGCGTCTCAACTCCAATGAAGAACACTAGGCAGAGTATGTACAAGCCGCTCAGCAGTATGCCGTAAAGAAGGCAAAGGTACAAGGGTATTGGTATCAGGGTGTACGATACCATAACCACCTGTTGGAGTTGAAACCGCAAGTTAACAGATTGAATTTTTTCGAATATAGATAGCTCTTGCGAGAGGAAATCCCATTCGTCTTTCCAAAGCCATTCCAAGAGAAAATTCCATTTGTTTTCAAGGTCATTTAAGTGGAAAATGTGATTTAAAGGTCATTTTAAATTAAAAATCCATTTGTGTTCAAGGTCATTCTAAACGGAAGCCTAATGGTTTCGAGGTCATTCTAAATGGAAAGCTAATTGTTTTCAAGGTCATTTAAATCGGAAACCCATTTGTTTTATTTTTCAAGGTCATTCTAAATGGAAGCCTAATGGTTTTCAAGGTCATCCTAAATAGACATATATTTGTTTTCAAGGGCATTTAAATGGAAAATGTGATTTAAAGGTGATTTTAAATTAAAAATCCATTTGTGTTCAAGGTCATTCTAAATGGAAGCCCATTTGTTTTCAAGGTCATTCTAAACGGAAGCCTAATGGTTTTCGAGGTTATTCTAAATGGAAATCAAATTGTTTTCAAGGTCATTCTAAACGGAAGCCTAATGGTTTTCAAGGTCCTCCTAAATGGAAATCTAATTGTTTTCAAGATCATTTGAACTGTGACTAGACTGTGAGTCTATGTCCAGCCTCACCTGTAAAACTCCGGCAAAATCGAAAATCGGCAAATATCCATAGTCCTCATCGCCTTTCAAAGCGGCCATATTGGCCAGTAGTAGGCCGCCTTTAACCACCACGGCAATCAGCGACAATACAAGAGAAAATCGCGGAAATAGCGCTCGAACGTAAGTAGCTCCAAGTAGTAGGACAAAGACGAGAATAGTAGCGACCTCAGTTAGCACCAAACCCCACCACATTGGAGTTTGGCGAATAGCAAAATAGATAAGCCAGACCAGAGAGCACAGGGCCAGGTAGGCGCAGGCACATCTCAGCCTGCCCACCGACTGCTGGTAGCTGATTCTCTGATAGTGAGCCTCCAGCACGCTCGATGCAAAGCAGGGATTCAACACCGAACCAGAGGAACGATCGAATAGTGTCAGTCGGCGTCCTTGACGGCCACCGCCGCCTTCTACTCGACGTTTTCCGCTAATTGGATCAATGTCCACTTCCTCGGTGTCTTTAGTAAACTTGGCCTTCTCGCTTGGCCCGGCCTCGTCAGCCATTGCAGCTGGTTTTAGCAGAGTGGGCGCCGATTTAAAGAGATTCGATAATGCCAGTAAGGGAGGGTGAGTATGGGGGGAGTGCCAAGTGTGCAGGTGACGGGTTTCTCACACTACAAGTTCCACGTTCAAGATTTAAGCACAGTATTTCATCAAATTGGGCCAATACAGCGAGGTGAGGTGGCTTGCTTGAAAATTCATATATAATAATAATTTCTTCAATTACTTGACAGGTGCATGGCCTATGGCTGTCAGTTTAGATAGACTTATTAAGCATTTTATCCTTAGCATATGAGACAAGCATGTAGCAGATAAGAAAAAGGAAGCATCAAGTTCAATCATGCATAGATGATTTCTTGCTATTAAATTAATCCTTATTGATTATTATTTAAGATTTACAATAAGCTATGCTTGTGCTTAATCAACTCTGCTTTTACAAGTGGATATGTAATTAGGCCAGATATGCAATTAATAGTTTAGCTATAGTTATTGAGTAGTGCATAGGAAGGCTGCATATGGCTGTTTAGTCTAGGGACTATAGGGTGCCCATATATCCTCAATTATCCTAGCTAATGTTGGTACACATTTTATAGTTAGGTGAACTAAAGCAATGTAGAATAAAGTATTGTGAAATGTCTTGCTCAAGGACATAAATTGTTCTAATAGAATTGGGAATTCAACCTTCAATCTTCTTCTTTAATCTTTATTAAATTATTGCTTTGTTTTTGTATCAATAAACTGATTAGATAATTTCTTTGATATATTATACTATATACTTTAAAAATAAAAAAGTTTATTTTTTACTTATAAAGAAAAAAGAAGGGGTTAGCTTTTTCTTTCTAGAAAACCTATAATTAGAGTCCTATAAAAATACAATTAAGATATTTTTTTCTAAAATATAGACATAAACTTTTTGTCTTTTTGCCCCTAATGATTTATCATCTAAATCAAAAAAATAAATTATAAAAACCCCTAAACTAAATTACTTATATATTCTAGAAAAAGAAAAATGGAAAAAAGTTGTTTTAATAAAGTAAAAGTAAAATACTTCCTATAATCACTCTTTAGTTATTCAATAATATATTGTATTCATTTCAATCTAAACCTTAAGTTTTGTCTAAGATGCATACATAATTGGTATTTTTAATTATATTTTTCAATGTTCTTATTCTTAGAAAAAAGCTATAGATGCCTCAGTTTGCATTAAGGCGCACCAATGACCAATTTGCAAACAAGCTTTAGTTACCCTACGAGGCTCTACTAGAGGGTATACTTTTGCACTTTTGTAAATAAATGGTATTTGTGGGGAATGTGCATTATATTCTTTCTATTCTTTTGTTTACAATAGCCCTCCTCTTCTACTTGCTAAGGGTTTTTATACCTTGGTTTGAGCATTAGCTCTTGCATTCTCACTCTTGTTCTCTATTTAGCTATAGTCATTTTAAAAATTAAATTAATACAAATAGGTCTATAAGTATAAGTATTAAATTATAAGATAATTATAGCTTATAATATGAATAAAAAAGTAATATACTAATTATTAATTAAAAAACATAACATAAAACCATACTTAGACTAAATTGTATAATAAATACAAAGTGCACCTAATAAATGATTAAAAAGTTTAAAGTTATATTAATTGATGACATACATACTCATAGCCTAGCCTACAGGCCTATCATATCAAATTAGGTCTAGTTACGAGCAAGTAAAACACATTGAAGCTGTGTCAAGTGGTTTTTTTATAAAACCATTCTGGGTACAGAACACCATACAGCAGCAACAGCCCAGGGACGGGTAGTCGTTTATGTTGTAGACAACTGACAACACTAGTCACTAGCTACTGTGGTGCATGTAAATGAAATAAGCTTTTAAACATACATATAGAATTAACCATACAAGAATTTTTTTAAAAATATGTAGGTTTTTTCCTTGTAATTTAGTCAGATAGTAATTAGCTAAGCTAAGATTAAGAATTGATTTTCGATAAAATCGTAAAAGTGCCTTGATTTTAAACGATTAAAAGTTCCATGATGCTAATACAAATGTGAAAATGTTTATTTTTTCGTTTTTAATAAAATGCAACTGCTTTAATAATTAATGTTTTAAAAAAAGAAACAAAACAAAAAACAATATGCATCACAAATTACCTTTAAAGAAAAGTTTCTACTTTGTTTTACCCAGCATTCATGCTTTTATTTGAACAAAAGTATTTCAGCATAATTTTAAAACGTGTATTAGTTATGAAATTATATTAATTAGTTTTGGTATATCATCTTACACCTACCTCAGCTAAAAGTAGATATCACCTATTGACAAAAGCGAGGCACAAAAAAGTACCAGTAGGTCTATATTCAACACTGTCATGTGAAGTTAGTTTTGTCTGTTTGACACCTTGACCTAGTCTAGGACTTGATTTTGTACTTTTCGTCTTGTTTAGATCTTGAATTTAGTCTAGAGTCTAGATTACATTTTAGATGGATTTTGATCGCTTCTGTAACTACGACTAGATGCAGCAAAGTTGTTTCTTATAGAAAATCTTCAATATCCGCCTTCAATAGAGTCGTGTTTTGAAAATTTGTCTGCTTAGGCCTATCTTTTTTAGATGTGGCTAGGGGGGCTGACCCAATAAGACGTGGCTTAAAATTGTACCATGTAGTCGTAGAGTCCTAACGAGTCTAGCATATTACTTATTTGAGTTAAGCTTGAGATGAGTAGGCCCAGTAGTAGTAGTAACAAAAATAGCGATCTTTTACTGTTGCACATTTTAAAATTTTACTTATTTTCTTAGAAATCTAATTAAAATTTGCGCAGAATGGTATGGCTTGAAAGATTTGTCTCTAGCACAGTCTGACTATCAATCTGGTGGGTAAACCCAGACTAGTTAATGAAGACAAAGTCTTTTCGCCCCAGTGAGCTTTGGGGTTGGAATTTTATAATACCTAGTGTTGTATCGATTATTTAAAGACTTTCAAGGCATTATTAACGCTGATGCTCCTAATATTTTGCGTCGTGTCATACATAAAGTTAGCCTAATAGATAAAGTAGGGCGAGAGTTGTAAAATGTCTCTAACGTCAAATGATTTATAGGAAGGGAATTAGGGATGTCGATTCCCCAGGGAATTATCTTATCGGGGACCCCGGTTAAATTCCCCGGAGAGTATTCCCCGACAAGCTCCCCGGGGAGCACTCCCGGGGTCAACATCCCTAGAAGGGAAACTACGAGCATAAGTTCTGCAACACATATACAAGTAGCTAAGCATTAATAGACGCACTGCACCGATAAAATGTAATGGAATTGCTCGAATCACCGACACCAAGACCCATAAAACTGGAGAAACTGGCAGGATATAGTAGATACATGTAGGTCAGAATCAGAAGTGATCATGGGTGGGTGGGTCAAGTGATCATGGGTTCGACCTCGATTGTATTATTCCTTCTTAATCTTATGCAATTAATTGTAAATTAGGTATGAAGTAACAGTAATTATCCTTGACCATGCTAGAGTAAAGACAAGTCAAAGTCAAGTTAATAAAAATAGACACACAGTGTAACAATAACAATGGTTTTTAGAGCCATTTTTCTTGTCTGTGTTTGTCTTTGTACATACATGTACATTTGGGAAGACTTATCTGGACCCAATCCCTTCTTATTCTACATGTACGCTGTTTTGGGTATGGGGGTTAGAGTTGGGCCGTCTGACACCCCCCTCCCCCCCCTACCATAGTGGACTGGAGAGAAAGAAGCACATGCTATCGCTATTGGCTAGCCTGTCATTCTCTTTCTCTTTACCTTCTGTCTTGTGTAGCGTACACTATCCAATGCACAAGGCCCAACTTTCCACTAAAGGAAGGTTCATATAGTCCGCCCATGGGCTTCCTCTTGCTTTCGCGTACACTCAAGGCCACTCACTCTCAACACCAGCCACTAGAGGCTTGTTTTAAATAATCGATCGATAATATTAAATGTACACTTGAAAGCTTGCTTTGGATCCTAGCAGAAGGGGGAGAAAGTGGCCAAGGCCACCACACCCCACAAGGCAGGCAGGCCGGCCCGAGTGCGATAACGAATGACAAAAAAATAGAAAAGTACAATTTACACATCAACTTTCAATACAATAAATACAATAATAGGTACGGTATTAATGACAGTGTATTTTCGCACAAAGTAGCTACGTTCAAACCACCAGCACGTAAACAGCTAAAATTTCACTGTTTATGAAATTTTATAAAATTTAACACATCATTTTAGATATTGAAAACTTTTAAAGGAGGGTATTACTGTTGCATGTGACTATAAAATCGTGGTAGGTATAGCTGATGATGAAACTGGTGATTGGTATCTAGCTTTTTTGATAACTTAGCCGGTTAGACCCCGAAATAGCTATTGTAATTTGTAACGCTGGAGCCAAATACAAATACAATGGAGCAATTAGTTTCTCTCAAATCTGTCTCTGCCAGTGCCAGTTTAGTCCATAGTAAGTAACCAAAGTAAAATACCCATTAGTGGTCCCGTTTCTAATGTTTATAAATATTAAGCTTCAGTTTACTTTTGGCACAGTATGCAATTTTGAAAATTCACCCTAATAACGGTTTGCACCAGCAGGAAAGCAACTATTTTGTTGTTGGAAATCGGATTAAGCAGTCAAAAGAGTGTATTTCTATGAAAAAAAGGTACTTTTTTTCCATTTTTTCAAATATTTAAACAGGTTTCGCTCTTTCAATAAAAAAATCATCGCAGTACCTTAAAGTACAGTTAGTTTGGAATTAGATGACGGCGTTGAATTGTTTCTTCCATATTCCAAAAATTATAATGAGCACTTTTCCTCAAATCAGTTTGAGATCATGATTTTTAGTCTTTCGTCGATAACTTTCTGATTTCAAATGTCTAAGAATTGAAAACTTCCACACTTGTGTATCTTTGAATTGCGCATCAATTGGTGCATAGTATGTATGCTTAACTATTAGCAGTATAGAAAAAAATGCAAAAAAATGTAAAAGTACATTTTCAATTTTTGCATTTTTTGCAACCAAAGTGCCAACTTTTTGATACAATTGAAAAAAACAACCCAATAATGTTATGCATCTTAGTAAGGCGCACCTATAACCCTCGAACATTTTTAGCTCGAGTTTTAATGTGCATGAGGAAATGCACTTTTGTAAAGACATAATCTTAAGACAAACATTTCAACTGAAGCCTGTTCCTTTTCTCCGCAGTGAATCCATACAAAACTATACTCGTTAAATAGATCAGATTCTTCTCTTTAAAATGACACCTCACTTGTGAAATTCGCACTTGTAGTTTTGAAGTTACAGCAGTTTTTGTGAGATTTTTCTTGTCATTTTTTCGATGCACACGTCTCATATTATTATATTCGTCACAAGCCAGACCACCCAATGCGCTTCGCGCATTGGCTGGCTGTTTGTTCCTCATGCTCGGCACTTTGTGCCTCGCGCGTTCGCTCCGCTCACCCCACAAACCCAAGGACACGCGCTTCGCGGAGCTCACTGGGAACTAGTCAGTAGGGGTTAAACCAGATCTCAATCTTGATCTCAATTGTTAAGACAAGATCTTGGCACTTTTCTCAATCTTGATCTTGGTTTTGAGATCTCAAAATCTAGGACTATGTGATGTGACTAATGTTGACTATGATGAGATGATATTAATATTAATATTATTTCATCATATTATTTATATTTGATATATGTCAAGTTACTAACAAGCTTAATATTATGTATTAATTGTTTTTTCCTCTATTAGGCCTATTATCATTATGCATATATTTAATAAATAAATAATAATATCTATTATTAGTAGGGCCTACTAAGCTAAATAAGATAGAATAATATAAGAAGGCTTATTAGATGGCTAGATCTCAATTAAACTTAACTTGAATATTAATTGAATCTCTATTATTTTAAAAGTATAGATCTTAAGACTAAAAAATCTTATAAATATAGGCTTATATGATATTGTCTAACCTCTATTACTAGTATTAGGCCTAGGCCTAGGTAATATAATAGGACAGATGTAATAGACTTACTTATTTATCATTAAACCAAATAGAAACTAATTAAAAATAAATTGCACTATTAAATCAATACAAAGTTATATTAAGCAAAAGTTTCTAACAAATTTTCTTTGTTAACATACATGCCCAACCTTACAATTTTATGGCATAGGCCTATGACTAAAACTGCCACATACTAAGACTGCCACAGCTATTATTGGCTTTTGGTATAGTATTGAGATAGAATTACCAATTTTCTAGCATTGCAATTCCTTTCATAAGTTTCTTTTTTGTAGCCTTGTCTTATTGGCTCTCTTATCTATTTGTCTCCTTTTAATTCTAGCTCTATCTAATAAAACATTAAGCCAAATTTCTTCATTAGATTCCCCTAAGTATAGCAGTCTTGGTATGTAGTGGTCTTGGTCCAATACCAATTTCACCTGTCTGGTGCAACTTAGTTTTGTCCAGATTTGCAACTCAGTTCCTCTTAATTGCAATTTAGTTCGCCCCAATTGTGACTTAATTTTCATTTTGTATATGACTTTTCTTGCTTTTTTCTTTTTTCTTCTTTTTCTCTTTCTCTCTCTTCTTTCTCCTCAATCCTCACTCTCTTTTCCTTCCTTTCTTTTCCTTTTCTCTTCCTCTCCTTTCTTCAAATTTTTGTGTTTTTGATTTTGTGACTTACCTTGGCCAGCAGCCATTTCACCTGTCTAGTTTGGACAAGACAGATGAGTGTTAGGCATGTATGTTTGTTAATTAAAAATAGAACTATATTGTTTTTTTTTCAAAAATCATCATATCTGTATTATAGATATGGACCAAAATATTAGTTGGATAACCTATGATAGGCTTAGTTTATTTAAAAAATTCCAACTAAGCCTTTTCTACTATAAATTAATAGGTCTAGTCCATTTTGTTTTAGTAATAGCCATTCCAATAATAGCTATTGTGGTAATATTAGCTACTTTAGTAATAGATAGGGCCTACTAGTAACAAATAAGAATAATTGCATATAATGATTAATATGCTTATACATACATGCGCAACCCCCTGATTTATACTAGCCATGCGACCAAAAATGCAACTTACCTGTAAAAGAAACCCTAATACAATTTTAGGTAAATGACAGGAGTAACTATAACTGTCTTATAAAGGCTAAATGCCTCATTATCTAATTAGTACTATGTCTGTATTATTTAGGCTGGGCATTTTTGCAACTTTCCCCTGGTCCACCACAATTTACAATGGCCAGATTGGCCAGGTCAGCCAGCAGTTGCGCATGTATATGCTTATAGAATTATATTCTAAAAAAGCAAATAAACTTTTTAAAAAAGAGAAAAAAATTAAGATAAGCCTATACTTTTATATATTGAAAGATTTAGATTGATGTAAAAACTATATTATATATTATAAGATATTGAAATTATTCAAGTGTTTTAATCAATCCATTTTATTTTCTAACTATATATGTTCCAAATATTATCTATAATGACTGAAAATTGTATATACTAGAATCTCTAAGTTAGTGACTTGATATTATAATATAATCTAATTAATTTTTCATTAGTTATTTCAATATTTAATAAAAATGTACCTAGTGTGTGTTTATTTTTTTACAAAGTCAAAATGAAAGTTTAAACAAATTATATTTATTTAGAAAATGGAACTATTTTTGGCAATAAAGTATTTGATGTATTTATTATTAAATTAATAGTTATGAATCTAGTTTGTTACCACAATTATAGCTATTACTAGTGTCTTACTAAAGTAGATTATAGTCTTTTCTACTAGGTTGACTAAGATTCCCATTGGAGCAAATAGGGTTTTTTACAAATAGTATCTGGTATGCTTGTGAAAAATTGCCTGCATGGCTACAGAGAAAGAAATTTCTATTTGCGCATAAGGTGCATGGTATATACGCAGCATGCGCTATGCATCTTATGCGTATAATGTCAGTGTAAGTATGTAGATGTATAATAGCAATGGGCACTTATGCCCCTGCATTAGCATCTTTACCATATTGCAGAAAGTATAGTATATACCAGAAAATTCTGGCATACAAACACTTTAGCTAGCATACATCTGGCGTTCAAGTGCTTTATCTAGCATTTATTTGGCATTGAAGGAGGAAATACAACCTTCAAGCACAATCATTAGCTTATAATTCTTAACTATACTTGTTCAAGCTTTTGATGCAGTGTACAAAAGCATTGAATTATATGAATTATGCTAAACAATCTTTGCTATAGAGTTAATTTGCAAAGTCATGACAATAAATTAGATTTTCAAACAATATACTAAAACTTTCTATAGTTTTAGTATATTGTTTGAAAACTATAGAAAGAAAGAAGAAAGAAAACTATAGAAAGTTTTTTTCTTTCTTTCTTTCAGAAATATACCTTAATCAATAATAAATGTAACTATTCTGTTTTACCAATTCTTTTCATTTTTTCAAATGATATATGTTTTCAATTTAATTTTTTATTGTAAATTATTTGCTATGCCTAAGCTTGATTGTTAGATTTTTTGCTTGTTAATCACACATTTTTAATTGGCATACAATTTACTAGAATTAGAAGACTATCTTAATTGGCATACTTTATTGGCGTGCACTTTACTAGATAGTCAGATACTTTCTGGCATATATATAACACAATCCACAATATGGGCATCTTGTGTGCTTTATAAATTTACATTTTATAATATATTTGTACAATTTGCCACCTCCTGATTAGAGTGATTGCCCATTTGTGCTCTTTTTCTTGTAACCAATTGTGCGCCTAATTTTAATTAAATTAGAGTAAGATTTTATACTTAGATAGATAATAAGTTAATAAAGAATTATATCAAGTTTAAGGCTAATTGTTTTATATGGAATAAACTTACAGATACATGAGCACTCCCTCTGAGTTATATACTAGCTATGCATCTTACATTTTGACCAAAAATGCAAATTACCTATGAAAGATACCTAAGCAAAAATTATGCTAATTTGAGTAAATGACAAGAGTAACTAACTGTATTATTAAGGCTAAATGCCTGCCTTATCATCTAATTAGTATCATGACTATAATTTTTGAATGGGCATTTATGCAACTTACCTTGGCTAGGCTCTTTGCCAGCCAGCTAGATTGGCTAGCTTAGTGGGGTGTTGTGCATGCATGTTATGGTAGCCATAAGTTAGTCAATTTTAAAACCCTTGTGTATATATCTGGCCAGATAAGGGAAAAAGAGGTAGATGGAGATTACAGTGGTTGTCTCAATGGCAAAAATACACTAAATTTAAAAGTTTACAGTGTCTTTCAAGATACTCTTTAAGATGCACATTTTTATACAATTATGTCCAAGTTAAAGATATAAGGAATGCAATGCCACTTAGTATTAAGTATTGACTGTTATAATTTGCCATGTCTTCAAGTATATTTGCAACCTTAAAAGCCATGTCCCCAAGTCTTTGTGTGCTGACATCATTTACAAGTTCATATGATTGATGATTACAATGTTGTGAAAATTAAAAATAGAGTATCAGGATAATGCTTGTTAAGATGGTTGTTTCAGCAGTGCAGATCCTATAGTGGGAGCTCAAGTTGCTTGGAAAGCCAGTTTGTGGCACAGAATACTCTATCTCTCAATCAGATAGTAGGACAGAGGGGTTTTACTATAATGCTGTTGTAGCATAAGTTTAATTTTACATTGGAACTTTTACACTGTGGAGATAGGAGCTAAGAACAATCTTATTTTATGGTGGCTTTATAGAATGGGCCAAGTGTTTGGAATTTCCCACTAAACTGTCATTGCTTAAAATAGTCTCTTGCAAAGAAGGCTATATAACTAAAGTTATTCCACAACACAGCACATCTATGTTCACTGAGTCCTATCGCCCGACCCCTTCCTCTGGGGGAAATGAATGAGCGGCAAAAACATCTAGGCAAAAAACAGAGTTACAGAGCTGATACTTTACATTTAGAGACATGACAGTGAATGAGTCAATGAAGAATTTTGTCAAGTTTGAAGTCAATCATTTATGTGAAGCAAACTTATAGCAGCGCCAAAGTTTAGTCAATTTTAAAACCCCTTTTCCATATCTCGCCAAATAAGGCAAGGAGAGAGAGGCGGAGGTTGAGGTGGTTGCTACGCTGACAAAATCAGACTTTAAAAGTACACAGTGCCGTTCAGAATTAACTTTAAGCCTCGAAATTTTAAACGATTGTCTTAAAATAGTTGAAGATTGTTTGCGTCAAATTGGAAGACGATTAGTAGCTTAAGCTCAGTAGCTTAAATGAGTTCTTTTCTACTAACAATTTTTCTGGTTTCTACTAACAATCGTTTAAACTATTTCTACTTTCTCTTCAATTACTTTATAAAAGGATAGGGTGGAAGGGTTGGATTTTGTCATACTCTTGTCTAGTCTGTCTTTCCTTCATGTCTTTCCTTCACCTCATTGTGGTTGTGTTAATATCATCATTTACTGTTAAGCCCGCATCCAGTGAATAATGTTAGCAATTACTACCCCAAGAATAGTCCGTCTTGCCAGTTTCAGTTTGTTTTCTGTAAGTAGGGACTGCATACATGCGCAACCTTGGGAATCACCCGGCCGTTTCTAATGGCAACACGCACATGTAAGTCGCTATTGGCTGAGAGCAGTCACGTGACTACTATTCCGTCCAATAGCAACTTACATGTGTGTGTTGCCAATAGAAACGGCCGGGTGAATCCATAGGTTGCGCCCAAGCATGGTAGGGAGTTTTCTAAAAGCTTCCACTGAAGAATCCCAGTCGTTTCTTTGTTTTGTTCAGAATCCAGATGTCTCTTGCTGGGGCTTTGTATAACTTTAAAAGCTATCCCTGTCCTTTCCTATTCCTCCTGTTTTGGCATTGACAGTGAAAAATAGGAAAGAGGATTTTAGTATTTTTTCCTGTCTGTACTCTTCCCCTATTGCTAGTCCTGAGAAGATCTGGCTAGAAAGTGAGGTAGGTGGTCTACGGTTTGCAAAAAATCAATTGGAGCCGGGACACAGGTGATAGGCAGGCAAGAGATTGAGCCAGAGGATACAGAGAAATTGGGCAGGATATGTGGGTTTGAGCCGGGGAAGGAGGGGAGAGCAGACCTGGGGAAGGTGAGAAGGGGAGGGAGGCTTCATCGCGTGTGCTCACCGAGTAGACAGGCTCGCTGGCAGAAGCAGTGTCAGACTCACCTTGGATGCAGAGGGACGAGAAATTTTAGCTTTGAAAAAAACCGGACGGACGCCTATGGGATGGTAGATGGCTTGTCTCTTCCCTCTTCTTCCCTTAGTGTGACTGTCTGCCCCCCCCCTCTTTACTTCTCTCCTCTCCATCATGATCTGGCCCCGTGCCTCCATTATTTCAACCTGGGCTACCTGTCGCAGCCAGGGTGCTCTGTGGTCTCAATACAATATTCCCGCGGCATGCCCAGCTGTTGCGTAGTCAACTGTAAACGCAGGGGCGGCGGTGCCGGTATGCCGAAAATGTTTCGCATACCGGTTGGACCGCCGGCCAGGCGACAGAAATGGATAGTGGCGCTGCGCCGCGGCGAGCCGTGGCAGCCCAATCCGAATTCGCGGGTGTGCGATTGTCACTTTTTAACCGGGGCCCCGGTTAACGATCCGAATCACGTGGACTATGCGCCTTGGCTGTTCTCCTGGACTAGTCCGGATAAAATCGGCAATGGGCATCTGCGTCTAAAAGAGTACAATGATTTGGTTAGCGAGATTGGTAAATCGAAATCATTGTAAATTGTTAAGTTCTTAAAGTAAGCTGAAAACAACAGCCTTGACAGGTCTTAACAGCAAAATTAATATAAATCAATTTCATTCTTGAGTTTTGGCGACAGTGTCGCCACAGATAGATACATAAATAGGTAGATAGGTAGATAGATGATAGATAGATAGATAGATAGATAGATAGATAGATAGATAGATAGATAGATAGATAAATAGATAGATAGATAGATAGATAGATAGATAAATAGATAGATAGATAGATAGATAAATAGATAGATAGATAGATAGATAGATAGATAGATAGATAGATAGATAGATAGATAGATAGATAAATAGATAGATAAATAGATAGATAGATAGATAGATAGATAGATAGATAGATAGATAGATAGATAGATAGATGATAGATAGATAGATAGATAGATGATAGATAGATAGATAGATAGATAGATAGATAGATAGATAGATAAATAGATAGATAGATAGATAGATAGATAGATAGATAGATAGATGATAGATAGATAGATAGATACATACATACATAAATAGATAGATAAGGTAGATAGATAAATAGATAGATAGATACATAGATAGATACATAGATACATAGATACATAAATAGATAGATAAATTCATAGATACATAGATAGATAGATAGATAGATAGATAGATAGATAGATAGATAGATAGATAGATAGATAGATAGATAGATAGACAGATTATAGATAGATAGACAGATTATAGATGATAGATAGATAGATGATGATGATAGATAGATACGAGTAGATAGATAGGTTGATTGACAGATTAATATATAGATCTAATAGTATATAGATTATAGAGTAGGTAAAAGGTGGATAAATTTATACAACAGATAAGATATAAAAACTAATAGGCTATGAGTATATAGTAGGATAAATACGCAGATATTTGGATGGATAAAAATGCAAAGCGCACGCAGCGACGAACATCACAATCTTGTTCATGACGCTAGTATTTGTTTTGTCAGCCTAACTGAGAATAAAGCCATCCAAAGTGAGAATCCTGCCTACGCTGACTGCGAAGGGCCTGGCTGCGCGCAGCCTTAGTCTATGGGCCATAGACTATAAAGGACAAGCAAAGTGATAAAAAGCCATCCAATGTGAGAATCCTGCCTACGCTGAATACGAAGGGCCTAGCTGCGTCCAGCCTAGTCTATGAGCCATAGACTATAAAGGACAAGCAAAGTTTTAAAAGACCAATCGATTCTCACATTGGATGGCTTTTTATCACTTTGCTTGTCCTTTATTGTCTATGGCCCATAGACTAAGGCTGCACGCAGCCGGGCCCTTCGCAGTCAGCGTGGGCAGGATTCTCACTTTGGATGGCTTTGTTCTCAGTTAGGCTGACAAAACCAATAGTTTAAGTAAGCAATGAAAGGCCCTATTCAGGTTCTTAGACTGTCAAAAGTTTGCTTATTAAAATTCATTTATTTTGTATTGCTAGCAGTTCTATGTACTATATGCACAGAGTCTAATTGTCTATGGCCAGAATTTAATTATTTCCCTGTAATTAGCGCCCGTGTTATCTGACTAATTCAACATTTCAGTGTCGCCAATCAAGAAGTGTTCAACAGAATCAGCATTAGTAGCAACAGCTAAAACTATTAAGGCAATGCAGCCCGCTGCTCAGCAACAACGGAAACGGCTACTGCCCGAGACCTCCGATGTGCTGTTGAAACGTTCGAAAGCGGCTGCTGCTGCTGCTGCTGCTGCTTCGTCTAACTCTACTGAGTCTTCTTCTCAAGGCGGCTTGGCGCCCATGGATCTTAGCCGAAAGAAAGCGCCCGCCCTGACAAGTTCTGGTGGAACTGGCAGCCTTGCTGCTTCTGCCCCCGCTGCTGCTAGCGCTGCAACTGCTGGCAGCGATGAGATCATTGTGCTGCCAGACGATGAAGAGCAGGAAATCCAGAAGCTAGTTGCTAAGCAGGCTGAGCTAGCCGAATCTGACATTGATTCAGACGCCGCCATGGCCCTGGTGAAGGAGCAGGCCGTGGTGCTGCGTAAACTACGCGAAAGTCTGCGTAGCGAAGAGTGCAAACTGGCCCTATTGAAGGCTATGCGCCATTCTCAGCAGAGATCCGCCTCGGCGCCCGGCTCCAGTCTCCATCATCAGCAACAGAAGGAGAATGGCGCCGTCGCTGGAGCCACTCAATCTGGTGCCAGTCGGTCGGGCGCCTCAGCTGCAGCTCAAGGCCGTTCAGCTGGCGCAGTGGCTGTCGGCAGCCAGAAGCTGTCGCATCATCAGTCGCCATCTTCGGCAATTGGCCGGTCGCAGTCGGCCGCCGCGCTGCCAATGAAAACGTCGGCCAGCGTCAGCAGCGGCCAGGCTTCCACTACGAAAGCTACGCCGCCGCCGCCGCCACAGATTAGCCAGGCTCAGCTAGACGCCCAGAAGGCTCAGAAGAAGCTGGCGTTGCGCAAACAGTTGGAGAAATCCCTGCTGGAGATTCCCAATCCCCAGCCGCCGCCGTCTGAGTTGAACTTCATACCGAGCACGGTTACTAACGAGTTCATTGCTTTAGTAGGCCTAGAGGAAGTTGTCCGCAATATCAGCGAATACGATGCCGTACTGAAGGGCGGCAAGCCAACAGAAGTCAAGTACGTATTCCACCCGTTCACCTGTGTGCAGTGCGGCACAGACTATACACCTGTGTGGAAGCGGGACAAGCCCGGCTCTAAGAATGTCATCTGCGAACAGTGCGTGTCCGTCAATCAGAAGAACGCCATTCGCAAGGATCACACGGCCAGGCTCAAGGCCGCTTTTGTTAAAGCGCTCAAACAGGAGGAAGAAATTGAAAAAGAATTCAAACGCTATTCGGCTAATCCGCAGCTGGCTGCTCAAGCTTTTCCGCATCTGCTTCCGCCGCCGCCTCAGCCTCAGGCTCAGCAGCATCAGCAGCAGCATCATCACCAGCAGCAGCATCATTCTCTGCATGGCATGTCTTCGCTAAGCTCTGCGCACAGGTCATCCAGTTCGTTGCACAGCCTCTCCGGCTCCAGTGCCAGCCGCCTTGCTGCCACCACTCAGCAGCAGCAACAGCAGCAGGCCGCCGCTGCCGCCGCCGCTTCTCAGGCTGCCGCCACCGCAGCCGCTGTTGAACAGATTCAACGCCAGCAGTTCCTGCACGCCCAGCTGCAGGCCATATCCCAGCTGTACCCGGCTGCCGGAGGTGCCAGCGCCAGCTCTTATCCCTACACTATGCCGGCTAACTATTTGACTATGCTGCAGCAGGCTATGCGACAAAATATGGGATTTAATCCCACCAGCCTCTGGTCGGCTATGAGCGCCGCCTCCCAGCCGCAGCAGCCGCCTGGTAAAAAGTAAAAAATGCTTGTCCTTGGCTGTGCAGTGACTCCTGAATTGAAAATTGAACTTGTTGCGTTCTGTCTCCAATTTTATAATCCAACGCTTTTTTGTAAAGTAGTAGTAATAATAATAATAATATTGGTAACAATTACTAGTTAGTAACTTGAAAAATCAGCTTCATTAAAAAAGCAATTAAAACATACTACTTAGTACCGACTGTAACTCTAGTAGTAATTAGATAATTCATTGTTTTTTTCACCTGCCCCTATTCCAATTTTTATTTCACATCTATTTACCTAACTTGCTTGATTCTGAATTCCCTCCTCTGATTGCCTACTCGTCACCTTGTTCGTTTGTTTGTTCGTTTGTTCAATAACTCGTAATAATTCACTAGCCCTACTTGCTAAATTATAATTTATTAACTAATCAGCACTGTTTGTAATTATATTGTATCACCTTACTATAAGTAGCCTTTATCTGTTAGTATGCTAACCTGTGCTTTTTGTGTGTTTATTTAGCTTTCATTTATCCGCGCATATGCATGCACCAATGTGTTAATTAAAAAATTTAGAATTCAAATTTGTTGTGAATTCAAACAAAAAAAAACAATTTGTAAATTCGCTTTGGTTTGGCGCAGTTTATGTAAGTTATTAATTAATCATCATAAATTTACACATTTCTAAATATATAAATATACATGCTTGTTTCTGCACATTTGATGCATTGAAATTGTATGATCAGTGGCACCTGATCAATGTCAATTCAGTGCGTCTGTCTCGGTGTCGACATGTTGTGGACTCTGACAGAGTGCTACATTTAATTGTTAAGGTGTTTTGTCGGCTGTTTTCCTCTATTCTTTATCCTTATTACCGATTTCTTAAATCCTCGTTTCTCAAATCCATTTTAGCGATTTCTCAAATCTTCATTACCGGTTTCTCAAATCCCCATTACCGGTTTCTCAAATCCACATTACCGGTTTCTCAAATCCCCATTACCGGTTTCTCAAATCCACATTACCGGTTTCTCAAATCCCCATTACCGGTTTCTCAAATCCACATTACCGGTTTCTCAAATCCCCATTACCGGTTTCTCAAATCCACATTACCGGTTTCTCAAATCCCCATTACCGGTTTCTCAAATCCACATTACCGGTTTCTCAAATCCCCATTACCGGTTTCTCAAATCCACATTACCGGTTTCTCAAATCCTCTACCGATTTCTAAAGTCCTCATTACCGGTTTCTCAAATCCACATTACCGGTTTCTCAAATCCCCATTACCGGTTTCTCAAATCCACATTACCGGTTTCTCAAATCCACATTACCGGTTTCTCAAATCCACATTACCGATTTCTAAAATCTACATTACCGGTTTCTCAAAATCCACTTCTCAAATGCTCATTGATCTGTAATTCTGTATGCTATATTAAGAAACACACGATAATTTCCGGTGCATTTCTAAGAAAGAACTCCAGACCAATAGTGGGTGACAGCTCACAGCAGGAAGCAGGCGAGGTTATCGCATGCATTATGCATGGCAAACTCGCACTATTCAATAGCCCAGCTGAATATTTGCATTTGAGACCCGCGCTTGCCACTGATGTCGAGCAATTAAATCAGTTTCCTTTCGTATTTTTGTTTGTTGTCATGGCGACCGCATCTTATCTAGCTGTATAGAATAGAATGGCTTTGAAGGGTTGCTTAGCAACGGAAAATGTTCACAAAGGTGAAGTTCTTGATTCCTAACATTTATAATAGGTCTGTCACGGTTATAGTCCAGAGACTGGGCCGCAAAATCTAGTATAGTGTGCATGCAGACAGTAAGGTCTTTGTCAATAGGATTATGCAATTAGTAGGTACAACAGTGGCTAATAATGCACTAATTATAGGCTTCATTGTTTTCTTTGCCGCCTATTTCAACTGTGCAACAGCTGCGCCAGCTACTCTCGAGGCCGGGTCAACAGGTGAGTAATAGTTGTAATTAGTGATGATGCCGTTAGTATGTTATACTTTGCATAAAATATCTGATCTATCCTTTAGGCATCTGTCATTTCCTTTTTTGTGTTAAGAAATGTAGATCTCGCTTTTCTTTGAGTCCAAATTGTCTATGGCCGAAACCCCAAAAAATGATTTATCGCGCCACGGACCCCATCGATTGCACCCACGAGCACAGATTAAACTAAGGGCCACTGTGCACCCCGTGTGAGCGTGTGCACGAGTGCGTGCTGCAGCCTGTTTGAAGAACGATAACGCCAAAGGCTGTAATATCACTGTAATATCTGTATTAATTATTTCCACATAATTTTAGAGCAGATCACCACGGCCCAACAGACAACTGCTCTACGCGATAATGCTGTCCCGACAACTACTGAAAGTGGTTTGCATCCAGCGACTGTCAACGCTCCAGGATTATTTTCCACAACTATTTCGGATGTCGTAACCAGCGCAAAGGATACTACTGATGAGCCGATTGCAGTAGCCAGTACAGCATCTAATACTGCGCTTAGTACAACGTCTCAATTAGCAGCAGAAACGCAATTAAGAGTACCGCCGACTACACATTTGCTGGTCACTGCAGCTCCACTAACAACATCAGGAGCAACGACAGATCGGCTAACAACAATGGGGGAAACAACAGATCGGCTAACAACAATGGGGGAAACAACAGATCGGCTAACAACAATGGGGGAAACAACAGATTGGCTAACAACAATGGGGGAAACAACAGATCGGCTAACAACAATGGGGGAAACAACATATCCACTGACAACAACAAGGACAACAACAGATCCACTGACAACAACGAGGACAACAACAAATCCACTGACAACAACGAGGACAACAACAGATCCACTGTCAACAACAAGGTCAACAACAGATCCACTGGCAACAACAAGGACAACAACAGATCCACTGGCAACAACAAGGACAACAACAGATCCACTGGCAACAACAAGGACAACAACAGATCCACTGACAACAACGAGGACAACAACAGATCCACTGTCAACAACGAGGACAACAACAGATCCACTGACAACAACGAGGACAACAACAGATCCACTGTCAACAACAAGGTCAACAACAGATCCACTGGCAACAACAAGGACATCAACAGATCCACTGGCAACAACAAGGACAACAACAGATCCACTGGCAACAACAAGGACAACAACAGATCCACTGACAGAAACGAGGACAACAACAAATCCACTGACAACAACGAGGTCAACAACAGATCCACTGGCAACAACAAGGACAACAACAGATCCACTGACAACAACGAGGACAACAACAGATCCACTGACAACAACGAGGTCAACAACAGATCCACCGACAACGAGGGCAGCAACACATCCACTGACAACAACAGGGGTAACAACAAATCGACTGACAATGCCAGGAACAACGATAAATCTAAAAACAACATCAGGAGCATCAGCGGATTCATCAACGACGTCACGAACAACGGATCCACATACAATAACGCAGCAATTAAGAGCAACGATAACACTCATAGCAACAACAGCGCAGCGAACAACTGACAAACAGTTAACAATGCAACCAACAAAACAATCGACGACACTACCAACCATGCAACCAACAACAAAGCAAACATTAATAACAAGACAACCAACAACAGTACAACCAACAACATCACAACCAACAACAGCGCAACAAACAACGTCACAACCAACAACATCACAACCAACAACAGCAAAACCAACAACAGCACAACCAACAACATCACAACCAGCAACAACACAACCAACAACAGCACAATCAACAACACCGCAACCAACAACAGCGCAACTAACAACATCACAACCAACATCACAACCAGCAACATCCCAACCAACATCACGACCAGCAACAACACAACCAACAACAGTACAACCAACAACATCACAACCAACAACAGCACAACCAACAACAGCGCAACTAACAGCATCACAACCAACATCACAACCAGCAACATCACAACCAACAACAGTACAACCAACAACATCACAACCAACAACAGCACAACCAACAACAGCGCAACTAACAGCATCACAACCAACATCACAACTAACAGCAGTACAACCAACAACATCACAACCAACAACAGCACAACCAACAACAGCGCAACTAACAGCATCACAACCAACATCACAACCAGCAACAACACAACCAGCAACATCACAACCAACAACAGTACAACCAACAACATCACAACCAACAACAACACAACCAACAACATCACAACCAGCAACATCACAACCAACAGCAACACAACCAACAACATCACAACCAGCGACATCACAACCAACAACGTCACAACCTGCAACATCACAACGAACAACATCACAACCAACAACATCGCAACCAACAACAGCACAACCAACAACAGCGCAACCAACAACAGCACAACCAACAACAGCACAACCAACAACAGCACAACCAACAACAGCACAACCAACAACAGCACAACCAACAACAGCACAACCAACAACATCACAACCAACAACAACACAACCAACAACATCACAACCAGCAACATCACAACCAACAGCAACACAACCAACAACATCACAACCAGCGACATCACAACCAACAACGTCACAACCTGCAACATCACAACGAACAACATCACAACCAACAACATCGCAACCAACAACAGCACAACCAACAACATCGCAACCAACAACAGCACAACCAACAACAGCGCAACCAACAACAGCACAACCAACAACAGCACAACCAACAACAGCACAACCAACAACAGCACAACCAACAACAGCACAACCAACAACAGCACAACCAACAACAGCGCAACCAACAACAGCACAACCAACAACATCGCAACCAACAACAGCGCAACCAACAACAGCACAACCAACAACAGCGCAACCAACAACATCGCAACCAACAACAGCACAACCAACAACAGCACAACCAACAACAGCGCAACCAACAACAGCACAACCAACAACAGCACAACCAACAACAGCTCAACCAACAACAGCACAACCAACAACAGCACAACCAACAACATCGCAACCAACAACAGCGCAACCAACAACAGCGCAACCAACAACATCGCAACCAACAACAGCACAACCAACAACAGCACAACCAACAACAGCGCAACCAACAACAGCACAACCAACAACAGCACAACCAACAACAGCTCAACCAACAACAGCACAACCAACAACAGCACAACCAACAACAGCGCAACCAACAACAGCGCAACCAACAACAGCACAACCAACAACATCGCAACCAACAACAGCGCAACCAACAACAGCACAACCAACAACATCGCAACCAACAACAGCGCAACCAACAACAGCACAACCAACAACATCGCAACCAACAACATCGCAACCAACAACAGCACAACCAACAACAGCACAACCAACAACAGCACAACCAACAACAGCACAACCAACAACAGCACAACCAACAACAGCACACTCAACAGCATTGCAACTCACATCAGTACAGCCAACGTCACAACCAATAACCTCACAAACATCGCAAACACAGTCAAAAGCAACACCAAATATACAAACAACGGAGCAACAAGCAACAGCCCAGCCGGCAACATCAGAACCGCAAAATTCCCCTGCCAGCGTCCCAAGCTCCCCTCCATCGCTTGTCCAAGCACTTACCGCAGCTTCCCTTGCACTGCTGTCAGCCACCGTGCTGTCTTGCATTTGCTGGTGCACAATCGCCAGGCCCATAATTCTGCTGTGCAACTCGAAGTCAACCGCCACTGTATCGCCCGAAGCAGTCGTCAACTCTGTTGCTATAGAAACGGTTGCTAACGACGCTGACGCGGTAGAAGACGACACAGTCGCGATCGCGGGTGCTGTTGCTGTTCCAATGTCGGTGACGGCAGCTGGAACCGGCGCCAATCAGCTGCGCTGGTCAGCCAGACCCCGGCAGCCAACGGCCAGACGGGGGCCGCCAAGAAGTGTCAAGAATCCACAGCTGGCCGCTTTGAATCGAGTAGTTGAAGGAGGCATCCAGCGGCACAGAGCTCGGATGCGGGCGAGGAATGCGAGAATTCGCGGCGACGGGTGGCGGTGGAATCGAAGCGGTGCTGCTGCTGCGCTTTGATTTGAGAATATTTTAAAGCATGAGAGTTTTTAGTTACAAGCCCCAAATGGTTTTTACGGCCAGGATTGTTCATACGGTTCGTGATCGCTCCAGTTTTCTCAAGGCCGCGGTTGGGGGTCCTCCAGATTCTCAAGGTCACAATTGGGAATCCCCAAGATTCTTAAGGTTAGGATTAGGGATATCCATGATTATCAAGGTCACGATTGGCGATCTTTCCACCCAGATTCTCAAGGTCACGATTGGGAATCCAAATGATTCTCAAAATCACGAGTGGGGATCCCCAAGATTCTTAAGGTCACGACCTGGGGATTCTCTAAGGTCACAATTGGTGATCTTTCCACCCAGATTCTCAAGGTCACGATTGGGGATCCCCAAGATTCTCAAGGTCAGGATTAGGGATACACATAGTTCTTAAAGGTCACGATTGGCGAGCTCCCCCAGATTCTCAAGGTCACGATTGGGGATCCCCAAGATTCTCAAGGTCACGATTGATGATCACCCCGGATTTTCAAGGTCACAGTCGCTACGGTTTTGTCAACCGCGTGGACCATAAAATTATTCCAATTGTACATAATTTTAGCTTTATTCAGTTTCTTATTGTTATGAAGATTTTTATTATTAATATTATTTAGTTCATTTTTTCTGTTTCATACCTCAAATGTACTTATTGCAAACGATATAAATTATTTCATATTACGAGAAAACTTTTTTATTTCTCGTGCTAGCTAATGCTCATTAAATAATGTTTAAAAGAAAAAATTCCATATTTTTACCACCTAACAAGTTTCAGACCTTTAAATGTTACGGAAAATTCAACACGCTTTCTATTTTATTTTCTATTTTGAATATTTTGACAGAAAATACACAGAAGATTCTGGATAGTAATTTAAAAAAAGTATTTAAATATCAAGTATTTAAAATCGAAATAAATAACTGGAAATAAACATTAATAATTATGCGATATAAAAAAGGTGCATTATAAGTGTTAAAAAACGACCTGTGACGCGAGAAAGAAGTAAAGAGAAGTGAATCAGTATAACAAATGTTAAAATCAGTGTGAAACTCAAAGTGCAAATGTCCTGCAATCTTCTTTGATCCCGGTTTAAGCAGGCACAAACAGAGGCTGGTACTGATTGCGCTTTGTGCCGCTCTGAAAATATGTTTACGATTTGTTAATTATGGACTCAGCGTTCGGGAATTTATCCTTATTTAATCAGGGAGACGGTGGAGTAGGGTGCAGAGTGGGAGGCAGTGAGAGGGAGGCAGGGAGAGGTAGGGTGCAGAGTGGGAGGCAGGGAGAGGTAGGGTGCAGAGAGGGAGACAGGGAGAGGTAGGATACAGAGTGGGAACCAGGGAGAGGTAGGGTGCAGAGTGGGAGGCAGGGAGAGGTAGGGTGCAGAGTGGGAGACAGGGAGAGGTAGGGTGCAGAGTGGGAGGCAGGGAGAGGTAGGGTGCAGAGAAGGAGGCAGGGAGAGGTAGGGTGCAGAGTGGGAGGCAGGGAGAGGTAGGGTGCAGAGTGGGAGGCAGTGAGAGGTAGGGTGCAGAGAGGGAGACAGGGAGAGGTAGGGTGCAGAGAGGGAGACAGGGAGAGGTAGGGTGCAGAGAGGGAGACAGGGAGAGGTAGGGTGCAGAGTGGGAGGCAGGGAGAGGTAGGATGCAGAGTGGGAGCCAGGGAGAGGTAGGGTGCAGAGTGGGAGCCAGGGAGAGGTAGGGTGCAGAGTGGGATGCAGGGAGAGGTAGGGTGCAGAGAGGGAGACAGGTAGAGTGCAGAGTGGGAGGCAGGGAGAGGTAGGCAGGGAGAGGTGGGATGCAGAGAGGGAAGCAGGGAGAGGTAGGATGCAGAGAAGGAGGCAAGGAGAGGTAGGGTGCAGAGTGGGAGGCAGGGAGAGGTAGGGTGCAGAGAGGGAGACAGGGAGAGGTAGGGTGCAGAGTGGGAGGCAGGGAGAGGTAGGGTGCAGAGTGGGAGGCAGTGAGAGGTAGGGTGCAGAGTGGGAGGCAGGGAGAGGTAGGGTGCAGAGTGGGAGGCAGGGAGAGGTAGGGTGCAGAGTGGGAGGCAGGGAGAGGTAGAGTGCTCAGTAGGATATTCAGCAGGAATCTCACAATCGCATTGTCGATGGCTTCCTGACAATTCTGACCGAAACTGGACTGCTCAAGTTGAGCAGAGTCGATCGCAGGCTGATAGTCAGCCGCTGTGGTCTTGGGCAGGTGCTCGTAAACAGAGGTGTGAATCTGTTTGTGGGCGGGGGTTCGAATCGTTTTAATTACACTGCTAATTCAATAAGGAGAGGCCAGAAGCTCTGCGCATACCTTTGCGTTGTCTGGAGCCTCCTTGTAGCTCAGGTGACCGTCGACCACCGATAGCAGAGCGCTGCTGGTTGCCTGTTGTCACAAAGCAGTTAAATATTTGCTCAGAAAAATGATAAATTTTAGTTGGGAACTTCCGAGAGCCAACATCCTTTCTGAGTGCCGGAATTCTTTCGGAATCATTCCGCCAAAAATCCGCTACGCTCAGCCCGTCGAAAATCACCCCAACGAAAAATTACCTCCGGTAATCGCCCACCGAAAAATCGCCCCGAGAAATCACCCCCCTCAACAATCGCCTCCAAGAATTGCTCCCAAAATTGCTACCCATGAAAATCGCCCCTTCCCAAGAATCGCCCCTTCCCAAGAATCGCCCCCAAGAATCGCCCCTTCCCAAGAATCGCCCCCAAGAATCGCCCCTTCCCAAGAATCGCCCCCAAGAATCGCCCCTTCCCAAGAATCGCCCCTTCCCAAGAATAGCCCTTCCCAAGAATAGCCCCTTCCCAAGAATCGCCCCCAAGAATCGCCCCTTCCCAAGAATCGCCCCCAAGAATCGCCCCTTCCCAAGAATCGCCCCTTCCCAAGAATCTCCCCCCCCCCAAGAATCGACCCTTCCCAAGAATCGCCCCTTCCCAAGAATCGCCCCTTCCCAAGAATCGCCCCTTCCCAAGAATCGCCCCTTCCCAAGAATAGCCCCTCCCAAGAATCGCCCCCCCCCAAGAATCGCCCCCCCCTAAGAATCGCCCCTTCACAAGAATCGCTCCCCCCAAGAATCGACCCTTCCCAAGAATCACCCCTTCCCAAGAATCGCCCCCCCCCAAGAATCGCCCCTTCCAAGAAGCGCCCCCCCCCAAGAATCGCCCCTTCCCAAGAATCGCCCCCAAGAATTGCCCCTTCCCAAGAATCGCCCCCAAGAATCGCCCCTTCCCAAGAATCGCCCCCCCCAAGAATCGCCCCCCCAAGAATCGACCCTTCCCAAGAATCGCCCCTTCCAAGAAGCGCCCCCCCCAAGAATCGCCCCTTCCAAGAATCGCCCCCCAAGAATCGCCCCCCCAAGAATCGCCCCCCCAAGAATCGCCCCCCCCCAAGAATCGCCCCTTCCCAAGAATCGCCCCTTCCCAAGAATCGCCCCTTCCCAAGCTTCGACCCCCCTCCCAAGAACCCCCCAAGAATCCCCGCCCAAGAATCCCCCCAAGGAATCTTCCTAAGAATCCCCCCCCAATAATCCCCCTAAGAATCCCCCTGAGAATCCCCCCCAAGAATCCCTCCCAAGAATCACCCCTAAGAATGGCCTCCAAGAATCGCCCCCCCAAAATCGCCTCAAAGAATCGCCCCCCCCAGAATCGCCCCCCAAGAATCGCCCCCCAGAATCGCCCCCCAGAATCGCCCCAAGCGTACCACATGGGTGGCCAGCGCGCCGTCAACCTTGAGCGCGCCAGCCAGGCCCCGAGAGCGGATGGTGCGCACTCTGTTGGTGGTCAGCGGCAAGTCGGACTGGCTGAACACGGGCACCCGGTGACGGCCATTGTAGGTGTACTCCCTGAGTCAGTGGGTGAACAAATTACTGAATAATCACTTGTTTATACTCAAAAATAGTCAGTTATATCAAGTTGCTCACTCGTTCAACAGCGGGCACACGGCCCAGGCAACAAAATGATCTTTCTTCAGCTCCGTCACTTCCTGCTCGCCCTCGAAGAGCTTGCCGTCGCGATGGGCAACTCCGGGCAGGCGGAAGAACTGCACAAGCAGGGTGTTGGCTGGGTCCGACCGCGGGTTCAGCTGCTCCGCCCGGCGGGTGAACCTGCCGGCGCCTGGGGTGGGGCGGAGGTGGGGTTGGCTACCTGAGTCTTCTGGCCCTGAGCAGTCCCTTACGAGACACTGCCAGACAGTCGCCCCAGCCCTACTAGACAGTGTCTACCAGACAGTCGCCTCAGCCCTACTAGACAGTGTCTACCAGACAGCCACCCCAAGCCCTACTAGACAGTGTCCACCAGACAGTCACCCCAACCCTACTAGCCAGTGTCCACCAGACAGTCACCCCAACCCTACTAGACAGTGTCTACCAGACAGTCACCCCAACCCTACTAGACAGTGTCCACCAGACAGTCACCCCAGCCCTACTAGACAGTGTCTACCAGACAGCCACCCCAGCCCTACTAGACAGTGTCTACCAGACAGTCACCCCAACCCTACTAGACAGTGTCCACCAGACAGTCACCCCAACCCTACTAGACAGTGTCTACCAGACAGTCACCCCTACCCTACTAGACAGTGTCCACCAGACAGTCACCCCAGCCCTACTAGACAGTGTAGGGTTAGTAGGTCACCCCAGCCCTACTAGACAGTGTAGGGTTAGTAGGTCACTCCAGCCCTACTAGACATTGTAGGTTAGTAGGTCACCCCAGCCCCTACCAGACTGCACAAACACGGCCATGGTATCAAAGCCGATGCCCAGAGCTTTGCTAGGCAAGGATTCCAGCTTCTTGGCCCCGACGATGGTCATGAGAACGCCAAAAATGAGATCAGCCGAAGCCGCCGAATTTGGCTTCGGCAATCCGTAGGCGGCCTCAAGCCGGACGAAGGCGCCGGACAAGTCCCGATAGTGAAAGTGCAGCTCCTGCGGCATTGCTCTCGGGGCCGTGTTGGGCGGCAGGCACCTTGCCGGGTCCATTCGAGTCGGAACGTAGGCCATCACCTTTTGTTGGAGTAACATCAAGAATATTTATTAGAGAGACAAGATTGATCAACAGTAGAGTGACAAGATTAATCATGACAAGAGTGACAAGATTAATCATGACAAGAGTGACGAGATTAATCATCGAAAGAGTGACAAGATTATTGATCAAAAAGAGTGACAAGATTAATCAACAGAAGAGTGACAAGATTATTGATCAAAAAGAGTGACAAGATTAATCAACAGAAGAGTGACAAGATCAATGAACAGTAGAGTGACAAGATCAATGAACAGTGGAGTGACAAGATCAATGAACAGTAAAGTGACAAGATTAATCAACAGAGTGACAAGAGTAATCAACAGATGACAAGAGTAATCAACAGAGTGACAAGAGTAATCAACAGAGTGACAAGGATAATCAACAGAGTGACAAGAGTAATCAACAGAGTGACAAGGATAATCAACAGAGTGACAAGAGTAATCAACAGAGTGCCAAGGATAATCAACAAAGTGACAAGGATAATCAACAGAGTGACAAGATTATTTAACAGAGTGACAAGGATAATCAACAGAGTGACAAGAGTAATCAACAGAGTGACAGGGATAATCAACAGAGTTGCAACACACCTGGTTATAGTCATTGGCGGCCACTTTCACAGTGTCCTGGCTCTGCACATAGTTAACCAACGGGGCGAACGTCTCCGGGTAGCTCTCGTATCTGTCGTGCTCGCGAAATACTCGCAGCTCAGCGTCCGTTGGCCGGCACTCCTCAGAGCGATAGTAGCCGCTGGTGTAGTCCGGAGCGTCGATTGGCCGAGCACTTTGCGGGAGCAGGCGGAACAAGCCGGTCACGCAGGGCAGAGACTTGGCCTGCTTGATGGAGTCCAAGCTGGTGGCGAGAGAGGCCCGCTGCTGGCCCGCTGCCACCATGGAGGCGTGCTCTCGAAGCCGGAGCTGATGACCGCCGGTGAGTAGGCGACCCTGTGGGTTGATCAATAAAACCGTTCGTTTGCCCCCACTGGTTCAATCCCGAGCCAGACACTGATAAACCTACCAGTCACTGATTAAACCTACCAGACGCTGATAAAACTTACAAGACACTCATAAAACCTACCAGACTGCACTCAAATCTACCAGACAGAATCTACGATACTGAACTCAAATTTATCAAAACCTACCAGACTGCACTCAAATCTACCAGAACCTACCAGACTGCACTCAAATCTACCAGAGCCTACCAGACTGCACTTAAATCTACCAGAAGCTACCAGACTGCACTCAAATCTACCAGAACCTACCAGACTGCACTCAAATCTACCAGAAGCTACCAGACTGCACTTAAATCTACCAGAAGCTACCAGACTGCACTAAAATCTACCAGAACCTACCAGACTGCACTAAAATCTACCAGAACCTACCAGACTGCACTCAAATCTACCAGAACCTACCAGACTGCACTTAAATCTACCAGAAGCTACCAGACTGCACTAAAATCTACCAGAACCTACCAGACTGCACTCAAATCCACCAGAATCTACCAGACAGCACTCAAATCCACCAGAAGCTACCAGACAGCCCAATTGCACGCACCTTATTGTCGAATATCGGCAGCACGCAGGTTCCAACCACCACCATTTCCAGATCTGGCTTGATCAAAGTGTACACCCTGATCACCAGCGCGCTGTCCTTGCCGAGGTTCATCGCGTCGGATGCGGTAATCTGAACCCGCTGGCCAGCAAAGAAATTTAAATTTCTAGGCGATAGCTTGGGATTTGGGACCAGCAGGATGTCCGGGATCTCCGTGTCGTGGCCCGTGTTTAAAAATCTGCCGGTGAGCTGCGAAGTCGAGGTCGAGGAGGTCAAATAAGGTCAGCCAAAACATTTATAAACCAGGGTCAAGTGAGGTAAAATTCTATTTAGATGTATTGATACTTGGGGTCAACTGAGGTCAGTCAATCTATTTAGATACTGAGGTCAACTGAGGTCAGTCAATCCAATTAGATACTGAGGTCAACTGAGGTCAGTCAATCCAATTAGATACTGAGGTCAACTGAGGTCAGTCAATCCAATTAGATACTGAGGTCAACTGAGGTCAGTCAATCTATTTAGATACTGAGGTCAACTGAGGTCAGTCAATCTAATTAGATACTGAGGTAAAAAGTCTATTTAGATGTATTGATACTTGGGGTCAACTGAGGTCAATCAATCTATTTAGATACTGAGGTCAAATGAAGTCAATCAATCTATTTAGATACTGAGGTCAAATGAGGTCAATCAATCTATTTAGATATTGAGGTCAACTGAGGTCAGTCA
Source organism: Macrostomum lignano (assembly GCA_002269645.1). NCBI lineage: Eukaryota > Metazoa > Platyhelminthes > Macrostomidae > Macrostomum > Macrostomum lignano. The sequence goes on along the minus strand of NIVC01001677.1, from coordinate 212,102 downwards.
ATCTATTTAGATACTGAGGTCAACTGAGGTCAATCGTTGTTGATATTGTCGATGCTAGGAGGTCAATTGAGGTCAATCAAATTAATTAGATCAATTAACGCAGTTCCTCACCTTCACAATAGTGATGCCATCGAACATGTACCGAATCTGGTCGATGTACACGTCGAAAGGCTGATTCGTGGCAGTGGCTTGCGGGTAGGTCTTCTCGATGGCAGGGTCGTGAATCGTCCAGTGCCGCCTGGGTATGTTCTTCGGCTGTCGGACCGGCCTGGGAGGGCGGAGAGGAGAGATTTTAATGAGGGATTGATGAGGGATTGATGAGGGATTAAGGAGTAATCTATGGGGATTAAGGAGGAATTATTGAGGGATTGAGGGGGGATTGATGAGGGAGCTATCTAGGAGTCAGTCTGGGGTGGGGGAGTCAATGACAGAGTCAACGGGGGAGTCAATGGGGAGGCAATGAGGGAGTCAATGAGGGAGTCAATGGGGGAGTCAATGGGGAAGTCAATGGGGGAGTCAATGGGGAAGTCAATGAGGGAGTCAATGGGGGATTCAATGGGGGAGTCAATGGGGGAGTCAATAGGGGAGTCAATGGGGGAGTCAATGGGGGAGTCAAGTCAATGAGGGAGTCAATGGGGGAGTCAATAGGGGGGGGAGTCAATGGGGAAGTCAATGGGGGAGTCAATGGGGAAGTCAATGAGGGAGTCAATGGGGAGTCAACGGAGAGTCAATGGGGGAGTCAACGGAGAGTCAATGGGGGAGTCAAGTCAATGAGGGAGTCAATGGGGGAGTCAAGTCAATGAGGGAGTCAATGGGGGAGTCAATGAGGGAGTCAATCGGATAGTCAATGAGGGGGTCAATGGGGGAGTCAATGGGGGTCAGTTATGGCTCACTCGGGCTCCTCCGCAGGCGGCGGGGTCTCCAGAGGCGGTGGCAGCGGGCTGGGAGTCTTCTCCTTGGCGGGCTCTTCTTGAGGCGGCGGCAGAATCACCAGCGGGCTGGGGGCCTCGCTGATGGGGTAGCCGTGCAAGCTGATCTCGGAGAAGTCGCCCAGGTAGGCTGGGAATGATTTTTTATGGCCGGTTTGTCATCATTCATTTATCATTTATCATTTATTGTCATTTAGGTGAATCCCTAATTAGAGATCCCATCATTCAAGGTATGAATCCCTAATTAGAGATCCCATCATTCAAGGTATGAATCCCTAATTAGAGATCCCATCATTCAGGTATGAATCCCTAATTAGAGATCCCATCATTCAGGTATGAATCCCTAATTAGAGATCCCATCATTCAAGGTATGAATCCCTAATTAGAGATCCAATCATTCAAGGTATGAATCCCTAATTAGAGATCCCATCATTCAAGGTATGAATCCCTAATTAGAGATCCCATCATCAAAGTATGAATCCCTAATTAGAGATCCCATCATTCAGGTATGAATCCCTAATTAGAGATACCATCATCAAAGTATGAATCCCTAATTAGAGATCCCATCACCAAAGTATGAATCCCTAATTAGAGATCCCATCATTCACGTTTCGACAAACAGCAATGCAGCAGTGGTCGCTCACCATTCACTAAGCCGTCCCTGTAATCCGCTGCCTGCTGCCGCTCTTCTGGGTCGTCTTCTACAACACGATGAGAAAATGCCTGACTGAATCTTTCCATTCTTGTCTACCTCTCACCTTTTGTCTCTACCTAGGGTTATCTTTCTCTCCTGTCTACCTGATCATATTAACACCTATTCCTACCTTCCTCATGCTTCTCATTTCTTATCCTGATCCCATTTCCCATTCTGATCCCTTTTCCCATCCTGATCCCATTTCCCATTCTGATCCCTTTTCCCATCCTGATCCCATTTCCCATTCTGATCCCTTTTCCCATCCTGATCCCATTTCCCATCCTGATCTTATTTCCCATCCTGATCTTATTTCCCATCCTGATCTTATTTCCCATCCTGATCTTATTTCCCATCCTGATCGCATTTCCCTTCCTGATCCCATTCCCCATCCTGATCCCATTCCTCATCCTGATCGCATTTCCCATCCTGATCACATTTCCCATCCTGATCCCATTCCCCATCCTGATCCCATTTCCCATCCTGAGATCCCATTCCCCATCCTGATCTCATTCCCCATCCTGATCGCATTTCCCATCCTGATCACATTTCCCATCCTGATCCCATTCCCCATCCTGATCCCATTCCCCATCCTGATCCTATTTCCCATCCTGATCCCATTCCCCATCCTGATCCCATTTCCTTTCCTGATCACATTTCCTCAATCCGATCCTTTATTCCCATCCCTTTATTCTCCATCATGTTCCCCTTATCTTTCCTTTCCCCCTTCTTCCATTATATCCCACCGTCAAAGTCCGGCAGCTCCCCGGGCTGCCAGCCGAGCGGATCGTCCGGCAGGTGTCCGGGATAGATCGGGCACGTGATGCGGAATCGCTTGACAGCGTCGAACTGACCGTTGCTAAGGCGCTCGTAGGGGGTCACTCTGGCCCAGCCGAGAATTACTGCGGGACGATGGGCATAAGTGAGTTGATACATAATGCTCAATTGCTAGAGTGCTCAATCCTCAGAGTTCTCAATCCTTAGAGCGCTCAATACTTAGAGTGCTCAAACCCCAGAGTGCTCAATCCCCAGAGTACTCAATCCTTAGAGTGCTCAATCCCAGAGTGCTCAATCCCCAGAGTGCTCAATCCCCAGAGTGCTCAATCCCCAGAGTGCTCAATCCCCAGAGTGCTCAACCCGTGTAGAGTTCTCAATCCCTAGAGTGCTCAATTCCCAGAGTGCTCAATCCCCAGAGTACTCAACTCCCAGACTGCTCAATCCCCAGAGTACTCAACTCCCAGACTGCTCAATCCCCAGAGTGCTCAATCCCCAGAGTACTCAACTCCCAGACTGCTCAATCTTTAGAGTTCTAAATCCCCAGAGTGCTTAATCGATAGAGTGCTCATTCCCCAGAGTGCTCAACCCTTGTAGAGTGCTCAATCCCCAGAGTGCTCAACCCTTTTAGAGTGCTCAACCCCCAGAGTGCTCAATTCCCAGAGTGCTCAATCCCCAGAGTGCTCAATTCCCAAAGTGCTCAATCCCCAGAGTGCCCAACAAACCCGGATCTGAGTCGGGGGGCTCATAGCGCAGCTGCACCAGCAGGTAGGGCAGGGCGCCCATGTCAGACTCCAAATCGTATTGAGCCACATCGACCTCCGGAAAATCGCATTTATCATCATAGGGCAGCTGCAACGTTCGAAACTCGGTTTGGTCCTCGATTGGTTTCAACTCGCCCCGCTGGCGAAGCAAATGAGAATTAATTCCCACGGCTCCGTAGCGCCTTCGAATTTCAACTGTCAGATGCTTCTCGGAGAACGAGCTCGCCAGTAGTTTCTGACGGGTGTTTTGAGAAAAATGTGATAAAAAATGCATTTTTGTACTAACAGTAATAAAATTAGAATGTGGTTGTTTTTTAGAAATTTGGACTTTTTTGTAGACTGTCATTTGAGCATTCTTTTGATTTAGCGATTATCTATCTACCGATATGTATTAAAAAAGTTCAATAATCTTTTATAAATTCTAAATTCACGGCTTTCTATCGATATGCATCGAATATTAGTTTTTATCAAGAATTGTATGCTGGTAGACTGCCGATATGTATCGAAGATTTGTTTTTTTGTGCCAACTAACAATATTGTGACCAAATAAACAAGAAACAAAAATTATTAATGTGAATCTTATTTGCCTTGACATCTCAGCAATTCCCCCCGTAAGCCGTGACATTTGACACGTTTGAAATGACGCAACCTTTTGCTTAATATTTTTATTATAATAAATTTCTTAGATAGTAAAATAATCCCTTTCTCAGCTGGTGCAATAACCATGTCTTAGCTAGTAGTGCAATTATCTATGTCTCAGCTAGTGCAATTATCCATGTCTCAGCTAGTGCAATTATCTATGTCTCAGCTAGTGCAATTATCCATGTCTCAGCTAGTGCAATTAACCATGTCTCAGCTAGTGCAATTATCTATGTCTCAGCTAGTGCAACTACCCGGCGGTAAAAATCACGTCGAAATGACGTCGATATTCGCCTTTCAAAAACTTGCGACAAATGAGTAGTCGTTTGAACCTTCATTCGACGTCGAAATTTCGATATGAAATTTTTATCTTCGTTTTTGCAGAAATGATTATTAGTGATATTTAAAAAATATTTTTTTCAACGTGATTTTCAGTGTATTGAAAGGATCAATAAGTTCAGTAAAACGGACACAATATTTTTTTGTTTCAACGCATCGCGAGATACACCTTTTTTAAAATATCGCCATGCTGAATGTCGATCTATTATTTGTCAATTGCAGACTTCCAAATTATTTTACTGCGATCCATACGTAAATCTTTAACGTAAATTTTCTGTAACACACATGGAAATTCTTATTCTTTCATTGCGTTTCATTTTTTTCGCTATTTAATTAATCTGATATACAATTTATGCGTTTAAAGTTCGATGTTTTATAATACTGTTGCCTATAGGACGGATAGGTTTAACCGTTTAACCTTTTATACAGGATAAGCGAATTAATAATAAAGTAGCCATAAATTAGCAACTTTTTACGTTTTAGTACAGCTTATTGGAAATGAATAATAGTGTAATATTTAATAAACAATAATATATTAACTTTTATAAATGTAATAAAAGCACAATTCTATAGCTAAAAGAATATATTGTTTTAGGAAATTTAAGACGTAAGTATAATTTTAGCTTAAATAGTATATATAATTATCCCATTTAAGCATTAACTATTTCATTATTCATTCTAATATATGTTTGTTACATTCTAAATAAAAGCATAGCCCAACCCATAGCTGCTCATGAAATAACTAGAACAGCTATAGCATTTAAGTACCTTATCACCAGCATCTAGAGCATAAATTACTACCCATAATATAATTATCTATTTTTTTTATGTAATGAAAACAGCATATACTATGTAACTATGCTATAAAAACTTTTATAAATGCTCTATATGGCCCAGGAATATATAGAACATTGTATAGTATATTTTACTTGTTTAGTAAAGCCGCTGCTTACTCTACCAAAAATTCATGCAAATGCCCCTCTGTCAACTCGGCGGCTGAGGACGTCCTACGTGACCGCACAAGACGCTTTTTAAGGGCCACTAAAAAGCTGAATTCCCGTGTGGAGTAACCGCGCAGACGCCGTTGATTTTCAGTGTTTCCCTTTCACGATTCCAATTTGTTGAATTAATGTAGTTGCATTTGTTACCATTGTTGCTCCTCATTTTTCCATCATCGTCTATTTTCTATTCTTAATAGCTTTGATGCTATTTCCATAATCGTTTCCATAATTGCTGGTGAATTGAATACACTGTTTTTCATGGTTGCGGGATAATAGGATCTGGTTTGGATAGCAAATGAAACGTCATACAGCCTTGCTTGGCATTTTATGCTTAAATATTTCTTTCCTATTAAGGTAGATTAGTGACTTTAGTGTATGGATTAACATTTATGTTTCGTCAGCTTAGTTCGTTTGTAGTTCGTACATGTAGTTCGTCAGTTTATGACTATTGTATAAAAATAATGCACTACAGTTATATTATTAATATATATGTAGATAAAAAATCGTCAGTTTGTCGAAAATCGCCATCTACTTGCGGTCATCAAGAATATGAACGACGTCGACTTTTCGCCATCAATAGTGGAAAACGCGACGTCGCACACTCTACATCTGATGGCGAAAATTTCGACGTCGAAATCGTGGTTCAAATCGACATGAAATTTCGACGTCGCTTTTCGACGTCATTTCGACGTGATTTTTACCGCCGGGTATCTATGTCTCAGCTAGTGCAATTATCCATGTCTCAGCTAGTGCAATTATCCATGTCTCAGCTAGTGCAATTATCCATGTCTCAGCTAGTGCAATTATCCATGTCTCAGCTAGTGCAATTATCTATGTCTCAGCTAGTGCAATTATCTATGTCTCAGCTAGTGCAATTATCTATGTCTCAGCTAGTGCAATTATCCATGTCTCAGCTAGTGCAATTATCTATGTCTCAGCTAGTGCAATTATCTATGTCTCAGCTAGTGCAATTATCTATGTCTCAGCTAGTGCAATTATCTATGTCTCAGCTAGTGCAATTATCTATGTCTCAGCTAGTGCAATTATCTATGTCTCAGCTAGTGCAATTATCTATGTCACAGCTAGTGCAATGTCGCTTAAACTTAAAGTGCCTGATAAAAAAGGTTAACCACGTATGAATACGCTAAGGAAGTTAGAAATTGAGAGCTGGTTTGGAGCTAAAAGTACTGCGTGATGCAAGCAGCCTGGCAGAGGGACGCCTTAATTGGAAAGGCCAAGGCAGTTGAGGAAAACCGCGACTATAGCTGAGTCCTGTGTTAACTTCTCCTAGCCCCCACCAACCTCTGTCGCTATGCGCCTGCATCATCCTCGCATAGAGCCCGCTATGGAATAAAGTTTGCTGCTCTATTCAGAAACTGGATTCCCCTGAAAGCTCTGTTACCAATAGCAACGAAAGCTATGTTCCTCTTCTCCGGAAAGAATTTCTCAAACAATTTTTAATTGAGAGCCTGCGCTCCACAGAGAGAGGACCTCAGGCGCTCCCAGAAGATTTCCTACTCCGCTAAAAAAGTGTTGAATCCTATCCCAAGCATATCCATGCATCTGACTGTGCTGTCTGCGATCTGGTCCGCAGTTTTCTTGCTAGCGATCGGCCCGGTGATGTCTGACCAGAACTGCCCAGCTCCGTTCCAGCTGCACTCAGCCACCCGGCTGTGCCTGCTCATCGAGTCCAGCGAGAGCTACAGCTGGTGCTCCGCCAACCGAAGGTGCGATGAGCTGGGCGGAGAACTCATCAGCTCGCCGGAGTCCATCGTTGCCCTGCTGGCCTCGAATCTGGTTGACAACATCACGGTTGACATGTGGACTGGACTCACCGATCTGGGCTACGAGGTTGGAAAGAACAGGACAGGCTGGCAGAGAGTCAACGGCGGTGGCGAGTTTCCTAGAAATGACTCGCTCTGGTGCTGTGGTGAGCCAAGCGACGGCTATCAGCAGAACTGCATTCGTTTTGCAACGAATCGGGGCCTCGGCGACAGAGCCTGCAGCCATTTGCTCGGCTTCGTCTGCCAGTTCGTGAAGCCGCCTGCCGCCAACAAGTCGGCCGGCTACTGGACTCCAGCTGAGTTCAAGAGAACCCGGAACGACACGTACTACTGCCACGAGGAGCTGCAGCCGGTGCACTCGCTGAAAGCCTGCCTGATCAGAGCCTCCCTGTGCGGCAGCAGGTGCTGCAGCGCTCTGTACAACAGCCGGCTGGCCGCCTGCCGCCTGCTGCAGTTCGCCGACGCTCCGGTCGACCCGGAAATCGAGAGCAGCCCGGACTGGGTCAAGCTGGTCAGGGGCTGAGTGGGTCAAGCTGGTCAGGGGCTGAGTGGGTCAAGCTGGTCAGGGACTGAGTGGGTCAAGCTGGTCAGGGGTTGAGTGGGTCAAGCTGGTCAGGGACTGAGTGGGTCAAGCTGGTCAGGGGCTGAGTGGGTCAAGCTGGTCAGGGGCTGAGTGGGTCAAGCTGGTCAGGGGCTGAGTGGGTCAGGCTGGTCAGGGGCTGAGTTGAGTGGTTTTTTAGTTTTTTAATTTTTTAGTTTTCATAGATTTGAGGTGTTGATGGAGGCTAATCAGGAACCAAGAATTTGCTTTAGGAAAGAACACTTTTCTTTAAAAAATTAGAAAAACCTTAATTTTTCGATCTTCAGAAAAAAGTACACACTTTTTATCGTAAACCTTGGTAAAAATTTTTGTGTCAAGTGCAGACCAATTATTTCATTTGCTGTTCTGTTATCAACTCTAATGGATTGGATATAATTGAATGTGGGAAAAACTACAAACGCCGCTAATAAACTTTGAAACTAAATCGAATAAGTTTTAATAAAACTGCTCTAATAATAATATTTATTGTTAAACTAAACTAACTCAAGGACACCAATTTATTCATTTCTTTCATTGTCTTTTTCATACAAGGAGGTTGTAGCCTAGTGGCTAGAGCGTCGGACTCACGACTTGAAGGTCGGGGGTTCGATTCCCGATCCCACTGGAACAATTTGTGTCCTTAAGCAAGAGACACTTAACTCTGCATTGCTTCAGTTCACCCAGCTGTAAAATGGGTGCCAGCATTAGCTGGGATAATTGAGGGTGTGTGGCGTCCAAACAGCCGTACGCATCCTTCAGATGCGCCGCGCAATAGCTGCGGCTGAGCTGTCGATTGCACATCTGGCCCAGTTGGGGCAGGTGTAATCGACTATTAAATTATTTCTCATACAAAAAATGAAGTTGAGAAAAGAGCGGTAAACTTCAAAGGACGGTTTTTACCTACATGCACATTGATTTTATCAGTGGGACCGCTTTTGCAAGTGGAGCATACCGATATCGAAAATTTGTTTTAGCAACAATTGTATTCTGGTAGACTACCGATATGTATCGAAGCTTTGTTTTAGCAACAATTGCATGTTGTTAGACTACCGATATGTATCGAAGCTTTGTTTTAGCAACAATTGCATGTTGTTGTTAGACTACCGATATGTATCGAAGCTTTTTTTAGCAACAATTGCATGTTGTTAGACTACCGATATGTATCGAAGTTTTGTTTTAGCAACAATTACATGCTGGTAGACTACCTATATGTATCGAAGTTTTTTTAACAACAATTGTATGCTGGTAGACTACCGATATGTATCGTAGTTTTGTTTTAGCAACAATTGTATGCTGGTAGACTTATCTATCTATCTATCTATCTATCTATACCGATATGTATCGTAGTTTTGTTTTAGCAACCATTGTATGCTGGTAGACTACCGATATGTATCGAAAATGAGATTCCTCACAGCAACCAGCCCAGTAAGTACCTGTCTAGCCCCGTCCTTCATCAGCTGCAGCTTCAGCGACACCAAGTCGATCCAGAGTCCCGGCAGCGGAATCGGCTGCAGCGGCGTTGCCGGCACGGGCGTCGGGGAGCCGACTTCCGGGTCCGGCGGCGGCGGCTCCTCCAGCTTGCGCCGGTTCATTTCCGGCACCAGGCTGGGATCGCCGCGATCCTGCAGGTGGCACCAGGCCCGGATGAAATCGGCCGTATAAATCTCGCGCGGCCCGTTGAGAAAGACCGACTTCATCTGCGGGTAGTCCTGGGCGGACATGAACCGGTCGCGCAGTAGGAACAGGGCGGCCAGCGCCGCGTCCTCGATGGTCGCCGAGGCGAAGTCGGTCAGGAAGCACTGGTCCCAGTAGAACATGGCCGCGTGCAAGCCCAGGACACCGACGAAGCCCTGGGGAGCGACGGTGTTCAAGATGTCTGATTTTCTGGCTCATTCCCGCTCTGCTTCCCTGTTTGATTTCTTATCTGCTTCCTTGCTTAATTTATACTTGACTCTCCTCCCCATTGTCCCCATCCTCCTCCCCATCTTCCTTCCCATCCTCCTCCCCATCCTCCTTCCCATCCTCATTCCCATCTTCCTCCCCATCCTCATTCCCATCTTCATCCCCATCCTCTCCCCATCCTCCTCCCTATCCTCCTCCCTATCCTCCTCCCTATCCTCCTCCCCATCCTCCTCCCCATCTTCCTCCCCATCCTCCTCCCCATCCTCCTTCCCATCCTCATTCCCACCTTCATCCCCATCCTCCTCCCCATCCTCCTCCCCATCCTCCTCCCCATCCTCCTCCCCATCCTCCTCCCCATCCTCCTTCCCATCTTCATCCCCATCCTTCTCCTCACCCTTCTCCCTATCTTCCTCTCCATCCTCCTTCCCATCCTCATTCCCATCTTCATCCCCATCCTTCTCCTCATCCTTCTCCCTATCTTCCTCTCCATCCTCCTTCCCATCCTCCTCCCATCCTCCTCTCTATTTTTCATCCTTCCCACATCTTCCCCATTCTCCTCCCCAATACTCCTCATCCTCCTCCTCATCCTCCCCCCATTTTTCTCCCTATTCTTCATCATTACCTCATCTTCACCATCCTTTTCCCCATCTTTGCAGGTAGGGAACTACAAGGCTAAAAAGCTATTTAAGAGCCGAATTCCATTGACCCCGTAACAGAAATGGCCTGGCTGTGTCTCTCTCTGCCGTGACTCCTAAAAGAAACCCGATACCAGTGTTTCAGCATCGCTGTTTTGCAAGCTGCTTATCTCAGCTCTCAGTTTCAGTTATACTGCACCGCTAAGCAACTGAAAAGCGGAAGAACAAGAAAATTAGAATTCTCTTAATGAGCGCAGGTGACTAATGGGTCGGATGCTGGCCAGGTAAACACAGACGAAGATTCAATTCGAGTTGGCCAGCTTATCGAACCATGCCTTGAGGACACAGGAAGAGAGAATTATAAAGGAGAACTTTCTCGTCTCTTTTTGGTCAATAAAATGGTAAATAAAGCTGTTTTGCGGATAAGCTAACTTGTTGAAAATTCTAAGAGTATCGTAAAACTCACTATGTGCTGTGCGCCACTCTGAAACTGAGAATGCGTCCAATGTGAATGAAGTATCGCGAGGAAAAATGCGCAAAAAATGTGCGGTTTTACACTCATTTACAGAATGAGATTACAAAATGAGATTGACACAGGGGGCACCTGGAGAGGACGGGAGGAGATAGGGGAGAAAGGAGAGGGGAGAGAGGGGAGAGAATAGAGGGGAGAGAAGAGAGGGGAGAGAAGAGAGGGGAGAGAAGAGAGGGGAGAGAAGAGAGGGGAGAGAAGAGAGGAGAGAGAGGGGAGGGAGAGAGGGGAGAGAAGAGAGGGGAGAGAAGAGAGGGGAGAGAAGAGAGGAGAGAGAGGGGAGAGAATAGAGGGGAGAGAAGAGAGGGGAGAGAAGAGAGGGGAGAGAAGAGAGGGGAGAGAAGAGAGGGGAGAGAAGAGAGGGGAGAGAAGAGAGGGGAGGGAAGAGAGGAGAGAGAGGGGAGAGAATAGAGGGAGAGAAGAGAGGGTAGAGAAGAGAGAGGAGAGAGGGGAGAGAAGACAGGGGAGAGAATAGAGGGGAGAGAAGAGAGGGGAGAGAAGAGAGGGGAGAGAGGGGAGAGAAGAGAGGAGAGAGAGGGGAGAGAAGAGAGGGGAGAGAAGAGAGGGGAGAGAAGAGAGAGGAGAGAGGGGAGAGAAGACAGGGGAGAGAATAGAGGGGAGAGAAGAGAGGGGAGAGAAGAGAGGGGAGAGAAGAGAGGGGAGAGAAGAGAGGGAGAGAAGAGAGGGAGAGAAGAGAGGGGAGAGAAGAGAGGGGAGAGAGGGGAGAGAATAGAGGGGAGAGAAGAGAGGGGAGAGAAGAGAAGGGAGAGAAGAGAGGGGAGAGAAGAGAGGGGAGAGAGGGGAGAGAATAGAGGGAGAGAAGAGAGGGTAGAGAAGAGAGAGGAGAGAGGGGAGAGAAGACAGGGGAGAGAAGAGAGGGAGAGAAGAGAGGGTAGAGAAGAGAGAGGAGAGAGGGGAGAGAAGACAGGGGAGAGAAGAGAGGGAGAGAAGAGAGGGTAGAGAAGAGAGAGGAGAGAGGGGAGAGAAGACAGGGGAGAGAAGAGAGGGGGGAGAGGAGAGAAGAGGGGAGAAAGAGAGAAAAGAAAAAGAGGACAGTACAGAAGAGAGAGAAGAGAGAAGAGAGAGGGAAGAGACGAGAGAGAGTAGAAAGAAGTGGGGGAGGAGATAAAGTAGAGAGGACAGCGAGTAGACAATGAGGGTATAGACCAGGGAAGGTGTAGATCATGTCCCTTTAAGAGCCATCAGAGCATCGCACGCGTAAAGAATCAGTTGAAACAGAACTCCTCAGAGCAGTTTAATTTGGCCTCTGGCAATAAACAAATTCGTTTCGTGGAAATACGTCCAGCTCGGAGGGAAGTCAGTCGGCTGTTTTGAAATTTTGGGCTACAGTCACCCTGGGGAATCGCCCTGCCTCTAGGCTAACTCCGCAATGAGATCAATATCAGGGGGGGGGCGCAGCTTTTGCATAGAGAGATTTCCCAGATCTGAGCTAGAAGCTTAAATACACTCGTATATACTCGTTAGTTTGGGACGAACTGGGGAAGTAGACAAAAAAGCGACGATCTTATTTGAGGGCTGATTGCCCGTGCAATAAAAAGACCACGGATTAATAAATGGTATGCAAAGCCTGCTCCTGACCTTGAACTGAAAAACTCACTTGACTCTCTAGTGACCCCTCTGTTGAACTCTCTAGTGACCCCTCCATTAAACTCTCCAGTGACCCTTCCGTTGACCTCTCCATTGACCCCTCCATTGACCTCTCCAGTGACCCCTCCATTGACCTCTCCAGTGACCTATCCGTTGATCTCTCCAGTGACCCCAGCTCCATTGACCTCTCCAGTGCCCTTCCCCCAATTCAAGTGACCTCTCCTACCCTCCAGTGGACCTCTCTATCCCCTCTAGTGACGTCTCCAACCCTTCCAGTGACCTCTCCTACCCTCCAGTGGACCTCTCTATCCCCTCCAGTGACCTCTCCAACCCCTCCAAAGATGCTCGCTAAGGGCACTATTGGCACTAACCCTCGTCTTTTATCTTTATGTCTTTCTACGATATGTCTCCTACGCTAATTACAATACTTTATCAAACACCAATTGACCCCTCAATTAACCACTTCACTGACCCCTAGATTGACTTCTGTCTTGACACCTCCTACGACCTTCACATTTAACCTGCCTTCATTAACCCCACAGCAACCCAGTGGCCTCACCTCTCCGATCCACTTGCGCAAGAAGATAGCCGGATTAACGAGCACATTTTTTGACAGCCTCTGCTGCCTCGGACTGTCCGAATGTGTCCGGAGCAGACTCTGGGCCCGTTCGAATTCTTCGTGAATCACTTGGACCATGAAATCTTTCAAATTGGCGTCGATGTTCTTTGTGGCGATGTCGATCAGGTGGGCGTGAAACTCTGGGTCGGCCTCCTTAACCAGCTCGAGGCTTCGCTCGGCAATTGCGAACACGGTTGACCATCCCGGATATGTGCCCTGGTGCAGCAGGCTGAGCAGCATCGCCAGCTCGTACACCTGCTCACCTGGAATTGGTTTCATGATGTATTCTTGGGTTTAGTTGTGTCTGCGATAGGAGTCTGTTGTGTCTGCGATAGGAGTCTGTTGTGTCTGCGATAGGATTCTGTTGTGTCTGCGGTAGGAGTCTGTTGTGTCTGCTATAGGATTCTGTTGTGTCTGCGATAGGAGTCTGTTGTGTCTTCGATAGATTTCTGATGTGTCTGCGATAGGAGTCTGTTGTGTCTTTGATAGATTTCTGTTGTGTCTGCGATAGGAGTCTGTTGTGTCTGCGATAGGAGTCTGTTGTGTCTGTGATAGGAGTCTGTTGTGTCTGCGATAGGAGTCTGTTGTGTCTGCGATAGGAGTCTGTTGTGTCTGCGATAGGAGTCTGTTGTGTCTGCGATAGGATTCTGTTGTGTCTTCGATAGGAGTCTGTTGTGTCTGCGATAGGAGTCTGTTGTGTCTGCGATAGGAGTCTGTTGTGTCTGCGATAGGAGTCTGTTGTGTCTGCGATAGGAGTCTGTTGTGTCTGCGATAGGAGTCTAGTGTCTGTGGATCAAAAATTGACAAAACTTCTCAAATAAATGTCTTCTTGTGTCTTAACTTTGTAACCTACCAAGACACAAAAAAATAAGCGGTGCAAAACACTTTTTTATCTTCGCTCATTAATTAATTCTTCCCCCATTTTTTTCTTACAAAAAAATCCCTTCAGGGCACACGAGGGGAGTTGGTCGGTTGTTCAGGTCACGAAAAATCTGCGGCTTGGTCCGACTTTATTAGGAATGGGACAGAACTGTAGATAATCAATAGTTCGTATTATTCTTATGGTGCATTGAGAATTAAATGGTAAGCTCAGGTTTCCACAAATGAATGACGAAAGTTCAACATCCTTTGGCATTCCTTATCTTGATCTAGCAATTAGCGATTGGCTACAGCCCCTATCACTCGTCACCTTTTACTCCAGTCCCCAGGGGATCCTCAGATGACTCTCATTTACTTCTTTGTATCCAGGATAATCTGTTGTATTACTTGCTTCAACCTCGGATGCTGCACAGATAAGCAAGATTAGTATGGCTTTCTCGAGGTCCGCTAAGATGCTATGATATTTGATATGATATAAGATAATATCAAATAATCATGTGTACAGTCACGTGTACAGTCAACAAACATGTGTACAGAACCATGTGTACAGTCATATGTACAGTCAGGTGTACATAATAATGTGTAAAAACCATGTGTACAGTCATATGTACGTGTGTGCATGTGTCATGTGTACATGATAATGTGTACAAAACCATGTGTACAGTCATATGTACAGTCAGGTGTACATAATAATGTGTAAAAACCATGTGTACAGTCATATGTACATGTGTGCATGTGTCATGTGTACATGATAATGTGTACAAAACCATGTGTACAGTCATATGTACAGTCATGTGCACAGAACCATGTGTACAGAATGTTTAAAGAATCATGTTTACAAAGTCATGTGTACAGAACCATGTGTACACAATGTTTAAAGAATCATGTGTACAGTCATATGTACAGTCATGTGCACAGAACCATGAATACAGAATGTTTAAAGAATCATGTGTACAAAGTCATGTGTACAGAACCATGCGTACAGAATGTTTAAAGAATCATGTGTACAAAGTCATGTGTACAGAATCCAATAATGTACAGAATCAATGAATCCAGTGCACAATATTCTGTGAAATCAATATAGGATTACCTTTTTAGCATGCTAAGAAATACAGAATCCCTTTCTTTTACGCTCCTATCTCAATATAAACATAGATGCTTTGAAATCGGCAATAAATGAAAATGAATAGAAAAAAATCATATTTCAAAAGGCGGCTTTACAAAAACCTGAACAGGTTACAAAAGAGATCAAGTGAACAGTCAGTATACAGTTTGAGGACAAAGAGTCTCGTATGCAGCGGTTGCGTCACAACCCCGCCCCGCCCCGAACCGAATCATGGATTAATGCTCCAACGACCCGGATCTCATCCACGCAACCTTACCTAAGCTCCCCCCCTACCTGTATCCCTATCCGCAATCCTCTAACAAGCTAGGCTTCGGTTTTAAGCTCGGTTTTTTATTATGAGACCGACTTCAAAGCCACGAAGATCGTGTGACTCATCGCCATCAATCAAGCTGGCTGTGCAGTTTCCCCCAGCATCCCGTTACTCAGCCTCTTGATTCGGTATCAAGCCGCGTGCAGAGACCGCGAGCATCAGTTCTGTGTTAATTAACGCCGTTCGCCCAGCAGAGTTTGACAATCAAGTTTTGAAGCACCTTTGATGCGCGCTGGTTGTCTGTCGACTCCCATTGATTACAGATTTAGATAAGCGCTCTCTGTACTTCTTTACCGCATGCAGGGTAGATATAAATGTCCGGTGTGGTTTCCCTTTGGAATAAAATATCTCTAAATTACTTCTCTCCCTCTCCCTAACTCTCTCCCCCATATTCTCTCTACTTTAAAATCTACTCTCTCCCATCTCTACTCTCTCATCTCTACTCTCTACTCTTAGATCTACTCTCTCCCATCTCTACTCTCTCATCTCTACTCTCTACTCAAAAATCTACTCTCTCCTATCTCTACTCTCTCATCTATACTCTCTACTCAAAAATCTACTCTCTCCTATCTCTACTCTCTGCTCTCTACTCTTTACTAAAAAATCTACTCTCTCCTATCTCTACTCTCTCATCTCTACTCTACTCAAAAATCTACTCTCTCCTATCTCTACTCTCTCATCTCTACTCTTTACTAAAAAATCTACTCTCTCCCATCTCTAATCTCGCATCTCTACTCTCTACTCTTAGATCTACTCTCTCCCATCTCTACTCTCTCATCTCTACTCTCTACTCAAAAATCTACTCTCTCCCATCTCTACTCTCTCATCTCTACTCTCTACTAAAAAATCTACTCTCTCCCATCTCTACTCTCTCATCTCTACTCTCTACTAAAAAATCTACTCTCTCCCATCTCTACTCTCTTATCTCTACTCTCTATTCTAAAATCTGCTTTCTCTCATCTCTACTCTTTTATCTCTACTCGCAACTTTACTCTCTACCCCTCTACTCTACTCTCTAATCTACTCTCAACTTTACTCTCTCTCATCTTTACTATCTTATCTCTACTACTCTCTTTCTTCTTTCTCTCAAATTGAATATTTTCAATCCATTCTTTATAGGAAGTATAGACAAGATATTAGTCTTTCAGTCACGTGCATTTCCTGCCCCTCACCGCTTCACCAGCAACTGCTTCTTGCTTTCCGATCCAGCGCCCCCCAGTTCTAGACAATAAAACACTCGCTAATCCGCACTTGACTGCCAGACAATAGAATCGTTTTTTGAGAAGTGTATGAGTACCCCCCCCCCTGTAAGTGAGTCATGGTTTTCTAAGTGCAAGTAAGCACTGCATAGTTTAATATAACACACACATGTGGGGCAGCCCTGCAGTGATTGACAGGGCAGGCAGGCAGAGAATACAGTCGTTATAGTTGGAATCTCTTCCACCGCTGTTACCCACCGCGACGAAATTTATAACAAAAAAACTAAGCTGCTTAGCTTCGGCTGACCTCACTTGGCCTTTTATTAGTTATTATAAGGCCCGGAGTGACAGTGGAGGGTTGCCGGGTCTCACACTTAGATGTGTAAATGCGTGCAATAATAGGATTGTCTTTTTGCATGAGACTTATTGAGACTTTTGTCCTGACAGTTTTTGCGGACATTGCTCACCTCATGGCGCCTCATTGCTCACCTCATGGCGCCTCATTGCTCACCTCATGGCGCCTCATTACTCACCTCATGGCGCCTCATTGCTCACCTCATGGCGCCTCATTGCTCACCTCATGGCGCCTCATTGCTCACCTCATGGCGCTTCATTGCTCACCTCATGGCACCTCATTGCCCACCTCATGGCGCCTCATTTCTAATCTCATGGCGCCTCATTTCTAATCTCATGGCACCTCATTTCTAATCTCATGGCGCCTCATTTCTAATCTCATGGCGCCTCATTTCTAATCTCATGGCGCCTCATTGCTAATCTCATGGCGCCTCATTGCTAATCTCATGGCACCTCATTGCCCACCTCATGGCGCCTCATTTCTAATCTCATGGCGCCTCATTTCTAATCTCATGGCACCTCATTGCTAATCTCATGGCACCTCATTGCCCACCTCATGGCGCCTCATTTCTAATCTCATGGCGCCTCATTTTTCTAATCTCATGACGCCTCATTGCTCACCTCATGGCGCCTCATTGCTCACCTCATGGCACCTCATTGCTCACCTCATGGCGCCTCATTGTTCACCTTATGGCACCTCATTGCTCATCTCATGGGGCCTCATTTTTCTAATCTCATGACGCCTCATTGCTCACCTCATTTCGCTTTATAGTACCAATTTGAGCATCAGAAACTATGGCAGAGAATTCTAGCTCACCCAAGTCTGTGGCGCTCGCCTCGTCTCTGAAGGCCACCTGAAGTGGCACCAGCCACAGGATGAGAAATGGCTCATAGCTGCGGTCGTACACGTACAGCACGTTGAGAACTCGAACAGCCTCAGTGAGGAACAGAGAATTGTTGAGCTCCTTTGTGGCGCTGGTCTTTTCGTATGTCTGTAAATGGGATTGTATATGGTGAGGACGATCTATAAACACAAAAAATAAACTAAGCCAAAACCGAAATCAACTAACCCACACCCGAAATCAACTAACCCACACGCGAGATAAACTAACCCACACTCGAAATCAACTAACCCACACCCGAAATCAACTAACCCACACCCGAAATCATCCAACTAACCCACACCCGAAATCAACTAACCCACACCCGAAATCATCCAACTAACCCACACCCGAAATCAACTAACCCACACCCGAAATCATCCAACTAACCCACACCCGAAATCAACTAACCCACACCCGAAATCATCCAACTAACCCACACCCGAAATCAACTAACCCACACCCAAAATCATCCAACTAACCCACACCCGAAATCAACTAACCCACACCCGAAATAAACTAACCCACACCCGAAATCAACTAACCCACACCCGAAATCAACTAACCCACACCCGAAATCAACTAACCCACACCCGAAATCAACTAACCCACACCCGAACTCAACTAACCCACACCCGAACTCAACTAACCCACACCCGAACTCAACTAACCCACACCCGAAATCAACTAAGAACCCAAAATAACTTCAGATAAATTCCCCAAAGGACCAGAGGTACTTGACCAGCAACTCTCTACTTTAGATCGCCGCCCCTTATTCTGATCGAGGCTGTGCATATTCTGAGAAAACTTTTTTGAAGAAAATGGAAATCCGCATCAACCTCCAGGCCCTTCTAAAAGGGGGATTTCAAAGCACCTTATCAGACAGCTTCATCCCCGATGGCAGACAAAATTGCGCAACGAAATTTTCTCCTACCAAGCCGAAATCCCATGGGAAAATATTCCCTGTCAGGCATGCGTCCACGACCTGACTGACCCCGCGTCTTTCTGGGATCAGACAGAGGAGCATCAAGAAGTGGACAGAGAGGTAAGGACCGAGGCTTGCCTATTGGAGTTTTACATTTTGCAAAAGCGAGAGAGAAGACAGATAGATAAGGATTAGAAAATAATAAACAATCCAGAGGTTTGGGATTATCAAGAATGCAGAAACTGGCTGCGGTGCCGAATCGGGAAGTGATAACGCGAAAATAAAAACTGGAGAGGGAAGCGGAAGGGACAGATTGCGAAGGTCGGCGCAGATTTTCACCTTATTGATGTTATAGTATAGGTCAAATAGGGGGAGGTGTAGAGAAGAGAGGGTAGATTAGATAAGGAGTGGGAAAAAGGGAAGACAAAAGGGCAAAGGGGAGAAGAGATAGATTGGATTGAAGAGAGGGGTGAAAAGTGAAAGGAGAGAGAAATAAACGAGGATAAGGGTAGACGGAGAAGCTGATAGGAGAGGAGACGAGAAGAGAGGGGAGAGTTGAGAGGTGAGAGAGGAGAGGTGAGAGAGGAGAGGTGAGAGAGAAGAGGTGAGAGAGGAGAGGTGAGGGAGGAGAGCGGAGAGGTGAGAGTTGAGAGGTGATAGAGGAGAGGTGAGGGAGGAAAAGTGAGAGAGAAGTGAGAGAGGAGAGGTGAGAGGGGAGAGGGGAGAGAGGAGAGGGGAGAGAGGAGAGATGATAGAAGAGAGGTGAGAGAGGAGAGGCGAGAGAGGAGAGGGGAAAGAGGAGAGGTGAGAGGGGAGAGGGGAGAGGGGAGAGAGGAGAGGGGAGAGAGGAGAGGTGAGAGAGGAGAGGCGAGAGAGTAGAGGGGAGAGGTGAGATGGAGAATAAAAATGTTAAGGTTAGGAGGAAAGAGGGTGAGAGATGAGCAATATAGATTGGTATAAGAGTAAGGGGGAGAGGAGATAGTAGATCATAGAGGTTAAGAGAGATCAGTTCATATCGGGTGGATTGGAAACATAACTGGAGTATATCGGACACATCTGCAGAGGAGAAAGGCGAAATGCGAGAAAACAGTAAATTAGGAAAGTTGGGTCCAAAATGAAATTTCAAGTTCAAATAAGCTGCACCGAATCGATTTTTATTAATCAAAGAGAAGCAATACTATATAGTAATAGAGCCTCCATCACTTCTTCATCAGTCATTCCAGCCTCCCCAGACTCCGAACCTCAATAACTGCATTCTCCAGAAGGTTGTTGATCGGCGATTGAGTTGCCCGTTTAATTTTCAGCTCGCCGACGCCCCTAGCAACCGTTTTGCCGAATCGTTCGCGAAAGAATCGCTCCACATTCCTGAAAAGAATTGGGACAAATGTTCGGCTTTAAATTGAACGTTTAGTTGGCTTTGGCGCAATCAATCTAGGTGGGGTAAGGACAGCCTCCTCCATCATGAAATGCACTTTTCAAAGGAATTGGTCTTGGCACAAGCAGTTGACAAATTGGTCCCGCGGCTCGGTGGCTCCCCGTGAAGTCATGGACCCCCCCCCGCCTGGACTGGAAGCGGAGTTTCACTTCCACTGTTTGCAGCATAGAGATCATTGGCTGCTTTTGAACAGGCCTAGACAGGATTTTGTATCATAGGGCTTTAGCACCAGGGGCTTTAGCACCAGGGGCTTTAGCACCAGGGGCTTTAGCACCAGGGGCGCCAGCACCAGGGGCGCCAGCACCAGGGGCGCCAGCACCAGGGGCGCCAGCACATAAGAGCATCCATGCAAACGACAACAAAAACGTTAATAAATGCAAAGTTTAGCAGGGTCCGGGGGTTTAGCGGTCCATGGTGGTCACCCGTTTCCCCAACGCAATTTCTAAATTCCCTCGGAGGAATGAGAATGAGAATTCGCTCACTTCAATATCCCCCGTCCCCCCAGAAACCGGCCTAAAAGTACTTCATTTGCGACTTTTTCTTCTCCTATAAATGCAAAGATCAATAAATGAAAACTGAACTGAGTGTAGAATTGAATAGTTGCCATTTTGAATTGCCAATTCTTACGGGCACTAGAGACGGACAGCACAGTTTTAATTAATTAAAAACCCGGACAGCAGGGTGAACAGTCAGTCACGATGCATCCACGTCTGGAAGCTAATTAAAATTACAGTCACGGAGTAGAACAAGCGCCTACGTGTATATCCGTCCCGGAACTATCAAACATCGTTATACAGCACATATGATAAGGGTTTTAACTTACGGAATCCACATAATCCACGTTTAAACTTACGGAATCCACCCTAATCCACAGAATTGTCTACGAGATGTTTCATAAGTATTAGACTCACCTCTGGATCTAAGCCACGCCACCCCAGGCCATAGGCATCAGGCTCATAAAGCCACATCCATCTAAGGCACGCCACCCACGCCATAGACATCAGGCTCGTAAAGCCACATCCATCTAAGGCACGCCACCCAGGCCATAGACATCAGGCTCATAAAGCCACATCCATCTAAGGCACGCCACCCAGGCCATAGACATCAGGCTCATAAAGCCAAGCCACCCAGGCCATAGACATCAGGCTCATAAAGCCAAGCCACCCAGGCCATAGACATCAGGCTCATAAAGCCACAGCCCAATTAAAGCCACTCCACCCAGGCCATAGACATCAGGCTCATAAAGCCACAGCCCAATTAAAGCCACTCCACCCAGGCCATAGACATCAGGCTCATAAAGCCAAGCCACCCAGGCCATAGACATCAGGCTCATAAAGCCACAGCCCAATTAAAGCCACTCCACCCAGGCCATAGACATCAGGCTCATAAAGCCACACCCATCTAAGGCACGCCACCCAGGCCATAGACATCTAGCTCGAGCAAGGGCCCACCATTGCCCGCTGCGCTTCCTCTCGGCCTTAAACAGGCCCTCTCGCCACACGAACTGTCGAAGAGCCTGTGGCAGCCGTCTACCCCGGAACCGGTCGCAAAACTCCGCCACCCGATCGGGATTGGAGCGAAGCACAGCCGTTAACGATTCTGCGCAGTGCTCGGCGTGAAAGCTCGAATAAACCGGTGGTCGAGCGTCGTAGGGCTCGTGCGGACCCTTCGGCTGAGAATAATTGGCCGTGTCAGCTGCAAAGGAAAACATTGCTTGAGCGACATTACACTTGAACTTTTCCAACTTTATTACTAATTATTTTTCTTTCCCAAAGCAAGCGACTTGTTTGATCTCGCAGTTTTCAGGTTAAATCATATTGTCCTTTGGGGGAAGTTCGAATTGGGAGTTTCACGAGAGAGGGAGAGCCAGCAGTGGGTCATGACAATTCCAAAAAACCATTATTTACAAGGAATAGTGCAGGGAGCAGAGCAGTACCGAAAAACAGACTATAAAGGTGAAGTGCAGAAGAAACCAGTTGCAAATAAAAAAACAGAAAAAGAAGAAGACAAGAGCCATATGGAATTGAGCCTCATTATTCTTAGTTTTTCTGCTTTCAAGCAATAATTAAAGACAGTCGCAGCACTAGAGCTGTTATAAGCCCTTCCCGAGCACAGATTTCTGTAAGTGTGCTGCGTATCCATGCGCCCCCCCCCCCCTGAATCTCCAGTGCGAGCAATTAAGTAAACAGGGGAAACTGCAGAAACTGCAGAAGGTGATGACGAGGCAGCAGTGTTACTTCTACTTTGAGAAGCTGCGTACGTTAGAGCAGGAAAAAAGCCGAGAGAAAAAAGAAGAAACAGAAAAGCAGTGTGAACGGTGTCAGATTCTGCATGAAATGCCCGGCTTGTCAAGGCTCTACCAAAGGTTCAGTTGTTAAAACAAAACCCTCTTCGACCAGATATCTGCAAAGAACCAATTGCTACGGCAAGCAAGCCCAACCGGAAGTTGAAACCTGTTTAACTCTCTCCATCTCTTTCCTATCCTGTCCCGTGTGCGCTTGCATTCAAGACCTTAGAAAGTGTCTCACTCAGACCCCAATACGTGTGATAGTCGCAGGTGCTGCGGGCACATCACCTCGCTTCAGAATTTCTGCAAGCACTGGCAGGCAAGCAGACAGGCCGGTGGAAGGTGCACATGCACACGATTTTGCTGTCAGTTTAATGCGAATGCCATGAAATTCCCCAGAGAGCCACACAGTATGTGCCTGCATTTGCGCTGCAAGCTGCGGGCCGCTTGGTCCCGGTTGGTTAGGCTGCTATAACTGTTGTTGCATTGGAATCGCACGAAAGAACACCCCCACCGCCGCCATCAAGGTACCGCGACCGTCCCCCCCCCATGTCGGCCACCTCCCGCCACTCACTCTCTCTTTCCACTTCTCTAAAGCTTTAGCATCAACCTTTCGTTCCTTCCTTTCCCAAAAAAATCGAGACAAAAACAGACGCCCAACGGAGCGGGAGAGATAGAAAGAGAGCTCAGAGAGAGGAGACTCAACTGCGTCACACTGATCACATCGCAACAGATAGAATTAATAGAGGAAGAGAAGTACCTGGTAACTACGCTCGTATATATAATTGATAAGTAGGCCGCTGGGAACAAAAACTCCCCTCTCCTCATCTCATATCCACCTGCCTTTCCCTTTCAAAAGCACTGCTGCAGTTTTCATCTTAAGCAGACCGCCTATTTTTGTAAAGACTTGATTTTGACCTAAGCAGAGCTTTCCTTACGTATACTGAAAGGTGAGATTAACAGTATCTTTGCATTCATTTTTATCTGTGAAAAGGACAATAGATAGATAGATAGATAGTTAGATAGATAGATAGATAGATAGATAGATAGATAGATAGATAGATAGATAGATAGATAGATAGATAGATAGATAGATAGATAGATAGATAGATAGATAGATAGATAGATAGATAGATAGATAGATAGATAGATAGATAGATAGATAGATAGATAGATAGATAGATAGATAGATAGATAGATAGATAGATAGATAGATAGATAGATAGATAGATAGATAGATAGATAGATAGATAGATAGATAGATAGATAGATAGATAGATAGATAGATAGATAGATAGATAGATAGATAGATAGATAGATAGATAGATAGATAGATAGATAGATAGATAGATAGATAGATAGATAGATAGATAGATAGATAGATAGATAGATAGATAGATAGATAGATAGATAGATAGATAGATAGATAGATAGATAGATAGATAGATAGATAGATAGATAGATAGATAGATAGATAGATAGATAGATAGATAGATAGATAGATAGATAGATAGATAGATAGATAGATAGATAGATAGATAGATAGATAGATAGATAGATAGATAGATAGATAGATAGATAGATAGATAGATAGATAGATAGATAGATAGATAGATAGATAGATAGATAGATAGATAGATAGATAGATAGATAGATAGATAGATAGATAGATAGATAGATAGATAGATAGATAGATAGATAGATAGATAGATAGATAGATAGATAGATAAATAGATAGATAGATAGATAGATAGATAGATAGATAGATAGATAGATAGATAGATAGATAGATAGATAGATAGATAGATAGATAGATAGATAGATAGATAGATAGATAGATAGATAGATAGATAGATAGATAGATAGACAGACAGACAGAAAGACAGACAGACAGACAGACAGACAGACAGACAGACAGACAGACAGACAGACAGACAGACAGACAGACAGACAGACAGACAGACAGACAGACAGACAGAAAGACAGACAGACAGACAGACAGACAGACAGACAGACAGACAGACAGACAGACAGACACTCTTACGACTGTCTGTGTGTTTAGCGGGACCTGAGTTATGTTAATGCGTTACGTGGACCACGCAATTCCGGTTAAAAAATAGAGTCTGTTTTGACAACGCGAAAGGCTAGCTAGGGTTATCTTTTTGTTAACTTGACGGAATAGCCAGTTCGTGGAAACTGTGGCGGTTCACTAACTACGTTTTGGGGACCGGGTTAGGTGGACCGCAAAAAAACAGTTGGTTTAGTTAGACCTCTTTCTTTGTAGAAAATTTATGAGTTTCAAACTGTTATTTTGGGCTAATTAAAACAGAAATTCTCAAGAAACAGAAGATAAAAAAGGTTTACGATTCCATTTTATTAAAAAAACCCTGGTTCAAACGAATTTATTTAGCTTTACTAAACTATGGGTTAAACTGCATTAGTTACGAAAGAAAAACAACGCACACTCAGGGATACAAGAAGTTGAAGCATTTTTAAAACGGCAACAGTTATTAAAATGGAAATTGTATCAAACAGATATAAGAAATTGAAGCATTTTGAAAATAAATACCGCATCATTTCGCTTGCCTTAACGCAAAAGATTTAAACCTAATTAAACTAACTGCAAAGTCATTGAAACTAATTTAAGTCCGGAAGTACATTCTTAAACTACACGTTTAACAAACTTAGGATTGCATTAGTTAAAAAAGTCATAGGGAGTACAAGAAGTTGAAGCATTTTTAAAAGGGCAACAGTTATTAAAATGGAAATTGTATCAAACAGATACAAGAAATTGAAGCATTTTTAAAACGGCGACAGTTATTAAAATGGAAATTGTATCAAACAGATACAAGAAATTGAAGCATTTTTAAAACGGCGACAGTTATTAAAATGGAAATTGTATCAAACAGATACAAGAAATTGAAGCATTTTTAAAACGGCGACAGTTATTAAAATGGAAATTGTATCAAACAGATACAAGAAATTGAAGCATTTTTAAAACGGCGACAGTTATTAAAATGGAAATTGTATCAAACAGATACAAGAAATTGAAGCATTTTTAAAACGGCGACAGTTATTAAAATGGAAATTGTATCAAACAGATACAAGAAATTGAAGCATTTTTAAAACGGCGACAGTTATTAAAATGGAAATTGTATCAAACAGATACAAGAAATTGAAGCATTTTTAAAACGGCGACAGTTATTAAAATGGAAATTGTATCAAACAGATACAAGAAATTGAAGCATTTTTAAAACGGCGACAGTTATTAAAATGGAAATTGTATCAAACAGATACAAGAAATTGAAGCATTTTTAAAACGGCGACAGTTATTAAAATGGAAATTGTATCAAACAGATACAAGAAATTGAAGCATTTTTAAAACGGCGACAGTTATTAAAATGGAAATTGTATCAAACAGATACAAGAAATTGAAGCATTTTTAAAACGGCGACAGTTATTAAAATGGAAATTGTATCAAACAGATACAAGAAATTGAAGCATTTTTAAAACGGCGACAGTTATTAAAATGGAAATTGTATCAAACAGATACAAGAAATTGAAGCATTTTTAAAACGGCGACTCGCATTCCCCCCCCTACACGTTTTTTGCACCCCCAGCTTAAAAATTGGCGCCCCTCATACTCATTTTGGCGTCCCAAACTTGGACCGCCCCCAAAAGCCATCGCTATGCTATCGATAGTGAACAGGTATTTCTTGTCAGCTAAACTAATAGATGCTTTTTAATCTTAGTGTTAGCAATCATAAAGCGTTTAGTCACAAAATGCCGCGTTTTTTCATTTCATTGAAAAACTTCGTTTTTATTTTATGGATCGATCGTGACTGGAGTGCAGGTTCGCGTGCTTTTAGCTCTCCAAGGGCTGCAAAACCAGGTACTTTGCCGTCTTCGATCTTTTCTATCGCGCGGTTAATTGCCTCATTTTCGTCTTTGTTCCACGCAATGTGCTCCTGAATTAGTTTTTTTCTTGACTTCTGAAATGGATTGAAGTAACTGAAATCAACTTTGGTTTTTTTCTTCCCCCCAGTTCCCATTTTGTCCTTACCTTCCGAACTAGGAGCGCTTTTGTCCTTCTGTGGGTCCTCTTGTCCGGGTCCTGGCTCGCTTTTGTCCTTCTGTGGGTCCTCTTGTCCGGGTCCTGGCTCGCTTTTGTCCTTCTGTGGGTCCTCTTGTCCGGGTCCTGGCTCGCTTTTGTCCTTCTGTGGGTCCTCTTGTCCATGTCCTGGCTCGCTTTTGTTATTAGTCGTTGTTGCTGTCGCACCCTTTGGCTTAGTCGTCCTTCGAATCCGCCTTTCGTTTGCTCTAGCTTTCTGCACTTTTCTGGTTTTTTTCGTCGGTTGGTAGTCTGAATCGTCTTTGTCTACTTCGCTTTCATATTCATCTGAGTCGAGCACAGCTAATCGATTCTTCTTTTTTTCGACTTGCTTGATGGACAGGGGGGCTCCGCGAAAGTCGACAGAACCTTCGTGATAAATTGACTCGTCCTCAAATTCCTTAGCTTGGATACGAGCTCCATTATTCTCAGGAGGTGCTTGACTCTTTTGGTCACCACGTTTTAATTCTCGAGCCTGTGAGCCTATTGAGGCTTCCACATCACCGGATTCGTTCAAATCATCTTTTTTTGCATCTGACTTATCGTCAATGTCATAGTCAATTTCGATGTCGTTAACATCAATCTCTTCGATAGTTTTGCCTTTAAGCTGGTCGAATCTACCGGCCTCGATAGCCAGAAGTAGCTTGCCTACTTTAGCAAGCTCAATAGTGTTTTCATGCAATCGATAGAAATTATGGTGAACATTAAGGCTATGTCCAAGATGGTTGGAGAGCCATCCGAGCTCATTTTCTCTCATTTCAAGGATCTGAGAGACAGTGGCAATGTATTTTCGAAGGTTGGTCGAAGATAGACGAGCAGGGAACTGGAGCCCTTGACAACTGGAGACAACATTTGTGCGCGCAACGAATGGGGATATATATCCCAAACTTCCACTACTGCAGAATACGTAAGGACTTGAAGCGTGGTGTCTTGTGCGAATGAGCTCATCGATAATTTCAGCAATCTCATTCGAAACTAGCAGAGGAACCGGTCGCTGTGCTCTCTTACCTCGAACATTAACGATAGTCAACCGGTAAAGCATTTGCTTTTCTAATTCACTTAGCGCAGATAATGTTGTATCATCAACATCTTTGCATGATCTTGCTTTCTGCCACGCCGAAACTCGCAGCTTGAAGGGCTCAGACGCCCGGCGCTTGTTGAAAATAGACAAACGAATCGCAACATATTCGGCCACCTCTTTCCAGTAAGAAGGGCTGCTTTTTAGCTTTTCCGTGTCGATGTGGCTTAAATATTCGTTAATGTGCTTCGTGATTAACTGAATGTCGCTAGTTAACGGCAATGTCTGACCCTTGTCAATTTTTCTTTCTTTCAAGGACAAAAGTGCAATCGAAGATATTTTACGGCTCCATGATGTTTCATACAGAGTGATGAAGTTGCGTCGCTCCTGAGCTACTTCGGGCATTTCGCATTTCACGGCACGTACTAACGACAGTTCAGCAGCCAGCTTCAGAGAAAACCCGCACTTAAGTGCCATCGAAGGAATAGAAAAAGAATCGCAAATCTGAGCATCTTCTTGGGCCGTAAATTTCGCTACATTTCGAGTCGCCTCAACAACTAAATCAAATGATGATGGCTTCAGCAAATCGTCAAGACAAGCGCTGGGATCGCCCATAATTTCACGAGCTGACATAAGTAATCTCGACATTTCACGCATTTTCGCAGTTACAATTTTCTTTCCTGTCTTTCCGGATGTAAAACCTTCATAGGCGTAGTAGCCAAGTTCCATTATAAGCTTGTCTGATTGAGCTACTTTGCTACATGAGTCTACCTTCATTTTATTAATAAGTTCAATAAATTTGGACGGATATTTCGCCGGAAAGCATGATGCAAGGAGAAGGCAGCGTCCTGCACTGACAGCTTCTGTGCGCCTGTTCAAATCGCTGACATTTACGACAAAGCGGCAGCGCTGAACATGCCTGCTTAACTCAGTTTTACGAAAAAATCCAAAACAGTGAATGCACGGCAAATACGAAACTTCATTATCTTTCATGTCCGAAGAACTTCTTTCGCGACACACAATGATTCCTCCCTCCTTCTCCTGGGTCATAACTTTTATGTTATGTTCGTAATCTCCTCGAAAGCGCAAGCGATCAAATTCCTGGTCATATTCTGAAAAAAATATGAACAGATAATTATTTTCAGACAAACTAAATACTACTATGAGGACCTACATAAAAAACTTATTTCAAAAACTTACTATCAGACTTAGGATTAAATGCGAGGGCGCGCTGTACACACATTTCCTTCGAGTGTGCCCGAATAGGATGCCTTCTGATCTTCGAAAACATTTCTCCGCAAAAGAGGCAGCAATGCCTCTTCTTCTCATGCTTAAGTTTCGCTTGGGACGGAACTAAATCATCAGACCAGACTTCCTCCAAATAATAATCTTCATCACCATCTTCTTCCTCGAGTTCAGCGTCCTCAGGTAGTATACTCGTATTTGCAATGTCCCTTAAAGCTGAGTGCAACCTTCCACCAAGAATATCGTCTACTACCGTAAGATTTTTGTCCACAAACGAATCATCATCTACTAAATCGAAAGCAACGTCTATCCTTGCTTTGGTAGCATCGCCGTCTCTATCGCAAACCTGAAAAATAAACAGCAAGTTACATAGCTTAGATATACTCATTAGCTCATTTTTCCTGAAAAGTCAATAAGTCAATTCTCTGAAGCACTACAACGCGATAATCTAAGTCAAAACGTTTAGACACCCTTCATTTAGACAGTGCAGACGTTCTGATCTCATGGTGGACCAGCTCGCTTTCTAAGAATCTGTTCTGATTGCATTCCAAGAAACGGAAACATTCCCGCACTAAACTTTCAAGACAGCTCTGAGAGCCAAAGCCCCAAACAGACTGAGAGAGCTGCTTCAGTTGTGTCTGTAGGTTAGGTGGACCACCTTCCAAGAGTCAAAGCCCCAAACAGACTGAGAGAGCTGCTTCAGTTGTGTCTGTAGGTTAGGTGGACCACCTTCTCTACAGCACTACTAGGCGATAATCTGAGTCGGAATGCCTTGAGACCATTCATTTACACAGTGCAGACGTTCTGATCTCATGGTGGACCAGCTCGCTTTCTAAAAATCTGTTCTGATTGCATTCCAAGAAACGGAAACATTCCCGCACTAAACTTTCAAGACAGCTCTGAGAGCCAAAGCCCCAAACAGACTGAGAGAGCTGCTTTAGTTGTGTCTGTAGGTTAGGTGGACCACCTTCCAAGAGTCAAAGCCCCAAACAGACTGAGAGAGCTGCTTCAGTTGTGTCTGTAGGTTAGGTGGACCACCTTATAAAAGTCAAAGCCCCAAACAGACTGAGAGAGCTGCTTCAGTTGTGTCTGTAGGTTAGGTTGACCACCTTTTAAGAGTTAAAGCCCCAAACAGACTGAGAGAGCTGCTTCAGTTGTGTCTGTAGGTTAGGTGGACCACCTTTTAAGAGTCAAAGCCCCAAACAGACTGAGAGAGCTGCTTCAGTTGTGTCTGTAGGTTAGGTGGACCAGCTTCTCTACAGCAATTGAGTTGCAGCTAGCTACTTTGAGATCATCAAGCGAAACTCACTTTTCTGGACTCGGTGTCGACGGATTTGCCAGTAGACCGACGATTTTCACCAGGCGATGCGGCCTTCTTCGAGGCTGGAGTAGCGCCTGCATCCGCGGTAGCGTTGTGCGACTGAGCGCCTTCATCAAGGCGTGATGCAGAGCGCGAACGGCTTCGCGATTTCCGCCCTCTTTTTGAGGCACCAGTGCGTTCGATTTGGCGGGAACGAAATTCGACCTCAGGCTCCTAGGAAGTTAGAGAATAAAAAGACAAGTCAAAGTCGGAAGCTTAAATTCAAAACCGCTGCCGTGTATCCGTGTGACCCTCAAACAGACTGAGAGAGCTGCTTCAGTTGTGTCTGTAGGTTAGGTGGACCACCTTATAAAAGTCAAAGCCCCAAACAGACTGAGAGAGCTGCTTCAGTTGTGTCTGTAGGTTAGGTGGACCACCTTATAAAAGTCAAAGCCCCAAACAGACTGAGAGAGCTGCTTCAGTTGTGTCTGTAGGTTAGGTTGACCACCTTTTAAGAGTCAAAGCCCCAAACAGACTGAGAGAGCTGCTTCAGTTGATGTCTGTAGGTTAGGTGGACCACCTTTTAAGAGTCAAAGCCCCAAACAGACTGAGAGAGCTGCTTCAGTTGTGTCTGTAGGTTAGGTGGACCACCTTCTCTACAGCACTACTAGGCGATAATCTGAGTCGGAATGCCTTGAGACCATTCATTTACACAGTGCAGACGTTCTGATCTCATGGTGGACCAGCTCGCTTTCTAAGAATCTGTTCTGATTGCATTCCAAGAAACGGAAACATTCCCGCACTAAACTTTCAAGACAGCTCTGAGAGCCAAAGCCCCAAACAGACTGAGAGAGCTGCTTCAGTTGTGTCTGTAGGTTAGGTGGACCACCTTATAAAAGTCAAAGCCCCAAACAGACTGAGAGAGCTGCTTCAGTTGTGTCTGTAGGTTAGGTGGACCACCTTATAAAAGTCAAAGCCCCAAACAGACTGAGAGAGCTGCTTCAGTTGTGTCTGTAGGTTAGGTGGACCAGCTTCTCTACAGCAATTGAGTTGCAGCTAGCTACTTTGAGATCATCAAGCGAAACTCACTTTTCTGGACTCGGTGTCCACGGATTTGCCAGTAGACCGACGATTTTCACCAGGCGATGCGGCCTTCTTCGAGGCTGGAGTAGCGCCTGCATCCGCGTAGCGTTGTGCGACTGAGCGCCTTCATCAAGGCGTGATGCAGAGCGCGAACGGCTTCGCGATTTCCGCCCTCTTTTTGAGGCACCAGTGCGTTCGATTTGGCGGGAACGAAATTCGACCTCAGGCTCCTAGGAAGTTAGAGAATAAAAAGACAAGTCAAAGTCGGAAGCTTAAATTCAAAACCGCTGCCGTGTATCCGTGTGACCCTCAAACAGACTGAGAGAGCTGCTTCAGTTGTGTCTGTAGGTTAGGTGGACCACCTTATAAAAGTCAAAGCCCCAAACAGACTGAGAGAGCTGCTTCAGTTGTGTCTGTAGGTTAGGTGGACCACCTTATAAAAGTCAAAGCCCCAAACAGACTGAGAGAGCTGCTTCAGTTGTGTCTGTAGGTTAGGTTGACCACCTTTTAAGAGTCAAAGCCCCAAACAGACTGAGAGAGCTGCTTCAGTTGATGTCTGTAGGTTAGGTGGACCACCTTTTAAGAGTCAAAGCCCCAAACAGACTGAGAGAGCTGCTTCAGTTGTGTCTGTAGGTTAGGTGGACCACCTTCTCTACAGCACTACTAGGCGATAATCTGAGTCGGAATGCCTTGAGACCATTCATTTACACAGTGCAGACGTTCTGATCTCATGGTGGACCAGCTCGCTTTCTAAGAATCTGTTCTGATTGCATTCCAAGAAACGGAAACATTCCCGCACTAAACTTTCAAGACAGCTCTGAGAGCCAAAGCCCCAAACAGACTGAGAGAGCTGCTTCAGTTGTGTCTGTAGGTTAGGTGGACCACCTTATAAAAGTCAAAGCCCCAAACAGACTGAGAGAGCTGCTTCAGTTGTGTCTGTAGGTTAGGTGGACCACCTTATAAAAGTCAAAGCCCCAAACAGACTGAGAGAGCTGCTTCAGTTGTGTCTGTAGGTTAGGTGGACCAGCTTCTCTACAGCAATTGAGTTGCAGCTAGCTACTTTGAGATCATCAAGCGAAACTCACTTTTCTGGACTCGGTGTCCACGGATTTGCCAGTAGACCGACGATTTTCACCAGGCGATGCGGCCTTCTTCGAGGCTGGAGTAGCGCCTGCATCCGCGGTAGCGTTGTGCGACTGAGCGCCTTCATCAAGGCGTGATGCAGAGCGCGAACGGCTTCGCGATTTCCGCCCTCTTTTTGAGGCACCAGTGCGTTCGATTTGGCGGGAACGAAATTCGACCTCAGGCTCCTAGGAAGTTAGAGAATAAAAAGACAAGTCAAAGTCGGAAGCTTAAATTCAAAACCGCTGCCGTGTATCCGTGTGACCCTCAAACAGACTGAGAGAGCTGCTTCAGTTGTGTCTGTAGGTTAGGTGGACCACCTTATAAAAGTCAAAGCCCCAAACAGACTGAGAGAGCTGCTTCAGTTGTGTCTGTAGGTTAGGTGGACCACCTTATAAAAGTCAAAGCCCCAAACAGACTGAGAAAGCTGCTTCAGTTGTGTCTGTAGGTTAGGTGGACCACCTTATAAAAGTCAAAGCCCCAAACAGACTGAGAGAGCTGCTTCAGTTGTTTCTGTAGGTTAGGTGGACCACCTTATAAAAGTCAAAGCCCCAAACAGACTGAGAGAGCTGCTTCAGTTGATGTCTGTAGGTTAGGTGGACCAGCTTCTCTACAGCAATTGAGTTGCAGCTAGCTACTTTGAGATCATCAAGCGAAACTCACTTTTCTGGACTCGGTGTCGACGGATTTGACAGTTGACCGACGATTTTCACCAGGCGATGCGGCCTTCTTCGAGGCTGGAGTAGCGCCTGCATCCGCGGTAGCGTTGTGCGACTGAGCGCCTTCATCAAGGCGTGATGCAGAGCGCGAACGGCTTCGCGATTTCCGCCCTCTTTTTGAGGCACCAGTGCGTTCGATTTGGCGGGAACGAAATTCGACCTCAGGCTCCTAGGAAGTTAGAGAATAAAAAGACAAGTCAAAGTCGGAAGCTTAAATTCAAAACCGCTGCCGTGTATCCGTGTGACCCTCAAACAGACTGAGAGAGCTGCTTCAGTTGTGTCTGTAGGTTAGGTGGACCACCTTCTCTACAGCACTACTAGGCGATAATCTGAGTCGGAATGCCTAGAGACCATTCATTTACACAGTGCAGACATTCTGATCTCATGGTGGACCAGCTCGCTTTCTAAGAATCTGTTCTGATTGCATTCCAAGAAACGGAAACATTCCCGCACTAAACTTTCAAGACAGCTCTGACAGCCAAGGCCCCAAACAGACTGAGAGAGCTGCTTCAGTTGTGTCTGTAGGTTAGGTGGACCACCTTCCAAGAGTCAAAGCCCCAAACAGACTGAGAGAGCTGCTTCAGTTGTGTCTGTAGGTTAGGTGGACACCTTATAAAAGTCAAAGCCCCAAACAGACTGAGAGAGCTGCTTCAGTTGTGTCTGTAGGTTAGGTGGACCACCTTATAAAAGTCAAAGCCCCAAACAGACTGAGAGAGCTGCTTCAGTTGTGTCTGTAGGTTAGGTGGACCACCTTATAAAAGTCAAAGCCCCAAACAGACTGAGAGAGCTGCTTCAGTTGTGTCTGTAGGTTAGGTTGACCACCTTTTAAGAGTTAAAGCCCCAAACAGACTGAGAGAGCTGCTTCAGTTGTGTCTGTAGGTTAGGTGGACCACCTTCCAAGAGTCAAAGCCCCAAACAGACTGAGAGAGCTGCTTCAGTTGTGTCTGTAGGTTAGGTGGACCAGCTTCTCTACAGCAATTGAGTTGCAGCTAGCTACTTTGAGATCATCAAGCGAAACTCACTTTTCTGGACTCGGTGTCGACGGATTTGCCAGTAGACCGACGATTTTCACCAGGCGATGCGGCCTTCTTCGAGGCTGGAGTAGCGCCTGCATCCGCGGTAGCGTTGTGCGACTGAGCGCCTTCATCAAGGCGTGATGCAGAGCGCGAACGGCTTCGCGATTTCCGCCCTCTTTTTGAGGCACCAGTGCGTTCGATTTGGCGGGAACGAAATTCGACCTCAGGCTCCTAGGAAATTAGAGAATAAAAAGACAAGTCAAAGTCGGAAGCTTAAATTCAAAACCGCTGCCGTGTATCCGTGTGACCCTCAAACAGACTGAGAGAGCTGCTTTAGTTGTGCCTGTAGGTTAGGTGGACCACCTTTTAAGAGTCAAAGCCCCAAACAGACTGAGAGAGCTGCTTCAGTTGTGTCTGTAGGTTAGGTGGACCACCTTATAAAAGTCAAAGCCCCAAACAGACTGAGAGAGCTGCTTCAGTTGTGTCTGTAGGTTAGGTGGACCACCTTTTAAGAACTTCTCTACAGCAATTGAGTTGCATGCAGCTAGCTATTTTGAGATCATTAAACGAAACTCACTTTTTTGGACTCGGTGTCGACGTATTTGCGAGCAGACTGACGATTTTCGCCAAGCGATGCGGCTTGGCGTCTATCACCGTCATTTTGCTGAAATATGTTAGGTAGTGCTTTCGAATCCGGTTTTTTCGTGTCATGATGTGTCATAGGAGCGGTAGCCTTTTGAGTCGCTTCATTTAGGGCGCTGTCTAGCGTCGGAAGAGTTGAAATGATTTGGTCGATTTCAGTAAAAATTTTTTTTATTCGAAACGAAATCTTGGTGCTTTTGGCTTAATGTTATGTGCTGATTAAAGTCGTCGTAGGCTTCGCGACAGTTTTCACACCGACCTTTCCGTTTTTCTTTGCCGTCAGGCTTTTGACGATTTTTTTCATCGTTATTATTAGCCCTTGGGTTTGCAAAAATGTCGACGACATCAATGTTATCTTTGAAGATTGGTCTCAGCAAATGCTGGGCATCCGTAACAACAACGGCCGGTGGGGTCAAATTCCGATCTTCTTCGGCAAACCTCCCTGAAGAAATAGTTTTCTGGCACAGCTCGTGTTGAGAAACTTGATCGCGAATTCGATCTCGAAATATTGCCGGAGTGTAGACAGGTATTTGCAGCAAGCGAGCTTTCGTCAAAATATCTTCGAATGTTTTGACAATTCTGCATTGCGAACTCGAAGTTTGCGTAACGGCTCTCTGCTGCATGGTGAAACCCCTAGAAAACTCCGAAAAAGATTGTTTAGCTTCAATGGAGACAGCGGAATCGTCAGCGATGATTAAATCAACCTGGAAAAGCAAAAAATACGAGCCCATAGCTACAAAAAATCTATCAACGTCTCTAATCTGCCCTATTAACAAGCAACAAACAAAAACAACGAATGCATTGCAAAAACTACACACCTCATTTGAAAAAAACGAAGCAACGCTTCCGCCATAATAGACGACGGCAGATTCCAGCTTCTTTTGTCGCTTTTGACTTTCGCCGTACAGAAAAAAAACTCGCTTCCCTCGAAGAGAATCCAATGTAAACTGCTCGACCAAACAGCCCTGTAGAAACTAAAATAAAAAAAAATTTCTCACATATTACTCCATTACGGAAACGCCTAAACAGTACATAAGTTTTGACTGTAGGTTAGGTGGACCACCTTCTAAGAGTCAAAGCCCCAAACAGACTGAGAGAGCTGCTTCAGTTGTGTCTGTAGGTTAGGTGGACCACCTTCCAAGAGTCAAAGCCCCAAACAGACTGAGAGAGCTGCTTCAGTTGTGTCTGTAGGTTAGGTGGACCACTTTTTAAGAGTCAAAGCCCCAAACAGACTGAGAGAGCTGCTTCAGTTGTGTCTGTAGGTTAGGTGGACCACCTTATAAAAGTCAAAGCCCCAAACAGACTGAGAGAGCTGCTTCAGTTGTGTCTGTAGGTTAGGTGGACCACCTTCCAAGAGTCAAAGCCCCAAACAGACTGAGAAAGCTGCTTCAGATGTGTCTGTAGGTTAGGTGGACCACCTTCCAAGATTCAAAGCCCCAAACAGACTGAGAGAGCTGCTTCAGTTGTGTCTGTAGGTTAGGTGGACCAGCTTCTCTACAGCAATTGAGTTGCAGCTAGCTACTTTGAGATCATCAAGCGAAACTCACTTTTCTGGACTCGGTGTCGACGGATTTGCCAGTAGACCGACGATTTTCACCAGGCGATGCGGCCTTCTTCGAGGCTGGAGTAGCGCTTGCATCCGCGGTAGCGTTGTGCGACTGAGCGCCTTCATCAAGGCGTGATGCAGACGCAGAGCGCGATTTCAACTTTTTCGAAGCCTCAGACTGGTCGAGCTCAGGAGAACGAAATTCGACCTCGGGCTCCTAGGAAGTTAGAGAATAAAAAGACAAGTCAACGTCGGAAGCTTAAATTCAAAACCGCTGCAGTGTATCCGTGTGACCCTCAAACAGACTGAGAGAGCTGCTTCAGTTGTGTCTGTAGGTTAGGTGGACCACCTTCTCTACAGCACTACTAGGCGATAATCTGAGTCGGAATGCCTAGAGACCATTCATTTACACAGTGCAGACATTCTGATCTCATGGTGGACCAGCTCGCTTTCTAAGAATCTGTTCTGATTGCATTCCAAGAAACGGAAACATTCCCGCACTAAACTTTCAAGACAGCTCTGACAGCCAAGGCCCCAAACAGACTGAGAGAGCTGCATCAGTTGTGTCTGTAGGTTAGGTGGACCACCTTATAAAAGTCAAAGCCCCAAACAGACTGAGAGAGCTGCTTCAGTTGTGTCTGTAGGTTAGGTGGACCACCTTCCAAGAGTCAAAGCCCCAAACAGACTGAGAAAGCTGCTTCAGTTGTGTCTGTAGGTTAGGTGGACCACCTTATAAGAGTCAAAGCCCCAAACAGACTGAGAGAGCTGCTTCAGTTGTGTCTGTAGGTTAGGTGGACCACCTTTTAAGAGCTTCTCTACAGCAATTGAGTTGCAGCTAGCTACTTTGAGATCATCAAGCGAAACTCACTTTTCTGGACTCGGTGTCGACGTATTTGCGAGTAGACCGACGATTTTCACCAGGCGATGCGGCCTTCTTCGAGGCTGGAGTAGCGCCTGCATCCGCGGTAGCGTTGTGCAACTGAGAGCCTTCATCAAGGCGTGATGCAGACGCAGAGCGCGATTTCGACTTTTTCGAAGCGTCAGACTGGTCGAGCTCAGGAGAATGAAATTCGAACTCAGGCTCCTAGGATGTTAGAGAATAAAAAGACAAGTCAACGTCGGAAGCTTAAATTCAAAACCGCTGCCGTGTATCCGTGTGACTAGGGATGTCGATTCCCCGGGGAATATTCTTATCGGGGACCCGGGGAATTTACTGTCATTCCCGGGGACCCCGGGGAAAATTAAAAATAAGTTAAAAACGGCGAATAACTTTGGCTTAGATCTTAAATGGCATTTTAAACTTTGATTTTAGCTTTAGACTACATGTTCAAGGCGCAAGGGTAAAAACTAAACAATCTCTACCTATAAAAATGAAAACTCTGTCTGCGTGTGTGTCTGTGTACAAATTACTTTGCTATGGACTCCCAAGTCCCAAACCGCTCAACCAAATTACGATAACTTTTGCACCCGCCCTAAATTTACTACGGAGAATGTCTTAGGCTACCTTAAAATTTCCTAAACTCAAGTCTTCCTACCTAAAAGTGCAAAAACTGCTCAAAATGCGCGATTTTTTACTAAATCCTCCATAGCGCCGCTCCACTTCTACCGATCCTTTCAACCGTGTAAAATTTCAAGTCTCAAAGTTAATCCTGAAAGGCGCTGTGCACTTTAAAATTAACTGTTTTTTCAGCGAGGCAACCACCCCAACCTCCGCCCGCCTGCCTCTCTTTCCCGATCTGGGCAAAGGAGTGTAAATAGGTTTAAAATGACTAACTTTCGGCTGTCATAAGCTTGCTCCACGTGAAGCGATTGACTTCAAATTTGACGCAATTCTTTATTGACTCATTCTCTATCTAAATGTAAAGTCTCAACTCTGTATCTCAATCAGGACAGAAACTGTAAGCATGTGAAGTTTGTCTGCTTTTTCTGTTGT
The DNA here is from genome assembly GCA_002269645.1 of Macrostomum lignano. Classification (NCBI taxonomy): domain Eukaryota; kingdom Metazoa; phylum Platyhelminthes; family Macrostomidae; genus Macrostomum; species Macrostomum lignano. The sequence goes on along the minus strand of NIVC01001677.1, from coordinate 174,177 downwards.
TTGTGCCGCTCACTCATTCCACCAGCCCAGACCCCCAGACGAAGGGTCAGGCGATTGGGCTTAATGTACATAGCGAATGTACAGTGTTTTGGAATAACTTTTTAATAGCCTTCTCTGTACCCGCGAGTGGAGAGGCGCAGAGAGGAGAGACAGTTTAGCCAGAGATTCAAAACACTGTCCTCTGTATAGACAAGTCTTCAGGCTCAGTTATAACAGTAGATGGCAAATCAAGAGTCAAGACAACGTGGGATGGTTTGTAAAAATAGCGAAAAATTAATGAATAACTGATTACAATGCAATCCTACTAAATTAGTTAGTTACAGCATGAAGCTTTTAACATTAAAATTCGCATAAGATCACTTTAAAATTTAAATGGCTCCTAAGAAATGCCTATATCCCTTGGTTGTAGTAGGGATGTCGACCCCGGGGAGCTTGTGTTTATTTAAAACTGTATTTGACAACGTGGCATCATCAAATCGTGCGTGCACCTTTGTCAGAAGGAGTCCAGACTGTGGTGTGGAGGCGGAAAATGCATGCTCAGCAGCTACGCTCGTGGGAGGATAATTAATGAATGAGACTGTTTTTATAATCAAAATTTTTATTTCTAGCAGACATTGTCCTTGTCTAATAGGGAGCATTTTGTTATTGTATGACACCCCCATGCGTCCGCAGGACGCAGCGCTGTGCCTGCGTCAAATTCCGTCAAGCCGTCAACGCAGACCAACACAGTAGTCAGTAAAGCTTCTTTTTCCTGACGGGTTTTTAGGTGAAATTTGCTTGATTGAAGGACTCGTAGTGAAAAAACATTCAAACGTGTGTTGCGTTTGAAATTTTACATTGAGATAAGCAGTTATGCGGTAAGAAAAGCATAGACAGAGTTTCAATCAGCTCTCTGTGAATTATTTTCTTATTTTAATGGCAAAAATTAGGTTAAAAATGCATTTTTCTCCCCGGGGTCCCCGGTTCAATTCCCCGGGGAATATTCCCCGACAAGCTCCCCGGGGCCCCGGGGAGCACTCCCCGGGGTCGACATCCCTACGTGTGACCCTCAAACAGACTGAGAGAGCTGCTCCAGTTGTGTTTGTAGGTTAGGTGGACCACCTTCTCTACAGCACTACTAGGCGATAATCTGAGTCGGAATGCCTAGAGACCATTCATTTACACAGTGCAGACATTCTGATCTCATGGTGGACCAGCTCGCTTTCTAAGAATCTGTTCTGATTGCATTCCAAGAAACGGAAACATTCCCGCACTAAACTTTCAAGACAGCTCTGACAGCCAAGGCCCCAAACAGACTGAGAGAGCTGCATCAGTTGTGTCTGTAGGTTAGGTGGACCACCTTATAAAAGTCAAAGCCCCAAACAGACTGAGAGAGCTGCTTCAGTTGTGTCTGTAGGTTAGGTGGACCACCTTCCAAGATTCAAAGCCCCAAACAGACTGAGAGAGCTGCTTCAGTTGTGTCTGTAGGTTAGGTGGACCAGCTTCTCTACAGCAATTGAGTTGCAGCTAGCTACTTTGAGATCATCAAGCGAAACTCACTTTTCTGGACTCGGTGTCGACGGATTTGCCAGTAGACCGACGATTTTCACCAGGCGATGCGGCCTTCTTCGAGGCTGGAGTAGCGCCTGCATCCGCGGTAGCGTTGTGCGACTGAGCGCCTTCATCAAGGCGTGATGCAGACGTAGAGCGCGATTTCAACTTTTTCGAAGCGTCAGACTGGTCGAGCTCAGGAGAACGAAATTCGACCTCAGGCTCCTAGGAAGTTAGAGAATAAAAAGACAAGTCAAAGTCGGAAGCTTAAATTCAAAACCGCTGCAGTGTATCCGTGTGACCCTCAGACTGAGAGAGCTGCTTCAGTTGTGTCTGTAGGTTAGGTGGACCACCTTCTCTACAGCACTACTAGGCGATAATCTGAGTCGGAATGCCTAGAGACCATTCATTTACACAGTGCAGACATTCTGATCTCATGGTGGACCAGCTCGCTTTCTAAGAATCTGTTCTGATTGCATTCCAAGAAACGTAAGCATTCCTGCACTAAACTTTCAAGACAGCTCTGTGAGCCAAAGCCCCAAACAGACTGAGAGAGCTGCTTCAGTTGTGTCTGTAGGTTAGATAGGCCTTGCAATTAGCTATTTTGAGATCATCAAACGAAACTCACTTTTCTGGACTCGGTGTCGATGGTTTTGCGAGCAGACTGTCGGTTTTCACCAGGCGATGCGGCCTTCTTCGATTTTGCAGTGGCTTTTTGCGTCGCAGTTTTTTTAGGTTTTACCTTAGGCTTAGGCTTGGCGTCCTTTTTGTTTTTTTTTCGGGTCATTATATCTTGCTTGGCACAATAAATTTATCTATAGATGAAACTTAGAGTATGGAAAATAATGTTAGACCTAATAAGTGTGAATAGAATCAGTTCTAATTTATAAAACTGTCTGTGTGTGGTCTAACTACGCCATGGTTTACGGGGACCACCCGCTTAGACATTATATATCCCTCTCTCTACAGTCTTACCTTCAGAACCCTTGCGGGTTTCCTATTGGCTGAGGTCGGTCCCATCGTTGGGGTTGATCTTTCCTCCTAAGTGTTAACCAGCCAATTATAGAAAGGGAGGTCTGTCTGTCTGTCTGTTCCAACCCTATAATCCTGCAAATGTGTTTACGTGGACCAAACAGACAGTGAGTGTTAGGCTGACTGTTAATGCGTTCTTAGTTTTACTGGGACCGCAATCAAGTCGATCTTTTGCTAGAGATTCAGAGACCCAATTTCTAGCTAAAAGGCCCTTCTTAATTGCGTCCTCTTGATTTTGCATGTACATGTATGAATGGCCCTTTTCAATTAGGTAAATTGCATCTTCAACTTTGCACTTAAAAGGCTGCAGCTTAGGATCTTCTTCTTCAAGATATCCCATAGTGTTTGCGATAGAGTTGGCAAGCACTTAATTTATGAAGTTGCTATTAATTTTTTCTTGTGTAATGGTAGAGCCTCAGAAATTTTCATTTACACAGTGTGGCTATCAAGGACCACTGGGAGTTCTTGAGAAGTCATTGAAGAATATTGTTTAAGCTTCACTTAAATATCTTTCTTGTCTCGGAGTCTTTATCGCTTGATCTGGTTAGTAAATTGGATTTCTTTACATTGGTGTCTTACTCTGTGAGTCTCTGCTCAGAGTACGATACCGGAATTGCTGGAACTGAGCTAATTAAATGGAGTTTAAAGTTTACTATATAAAATTCATTTCGCATACGAGGTTGTCAGAATTTTAAATTAACCTGCGTACCTACTTGAATGTCAAAGAATTTTAACGCATATTGTTTTAAGGCCAGTGGCGGTCATAATATGATGTTAACATAGCCATTTGTTCGTAAGGTAATGATATGTAAAAAAATTCAGTTTTGCATCGAATCTATGCTTAATAACTGCTATACACAAACAGACACAAACAGACACAAACAGACGATTTTCGAAAAATTTTCTGAAATTTTTCGGTTTACGTGGACCAGACTCGCTCGGTTTAGGTAGACCAGGCTGGAGGTCCAGCTAAACTGAAATGCGAATAACTTTGGAAAAAACCATGCTAGACATTCCAAAATTGCTAGAGCCCTTCTTGACCCGCCTGACATTAATTTGAGATCCTCATCAACGTCTTAACCCCACCAGAGACAAAATTATTTGGTGGTCCACCTAAGTGGTCTACCTACACCGGGTGGTCCAGCTAACGAGGCTACTGAACTTCCAAAAAGTCCACGTAAACACACAGACAGTAGAACACTAAGACAGACACTAAGACAGACACTAAGACAGACAGACAGACAGAAAGACAGACAGACAGACAGACAGACAGACAGACAGAGAGAGAGACAGACAGACAGACAGACAGACAGACAGACAGACAGACAGACAGACAGACAGACAGACAGACAGACAGACAGACAGACAGACAGACAGACAGACAGACAGACAGACAGACACTAAGACAGACACTAAGACAGACAGACAGACAGACAGACAGACAGACAGACAGACAGACAGACAGACAGACAGACAGACAGACAGACAGACAGACAGACAGACAGACAGACAGACAGACAGACAGACAGACAGACAGAGAGACAGACAGACAGACACTAAGACAGACACTAAGACAGACAGACAGACAGACAGACAGACAGACAGACAGACAGACAGACAGAACAGACAGACAGAACAGACACACAGACAGAACAGACAGACAGACACGCAGACATCTGATCGGTTTATCGAGCCTTGGGCCACTGCCGTAATAAAATATAAAGTTCAGTCCGGCAGTTGGCGCTCGTCGTTCAGACATTTACAAGCGAGCTTCTCTACCGAGGCCTGGCCTGTCCCAATGCGAAGCTCCCAATGGCCTTCCTCGAATAAACGCACAAAGCAACTTGCACTTTATCCGGACAAATCTAATGTTGTTTTGATACAGCATTAGTCAACAGCATTAGTCAACAAAGATGCAAAGATTGAAACAAGCCACGACAGGTTTGCGCCAGCTGTAAAATCTAATAAACAGTCGCATTCACAGACAGGAAAAAAGAACAAGGAAGTTCAGGCAAAAATACTGCCCCTACTGTTTGTTTAAAATTGGTCACCTCAATAGGCTGGCTCAGAGCCCAGACACAACCATTCCAGTTGTAAAAATTCTGATTGAAATTCCTATTCAATTCGGGACAAACGAAAAATTTGCTGGTGAAGAATTTATATAAACATTTTTGGAATAGAGATACAAAGTAGAAAAAGTATTAAAAGTATTTTCCAGGCTTTTTAAGCTAATATAATAGAATCGTTGAGTGGCAGTGGACGGTGGTAGAGCAGCAACCCCTCCTACCCTTCCCAGCTCCTCTATCCGTCACTGTGAGTGTGACGCATTGAGAGCTCTCGGATGCTTAATATGCACACTAGATGAAGGAAATGGTCCTTCGGGGAGGTGGGGGGGGGCACTAATGGGGAGCGGCGTGGGAGTTATGGAAGAGGATGGGAGGAAGTCCATGGGACCAAGTGGGATTCAGTATGATTCTTAGGGAAGAACTAAAGCGGTGGGAGTGGGAAGGGCGCATACACAAACAGAGAAGTTGTGCCCCCCCGGTACTTATGCAGGCTATACGGACCGCCAATGGGGGTTTCAGAAAGAGCTGGTTCTGCTTGACTTTGTCCTATATAACTGTTGTTGGGGCAGCCCGGCAGCGGCAAGCAGGAGGAGGAGGGTTGGAGGGAGACACAGTAGACAGACAGACACAAAACGTATAATAGTTATTGGCGGGGACACGTTGAGGACGGAGGAACTATGGACTGTGGGGGGGGGAGGGCCAAGGTTGGATTCAAGCCGCTTAGAGTGGGGTGGTGGGCATGCAAGGTATGGTTCCCCATTTTTGCAACGGGTTTTTTAGGGCAAATAAAGGGGAAGAAAGAGTCTTACCGACCATGCGCTTTGGCCCTCTTCCCTCTCCATGTTTTTGCTCCTTTATAAGCCTCGTATTTACCAATTCCCCCTCTTAATATAAGGCCCAATATATTATTATACTAGCCAACAAACTTCAAACCCAGTGGAAGAAGAGATTCATTTGCCGCTGTTGGCATTGGCATTGGCAGGCAGACAGGGCAAACGCCATTCTTCTGACTATTTCTCTTCGCAGGAGACGGCAGGCGCACGAACAACCACAGAACTACATAAGAGGCCAAGGCATTTCAAGCAGCCACTTCGCTGCGTGACTGCAGACCAGACATCCATATATATAGATATATTAAGGGGAAAAACGCACTGCGGCGAAAGCAAAGAACTTCAGCTTCGTCGGAAATCTGCCGATTCCCAAGCCTCCGCCGCCGCGAGACACGACTGGAGCAATTCATTCTAGACAGGTAGGCTTGAGGCTATGTAAACACAATTGGTGACCTATGCAGTTTTTTTGTTGTGCAAATGTAACTTTTGTTTCCAGAGTTGTCAATATTATCATTTCGCGAATTCTCATTCATTCTTTCTTGTTTGGAGTCATCGCGACATCGCGTTGCGTTGGCGTTGAGCTCTCTCGTCTCTCGCCTCGAAAAGAGAAAAGGACTAACGGAAAGGGAAAGGCACGCACGTTCTAAGTGCCTATTAAAGTTTCTAGGCTTTAGAAATATTCGTTATGCTGCTTTATATTAAAACGGTAAAGTAATATCGATAACAGCAAAACAGCAAAAGAGCTCGTTGCTTCTATCTAGAGCTCAGACAACTATGCAATTTGGAGTGCGGGACTGCGGGAATTTCATTTCGTTGCTTCTGCACCTCTCAAAGCTATTACGAGTAAAAATGGTGTGCTCTAAAATACGAGCATGTATTGTAGCGCACGCTCGTACACCCTCGCGCACGTAGTGGCGTTTTACTTTCGTCAGTCCAACAGTTAAGTTGACGTTGAGTTTCTCTCTATGGTTAGACTTTCTCTCGTCTCTACTGTCTCTCTCTCCTTCTGTATCGATTTTTAGCCTATAATATATCTGCATTGGTTTATCTATTTCTTCCCATGTTCATTGTTGCTTTATGAGCATGACACAATAAAGCAGTTACTGGTGGCGGTAGGACACAGGCCGAAAAAACACTTTTTGCACAATTTAACAGATACAGATACTACTAAAAAGCTACGTTTATCATGTCGCGCAGAATTTCAAGTGCTTTTCAGAAGTTAGGTAAGTTATAGTATACATGTGTAAACTATGATCATTTAGTGTACGCTGGTAAAATATTCTATCAGGCTGCAAACAGAGGCTGTGTAACAAGCTGTAGTGCTGTAGTTAGCTAGCATCGTATCAAGTGAGGATTATGATCCATAGCTGGTAGACAGTCTCTGCAGTCTGCACTGACAGACTTTGCACTGAATCAATATTCGTGGTCTCTTGGCCATAGACATTCTCAGCGGGCGGGCTTCCGCGTATTCCATATAGTTTACTAAAAGACACAAAATTGTGCCCTATCTATGGGAATCAGAAAGATATGGTATCTATAGTCACCATGCACTTTTGTCTACCATGCCCATATCACCGTCATGATTTGTCAAAGTACGCAGACAGTTTTACCATAGACAAAATGGGTCCCCAATGCTTTGAACTTGAAAACGCGAAATAGTCGCATTTGAAACTTTTCAGTAAAATTAGGAGGATGAGAGTAACGGTTCAGCTTGAACCTAAAGTGCTACGCGACAAATCAATTAATTAAACAGACTTCTGTCTTATTTTTTCTAATCCTAAATAGCTTCAGACTTATGATCGATTTCCTTCTTTTCCATACACAGAAATCAACAACAACTGTTGCGACTTCACTAGAATGACGCACCGGAACGCTCTTTCGCGTCAAGCGACAATCGCCTGTCTGATGCTTCTGCTGCTCACTTGTGGAACTGTTCAAAGTGCAGCTGTTGAGCCTGAAGAAAGCGACTCGTCGCCAGGTAACTAATATTTTATTTCTTTTTGAAAATTGTTATTTATCAATAATCGTGGCTCAGTTTAGACTAGCATCCAAGTGTGTCAAGGCCGAGTCTGACACACGACACAAAAAGACGACAGAAAATTTAGTTGATTAAATAACACGGAATGGTTAGTTAGACTTAAACATCGATCCAACATCCCTAGCTCCTCTGACCCTCGTCTCATCTAGCTTAACTCTAGCGTGTATCTGTCTGGCTTCTTGAGCGCGTTCCCCTGTCCGAAGAGTTGATCAAATCATTCGCATAATCTGTGCTCAAATCGATCCCTTGAGGGTGAAGCCCATGATCGGGCTAACTTTATAATCCGACTCTTCAGCAACTACTTTCCTCTTTTTTCCGTCCGCTAACTGCTTCTCTACTTCAATGTGGCCTCCCTTTGCAGTCTCGTCGATTCCTGGCGACGAGTTTAAGACAACAACAATGAAGCCTAGTGATTTGCTTTCTAACAGTGCTTCGAACACAACTGTTGCAAAACAAATTGCTCCCGAGATGACGACAGAGACACCAAAGACGGAACCAACGACTATAAGCAAAACGACTGTTGCCGATAGTAAAGCAGAACCGCCCCTCAAAACGGAAGCTACTACAACAACTGAGGCACCTAGAACCACAACAACAACAACTGATGCAACCACAACTACGACACCAACAACAACTGAGGCACCAACAACAAAAACAACAACAACTGATGCAACCACAACTACGACACCAACAACAACAACACCAACAACAACTGAGGCACCAACAACTACGACGACAACAACAACTGAGGCACCAACAACTACAACAACAACTGAGGCACCAACAACTACAACAACAACTGAGGCACCAACAACTACAACAACAACTGAGGCACCAACAACTACGACAACAACAACTGAGGCACCAACAACTACGACAACAACAACTGAGGCACCAACAACTACAACAACAACTGAGGCACCAACAACTACGACAACAACAACTGAGGCACCAACAACTACGACAACAACAACAGAGGCACTAACAACTACGACGACGACAACAACAACAACTGAGGCACCAACAACTACTATTACAACAATTGAGGCACAAACCACTACAAAGACAACTGAGGAACCAAAAACCAAAACAACAACTACTACCGAAGCACCAACAACTGTAGCAACTGAAAAACCAACAACTACAACAATTACTACTACCGAGGCACCTACAGAAACAACAACAAAAACAACTGAGGCACCAAAAACTACAACAACTGAAGCACCAACAACTGCGGCACCAACAACAGTAACTGAGACGCTAACAACAACAAAGGCCGCATTGATTACAACAGAAGCTAAAACAACAACGGAGGGATCAAAAATGGCATCAAAGTCAACTGAGATGCCTGCAACGAAGATTCAATCAACAACATCTATAAAAACTTCTCTTGAAGCAACAACAACGTTGGAAGTGAAAACTCGTACAACAGAATCACCAGCCGCGACCACCACCAAACTTAAACCGGCATCAACAACTCAGTCTACTACAGCTACTGAGAAGCTAACAACAGCCGAAGTTCAGGCTACAACAAAGCCTGTAAGAGCCGGCGGTTCAGGGAGGGCAGGTCCAGCAACAATAAAGATTACAACTACTGCAGCCACCACCAAGGCAGTACCTGAAGCGATCGAACCAGGTAATTCATCAACTGTCGATTTTAACGCCACAGCGCCAACAGAAGGAGTCGACGGCCTGGCTCAGGCCGGAGGCATGAAGCTAACTAGGGAAGACCTAGTTTTAATGAGCGTCATCCTGCTTTCCTCCCTGCTGTTTGTCGCCATTATCATCGGCCTAGTGTGCATAGTTCGTCGGAACAAGGCTCAGCAGCATCAGTTCTCAGTGCTAGACAGCGGCGCTGTTACTAGCAGCGGCGGCTCCGGCGTTGTTAGGCGTCGCCGACGCTCAATTGAATTGCAAATGCGCGGCGGCGAGATTGGCACCTTCCGTTGCAGTTCATCCTACGGCGAGGGCTTCACTCTGCCGTTCATTGATGAGAAACGGGGGGCGAGCTACGACCATCTGCAGTTGGTGTGACTGTCCTTTACCTGGCCGAGACTATCATAGATTGTGTTAAAAATAATCAGTGAGAGGAAGACTAGGCCTATGTTTTGTACGATCATTAGGTCTGGAAACAGGAAGTTCTAGAATCTCAGATAAATTACTCGTAGGATACTAGAAAACCAGCCTTACTAAAGGTACAATCCTAGCCTTTCAGTGTTATTGAGAATACGTTTGTCCCTCTTACTCAGTTAAAACCATACATAAAAACTTATTTCTAGTTTCAATCCATAAAATCAACCGTATTTTAATTCTAATCTGCATCATAACGTAAATAAAATGTACCGTTTTTGTCGAAAGTAGTTTGCCTTTGTCATACAATATTCGCTCGTGTCATTGGTTCTGTAAAATTTCCCAACAGGAGCCGTTTCGTTGCTCCAGTCGATTGATTGATTTGTTTTGTTTAAATGAACTTCCCTTCGTATAATTTCTTTTCCCTACAGAACAAGAAGCTGTGAAAAAACTTCCCCTTAAACCAATAGGCGCCAAAGGCAAGAGAGCCAAAAACCAGCAATTTCAAACACCGTGTGCTTATGATTATATTCTATTCTCGTTTATATCAACTACCCAATTCTGTACATTATTGCACTCGCTATAAGTGGCACACTTTCCCATCAGTACGAGTACTTCCCCCTCAACTTTATTGACTTGAAAATTTACAACTGTTAGCCAATCGTTTTTGCTCTGTTTTCCTGTTGTAAACTCTCTAGTTGTCTCCAAACAGTTAGAAGTGCGCAAAATACGTTTGTACTTAGCGTTTCCCGCGATTCTTTTCGGCTTTGAGTAAAACAAACTTATCGTTTCCAATTATAATGCATTGATATTGCCGCCTAGAATTTGGTTTGTGAATTTGAACACAACTTTCGTACTTCTCTGTCATGCGTCCTTTGTACCAAACTGATTGCGATGTCCTACATATGCATATGTAAATTAGGGCTCAATTGTGTAAAATTCACCACCTTTACCCCAAGTGCAATTTTCAAATGTGAACGATTCGCTTTGTTTGTTTTTAACAAATGAATGCCTGAAACAGCAGCTATTACAGCTGATAGCTTCCAGTTCACTAAGTACACCTACTCTGGATTTTCCATCACTAGCCTCCTCTCTAATTTTTTGTCAATCTCTTTTAAGTTCTCAGCAAATGCACGGATTTAGTGTGCAATGTATTTATAATGTATACTTTGATATTAAATATGATGAGTAATATGGACCTGTATTGGACTATAGGGACTGACTTAACCACCCCTGAATTACTGCGGCTAAACGGTGTCAATTATGTGCTATTTTTAAAACACCAACGTGCTATACTTGTTATACTACTTTTGTCACCTTTTTGGCGTGCCATTTTCACTATACATTTTTGCCAGTACTGAAGAGCAAAAAATCACTTTTAATTAGCTATCTTTGTCAGCTACATTTGTTGTAGAACTAAAAAGGAAAATAGTAAATGTATTGGCATATTTTAGCAGTTCAAATATTATACTATAGCGTTAATTTAAAAGATAATGTTTATATTGGCTCTGTTTTCAAACATTTACTTTTGCTGACTTTAATAGCGTTCGGACCTGCACGTACGAGCCGTATGCTGGTCTACGAGTGTACAGCGATTGGCCCTTTTGAGCGAAAATGGGGAATTGCACGACAAGTCCAACAAGGCCAATTTTTGTGCAAGGAGCCACAAGCAGATGCGCTGTTACACGATATCATGCACATGAACATGTGCCGCTAGTAATTAAAATTTCTGTTCCGATAATGAGCATCATCGATCTTTTTCGAAAAAAGAAATGTGCCATTCTATTACTTCCGTAGTGGTCCTTAAAGTGCGCCTGTCTGGTTCGTACTGCAGGTTAAATAGGAATAGATAGATCGTATCTGATGCATGGCTTGGATCAGGAAAAAGATTGAAGAGACAAAAAGCAGCAAAAGGCCTTACATGTAAATGCAAAGACAGGCCAACAACGAGTTGGCCTGTCTTTGCAACTCAAGTTGCCTGAGTTGCTTGAGTGAAGCAACTCAAGCGGCATAGCTCGCAAGTCGCAACTGAAAGTATCTGAGAATACTCATTCTCATTTCTGGATTTTTCGGGGGAAGGCGGGTGCAAGAGAAGTCGAACGGACTAATTTGATCAGAGATGCCCACCGCTAGATCTGCGTGAATATCGTTGAGTCAGCTAGCTTCTCGATCTGCCCCCGCGAATTCCCCCCCGGGGTCAAAGCTGAGCCGAGGAGCAAAATAAGAGAAATCGCTTGAGAAGCCACACATACAACGCCAAGGAAAGATCAAGGATTCCAAATCCGATTCGATGCTTGTTGGCTGACAAATGTGAAAGCGCCCCGGCCCCGCACAGAATCGCTGGGCGAATTTTTTTACTTTAACACGAATTGACCTTTGTGTCGACGTGCATCGGAAGGTTGCTTTGAAACACACGGGAAGTTTATAGAATGTTGTGGGTTGCTTTCACAATCCTGAATCCCCTTGTGAAGTTCGGGATAGGAAAGTCTAGAGATTTTGAAGCTGGGGGGATTAATTATGAATTACATGTACACTATACCCAATGAAAGCATTTATCTTACGGGGACACAAATAAAGGAGACAAATGATGTCGTATGGTGAAATTTAACTGTCGAGCAGAGAGCTGAAACTTATTTTTCCCACGGAATCGTTTAAAAGTGCGGCCAAACTTTAAGCACTGATTTGTGCAACAGCTGTGACAAATTAATTTTTTAATCATTCGCAATAATTTGTACACGCGAAATGCCTTCCTGCGCAGAAGTCAAAAGAAGCATGTCGGGGTCTAAAATGAATCATTTAACTATAGCTACGCCTACAATTTCAAATACAGGAGTGTGCTAACCGAGGTTAATAAATCCATACGTCGGAATAATACAATTTATGCAGTTTCAGATTTTAAGGTTTTAGAAAGTTTATTTGGAAAACAAGCAAACCCACATGCAACTTTGTACCTTATTTAAACACCATTTTAATCACGAAATTCCTACCAGACATCTTAATACTAGGCTGGCATTATTGGATTGGTCGTATCAGAAAAAGAGCCTTAGAGGTTGTCAGGGGGGAGGTCACGGTGAGTATCAGGTAGGAGAATGATGTCAAGGGAGGCAATGGGTGTCGGGGAGAGGCAAATGGGTGTCAGGGAGAGGCAAATGGGTGTCGGGGAGAGGCAATGGGTGTCGGGGAGAAGCAAATGGGTGTCAGGGAGAGGCAAATGGGTGTCAGGGAGAGGCAAATGGGTGTCAGGGAGAGGCAAATGGGTGTCGGGGAGAGGCAATGGGTGTCGGGGAGAGGCAATGGGTGTCAGGGAGAGGCAATGGTGTCAGGGAGAGGCAATGGGTGTCAGGGAGAGGCAAATGGGTGTCAGGGAGAGGCAATGGGTGTCAGGGAGAGGCAAATGGGTGTCAGGGAGAGGCAAATGGGTGTCAGGGAGAGGCAATGGGTGTTAGGGAGAGGCAAATGGGTGTCAGGGAGAGGCAATGGGTGTCAGGGAGAGGCAAATGGGTGTCAGGGAGAGGCAAATGGGTGTCAGGGAGAGGCAAATGGGTGTCAGGGAGAGGCAAATGGGTGTCTGCAGGGAGAGTCAGAACTCCCACAAAAACAATGAATAGAAAATGAAAGGAGAGTATATAGAAACCACGGGCGATACTGTATAAACTGTAATCCAATTGGTCTTCGAAAGCTCGAAGTGAATGATGAATTCGATTTCTTGCTTGGTCATAGGAGACGGGAAATAGGGATGGAGAGCCAAAACCCCTCCCCTGCTGGCTTCCTCCCTACTCAAATCTTAGCCAATGAGTTTAGGGGAGAAACTGCGATCATATAAACTGGAGTATTCACTTTAACTATGTTAGCTAGCATCATAGATGTGCTTACATGTAGTTGGAAATTCAAAAAAACACTATAAATGCGAATTTCGCGCTTGAACTAGACTAATTAGTCATCCTAATTTAATTAAAGCAGCAGTATTCGAAAGGTACTACTAACGCACGCAAAGTTTATAACAACTGTGCCTGTTTGCTATTTTAGTTTTAGGGCTTCATTCATTTAGATGAAAGGCAGCAGAAGCAGAAAGTGCGTGAACTGAACAATCCGCATGTAAGTCTTAGCCAGGCATGTGAAATTTGAACAGCATCTTATTCCCAAGCCTCAGTGGGCTTTGAACTAACCGTCACTTCTGACGTTCTGTGACTATCTTCTTGAAAAACCCGGCCTTCTTTGAGGTCTCGTCGTGAGAAAATTGGCAGAAGTTTGCGTGACATTCAATATTCGGCAAAATAGGCTGAGCTGAGAGAAAGGAGGGCACACGAGGGGGGGTACAAAGAGGGGGCAGGCAGCCTTCAGCCTTGCCTTTCGCACACTAGGCGCGAGCTACAAATAAATTTAATTTGTTCTTGTAATTGTTTAATCAGTGAAATTAGTCCAAGAGAAAGGGGCTTCTGAATTTCTAAGCTCAATTATCGTGATGATAATTAGCCTAAGCTCGTATTTAGGCAATTAGCGCTTGAGACTTTTGACTAATGTTGTACGAGAGCGCAGCTTAGGATCTTAGCGCTAAACTTCCAAGTCGATAATTAGCTCGTAGTTGGACTGATACGAGTATAGCGCAGCCTAAAGGCACCGTTAAATGTGTAAAAATGTCGACATTACAACATCATATAATAAAATGTGTTGGTTGTAAAAATAGTGAGCCACAAGCACAAGCACGGGCACGTATAACTGGATTCTTTGTGTGAGAATGAGAGTGGGAATAATTTCTGGCAGGGTAGCTGAACGATTTGCTCAGAAGAGGAAAGAAACGATCTAGATACTAGAATCTAGATTCAAGATAGAGGTGGTTGGGTTGGCCTTTACAGACTACTGTACACCTCCTAGCTGAGTTCACATACCACATAACAAGGAAAATTGGGGCAAATTGAGGGTCTCTTAATCCCTTAACCCTTTTCGTTTCACAAAGTGAAAACCACGTGACTAATCGGGGACTGCGCGGGAGAGAGAAACTGGAGCGGCGCCCCGGATTGGGGTGGTGGGTGGTTTTGACGCCTGCCCGGTCGAGGGTAGGGTGGGTGGGGGCATAACAAAGCAACCCCTCCCACTGAACTGAACTGCCACTGCGCAATTTAGCTTGGATTGGCGGAAGGCCCGAGCGAATGAAACACAGACTTGAGAAAGGACGGGACAGAGAGGACAGGGAGAAGGCCCATTTCAGAGGGAGGTGAACGGAGCGGAAGGGGTTGCTGCTTGGTTCCCCTCCTCTTTTCCTTGCGTGCATTTAGAGGAGGGCCTTCCCTTTCTATTCCTCATCTATCCATCAAAAGCATTCAAAGGGAACTAACTCAACCCTCCTATATTGCCCTTGTTAGCCAACGGCTACTGCCTCCCTCATACTGACTCATTCTGCGTGTGAGCCGTTAAAACAACAAACTGCAAGCAGGGCGAGTGGCACAGGCCATTAGTTTAACACCCAGAGCTATCACTGTATCAGTCCTGTGTTTAGACTTCCGATTCAACAAGAGAAAAACTAACATGCTGTATCTACGGAGCCACTGCTGGTCGATTGTGGCTCTATTATTGATGTGGCGCCCTACAACAACAACAGGCTCTGTACTGGCCACCTGGTCTAGTCTGGGCCAGTGGGCCACCTCGCCATTTGATAATTATACGCAGTACACCTTCCGATACAAGGCATTCGATCCTGTACGTCTGGTGCAGATCAACGAACAATACAACGAGGCCGAGGAAAAATGCGCCAGCACGCAAACACGCCTACCTCGCTTGCAGGACCTGGCAGGCGAACTATTTCAACAGTTCATATTAAAAAATCCCGACTTCAGAAAGGTCGGCGTCACAAAGGAGGTGATTAGATCCGGTGATAATGGAAACGATTTCCAGAAGATTCGACAGTGGTCGGTGGAGACTGGTCAGTTCTTCCTTGCCAGCAAGCAACAGTCCAGGCAGAAGCAGCTAATTGAACTTGGCGACGACAAAATGATACTTGCGATGCAGAACTCCGATAGCATGGACATTGTCGGCCAGAGTAAACAGCCAACCATTATCATGTGCGTCAAGGAGCGCTATTTGCCTCGCCCGCCGCCACCGCCGCCGCCGAAGCCTCCGGCGCCTGTAGCTCCATCTTCGTCCTCGTCAAATGTACCATGCGCCTGCGGCTCTGGCGGCGTGAGTCAGGCTGGCGGCGGCAGTGGCTTAGACTTCGCCTGGCCGCTCGCTGCCGTTGCTTTCCTCGGCGTGCTCTGCCTCAGCTTGGCCACCGCTTTGCTCATCGTCTGTCGAACTAAGAGACGACGCGCCGACGAAGCCGCCGCCCGTGCAGCAGCCATGGAAGAAGTTCACGGCGACGTCGGCGGCGTAGTCACCGGAGTTGGCAAGAACGGCAACAGCATTCCGCGAACGGCCTCCTCGTTGATGGACTTCCCAGGCGGTCAGCATCATCACCAGCATCACTATCACATGCAGGAGAAGGCGCACTCTCTGGCCGCTCAGGCAACAATGCCCCGACGTCCTCGAGTGATCCACCACGGCCAAGTGCACACCAATGGCTACCTGACATTGGGCAGCATACAGGCGCGGAAGCAGCGCGAGCTGATGCACCATCCGGGACCGAGGGATCTGGGCCTGTCGGAGCCGCCTAGCCCGAATCACAGCATCGCCAGGAGCGACTACCAGCATCGGTGATTGTCGAGCTCGACTAGAGAGAGACGCCTAACTCGGTGAATTTAGACCCATCGTTTGCTCGTTGACGATCGTTTGTGAATCTATATGAATTCACAGTTCCCGCTGCTTAATTGGTTGATTTTGTAAGTCCTATTATATTTTCTTGTCAGCAATGCCTGCTCGAGCTTTGCCACTTCCGACCTCCTTAGAGTTTAATATGAGCATGAGAGCTCAATGTCTTTGTTTATACAAATCATCTATCAGCAGAAATGGTCGTTGGATGGATGATTGAGCATTTGAAAATTATTTTTTGTGCATAAACAACTTTATGTACCGTTTTAACAAGTTTAAAATTCCAGTTTTTCCTTGTGACTAAGCAATTGCAGCAGCAACAGCCGCCAACGACCAAGTCATGCTGATAATTTCATGTTTCTGCGTGTTTCTCATGAATTTGGATGCATGTAGCCAGTAGCTGTATGTGTAGGAGGGCCGCGAGGGGCTTTTCTGAGTTTTTTATGCAGGACAGAAACTCATCTTTGTCTGAGTCAGTTCACTTACTCTACAAGCATTCTCACAGTACAGCAGTACAGACAGTATTGTTCTATATTAACTAATAACTACTAAACAGGGACCGGCTTTGTGCTCCAGTTTTTGGGCTATTGGAAGGGACCCCCATGCAGGCTAAACTTTGGTGTGGCAGAATGAGGTGAGTGAGTCACCTAGGAGCAGAAGCCCTGAAGCTGCTTGAGTCAGGTTCTGAACGGTTTTAGTTTTTTTCTGCTGGATCCAGTCCAGAGATAGCCAGGAACCTTGGAAGAGATCACTAAAGCTTGAAGGAAGACAAAAAACCCGAACCCAGGTGTTTAAGGGTTTCTACTGCACCGGGATGGTTTGAAAAATCGCATAAAAAAGATACTTATGAGCCTGTCATGATAATGTAGCTTTTCCATTTCTACATTTCCCACACCCCTTGCACGATCAAAACTTTTCCTAATTTAGTCCAGGTCCAAACATTTATAAACAAAATTTTCCAGTCTGTCCTTAGTTGAACTCTCCTCTCCTCTCAGCTCCCACTTGAGTAGCAAAGCAATTGGCATTCGGAATAAAATTAAGGATCAAGAATCAAGATTGAAGTAGAGAGCAGACTTTGCCTCTGTTTTGCTTCTGCAGCATAGGTTTAAGCTTCTTGAGCGGCGGAAGAAGCAGACAGACGTTTGGTGGGAGATTTCGGGCTGAAAAAAGAATCTTGATTTGTTTAAACTGTCCCAAAAACTGCGCATCAAACGATCGTGTCGCGCAAGTTTTGCAGGAAAATGCGGCACCATCTTATTAATAAGAGTAGTAAAAAAGTTATGACTGTTGAAAAGGCAGGCCTCTGACTTGCTAGAGGGAACCCCAATCGTATAGGAATTTTTATGCCCCCCCCCCCAGATTTCGGGATAATTCCAGGTGATTTGGGGACGGGAAGAGTCATATTACACAGCGATGACGAATCCAGATCTGCATCTGCGCTATGTACAGAAAGTTTGTGTCCCATGCGCGGTTCTGTTCCTCTGTCACCTGCATGCCTCTTCAGTTTCCATCGTTGCTGGATTCCGAATAAATAAAGGTGATTTTTTCGCCCAATCACTAAAGACACGGGAACCCAAGGAAAAGTCAGGCATCGAATCTCGAAAGAAGTCAACATCTGTGTGCTTGCATTTGGCCAGAGAAAGAAAGAAGACAGAGGGAAAAGCTGATTTTGGGGTTCGTCGTTGGTATAAATGGGGACTGGGGAGACAAGTTTAGGCAGGAGAAGACAACTGCCAGTGAGGGAAGAAATGAGTCATCCGAGACATTTCCTTTCTGGTCTACTCTATTCCCCCTATTTTTTCCTTTACTGTTCTCCCCCACTCTCTTTCGCTTCTATAGGCTTCCCCCGTTCCCATTGTCCCCCTGACAATCTCATTGCCTTAACAAGCGCCCGCTTCTGCCTTCAATATTAAAATTGGGAAGCTGGCGAGGAGTGGAGAGGACGGAGAGAGAGGGATGGGGAGAATTAACCAATCTGGCAGAGAGAGAGAGAGAGGCCTGGGGTGCGCCTGTCCCCCTCGATTGACAGGAAAATTACCACCTTAATACTTGATTACGCAATCAGAGCCATCCAGTCAGTCGATCCACTGCCAATAGGGGGAAGGGGGCGACCTAAACCCAAGCCCAACGGGCCAAGCAATGGCACGAGCCGGCCTTGCTTTGTAATACGCAAGCAGGAACTGCAAACTTCAGAGCTATAGCCTAAAACCGACAACAGCTGCTAAAAGCATGAACGACGAAGCGCCCACACACGCACGCGCTCACAGGAACTGAAAAACCGAATTCAGTCAGTCCACCTTTTCTTCTTTGTCTATTTGATACGCATGGCCAGAGAAATCGGATTCATATTTTTGGGCGCGCGTCTTAATACCTTTCTTATTAGATACAATAGTCATAGTCATTGTAACTAGAATCGAGCAGAAAGACCCAGACCTGTTTCGTGTTGCGCAGTTTCACCCAACTAACACACAGCTAGCGTCTTACGGACAGTGGTGACTCACACACTATTTGCTGCGTGTTGGCGTGAGCAATACCATCAACTGTTGGTAAAGTTATTTTCCATACATATCGGTTTCGATAGTACTTTTCTACGTAGGTGAATTGCTTAAATTTTCGATCTCTATATTGCAGTACTTCGTGTAATACCGGTATATACTAAATATTTTAAGACTGTTCCTTAAGCTTTGATGCTCTAGTGTTTTCTCTCGCTCTACCAGCGCCTACAATTGACCCGTTTTCGCTTGCTTATTAATAATTTTGTGGGGTAGTTACTTTTAGTCAAGTATATTTTTTGCAATCATGATTTGAGAACGATATTGACTAAATTGGCGCCCATCAAGAAAGAGATTATGCCCTCATTTTCATGGTTAAAAATCGATTTACGTAACTATATAGCTGACGCGCGTTTAAAAAATGCTTCTATTATGCTTTTTCATACACGTTTAATCAGTGCAATAACGTTTGTTGTGTCAGATTTTTTCTAGTTATAATTTAAAACCCAAGCTTGCTAGCTTCTATTGTATTCCTTGTAAATACGGCGCAGTGTACTTTTATAACCCGAACTTCAAAAGCTGTCGTCAGTCAAAAAAGTTGTGTAATCGTCCTCAGTGTGAAATTTTCCGGTGTACAAAGTCCGAAAGTAAAACAGAAACAGTAAGCATTGTCCAGCACACCCTAGTTACAGATTTTGGCTGAACTTTTAGAGAAAGTCGCACGCTGATCGCATTGTAAAATTTAAATCGCTTGGCTTCTTTTTTGTCTGTTTTTTAATTCCCGGAACTGAAAATCTTAAGAATACATGTACACTGTACCTGGTTGCAAATCTTGAGCATACATGTACACTGTACCTGGTTGCAAATCTTGAGCATACATGTACACTGTGCCTGGTTGCAAATCTTGAGCATACATGTACACTGTACCTGGTTGCAAATCTTGAGCATGCATGTACACTGTACCTGGTTGCAAATCTTGAGCATGCATGTACACTGTACCTGGTTGCAAATCTTGAGCATGCATGTACACTGTACCTGGTTGCAAATCTTGAGCATGCATGTACACTGTACCTGGTTGCAAATCTTGAGCATGCATGTACACTGTACCTGGTTGCAAATCTTGAGCATGCATGTACACTGTACCTTGTTGCAAATCTTGAGCATGCATGTACACTGTACCTGGTTGCAAATCTTGAGCATGCATGTACACTGTACCTGGCTGCAAATCTTGAGCAAACTTGGTAAATCTTGAGTAAACGAGCACCTGGTTTCACTATCTGAGAACATATTTATACATGTATTAACTATTGAACTCTGTTGGGAAATTTAAAGTGTAACCTTGTTGCTCATCTATAGGTGTCTGTTCTAGAAAATTGAGTATTCAAAATACTAGTATATGCTCAAATTGCAAGTTAGTAAATCTATACAGGGTGACCAGCAGCATGGCTTGAGTCATACAGTCAGTTTTTTTTCATAGAAAAATGCCTACCCGCAAAACTATGACAAAGAAATTAATAGTATTTCTTTCTGACTGGAATTAATATTTTATTTATGAATGCGCCTATACATTCAATTTCAATCTCATATATTCCCAAAAACCCAAAAACATTCTGCAAATCCATCCGCTTGAGTTGAACTGGACGATGATGGAACAGAATAATCAGAAGTTTGTGTGAAGCAAATAGAGTGACTCTATAGTTTGAAAGTACATCAATTGTACAGTGCGAGGGCAGAGAGAGACATGCTTGACGTGGGCGAAGGCGGATTAAGCATGACCGGCAGTTAGCCCAAGTGCATTGCAGGCCAGGTATGGGCAAGTGCTGCACGACTGCAGGTTGTGAAGGAAATAACGGGGGGTGAGGACAGGAAAGGAGCTGTTGACATGCAGAGCGTTTCACGGGTGAGCGGTCATTAATACGCACGCATATGAATGCTTGAGTTTGAACTAGCTATGAGAAAACTGCGCATGCAAGGGGCGCATTTGTAGCGAAGTAGCGCAGATGGAAGTGAGCAAGAAAAAGCACAGATTAGAAGGAAGAAAAAGATCTGAAAGATATAAGAAAGAATGAAACGGGACAGCATTCGAATTAGGAGAATTATGAGACAGATGGGCAAGCACTTCCGCGCCGGCGAAAAACGTCGCAGACACTGAGGCTGAGCATGGAAAACTATTTCCAGTGGAACTGGTTGAGAAGTATTCAAAAGTTTCAAAAAACGCCCCAATCTAAAGCAAAGATGAAGAATCTTCAGACTGGGTTTCCGTCCCTAATTTTTTTCTTGCTTAGTCGGTTATGAATGCACTTTTTTATTTGAGCGCGAAAATGCTCCGTTATGATTATTATAGCCATAAAGTCGAAAGAAGTGGCTGCGTCTGATTAAATCACGGATTGATAAGCAGGCCTAGATTCAAGTAATATTGCTCACCCACCCCCTTGTCACTTCGTGTCCAATCCAATCTTATTCTCGATTCTCGACGCTTCTCAGAGCCGCTGAGCAGGGCAAATATCTGAATTTCTGAGCAACGGAACCTCACGTTTGCCTGCCTGACTGCCGCCATGGTGACTCGCTGTCTCCCATAGAAAAAAAATTGGTCTCCGCAGGTTCGAAGTTGAGGCGTTCTCATAATTCTCCCACTCTCACATCCCACAAACTCTCGCACCTCCCACCCCTCAACTGCCCGTCTGCCGAAGCCGACACCCCAAATCCCAATTACGGTCGCTTTCGCTCCTGGGACCGACGACGACGGGATCCGAATGCAGCTAAACCCCCCACCCCAACGCCCAACTCTGTCCCCTGGGGGGGGGGGGAGGAGAAAAGGGACGAGAGGGACGCTGGAGTCTGGAGTGCCGGACTCAGGGCCGGGCCTTGGGGTCCCCGTATACAGGCTGAAGGACTTAGAGAAGGCCCCCAGCCCCCACCCCCAATGCAGCCACTCTTGACTCAAATGCAAGAAAAAACTCTCTGGGCGGATTGGGACGGGGGGGGGAAGAAGGGGATTGGGTGAGTAGATAGATGGGAGAATAGAACGTGCGAGAGAAGGGAAGAGAGACAGCGAGAAAGTATAGTTGCTAGGCTGTGCATGCGAATTGGGCGACTCAGGAGTCACAGGAGGCGACGCTTGGGGCTTGGGGATGGCCGCAAGCGGTGGCGCCAAGAATATCGATCTATGAAAGAAAGTGGCGCCCCGTCTGCCTCATTGTACTGCGCCTGTCTCCCTCAGGTTGGTCGCCTCCCTCTCATCTTGAAATATAAACTCTTGAGGAGCTTAAAACACCTCGTCTGATCTCCTTTTCACCCTACCTCCCCTCCCTATCTCACCTACCTCCCCTCCAGTGGCGGATCTAGAGTTTCATTTTGGGGGCGGGGGCGGTCCAAGTTTGGGGCGCCAACACGAGTATAAGGGCGCCAATTTTTAAGCTAGGGGGCGCAAAAAATGCGTGTATGGGGCGAAAAATCAAGCTTAGGGGCGCTAAAAATGCGTTTAAAGGGCGAAAAGCCAAACTTAGGGGCGCAAAAAAGGAAGGCATTGGTTGGGGCGAAAAATCAAGTTTAGGGGGCGCAAACTCAGGTTTTTGGGGGGCGCAATATGTTATGTTCTGTCAAGCTGTTTGACGCCCTCCCCCCTAAATCCGCCCCTGCTCCCCTCTCTATCCCACCTACCTCCCCTCCCCTATCTCCCCTCCTATCTCCCCTCCTATCTCCCCTCCTATCTCCCCTCCTATCTCCCCTCCCCTATCTCTCCTTATCTCTCCTTCCCTATCTCCCCTCCCCTATCTCCCCTCCCCTGTCTTCCCCCAACTAACCCCCTCACCTATCTACTATTTTTTCTCTTGCCTCTCCTTTATCTCTCCCTCCCCAATTCCTTCTCTCTCCACTTCGATTCTAACCCCTTCTCCTTCCGTACCTTCCCGTGTTTACATCTCCCTATATTTACAGCCTGCAAGTCCATATATATAGATGGGTGTTTATAATTTAGCATACCTGCCTGTCCATCTATCTCTCTCGCTTCTTGTTGTCTCTTGTTCTTCAATTCAAACCTATACCAAGTTTCTGCGAAACAGAAAATAGCCAATGTAAGAAATGAGAGAAGTGAGAAGAGGCGTGCTGATAGCCAGAAAGGAGGGACAATGAATGAGAAGAGAAATAAATAATTGGTTGCTAATAATCGACAGCGGACTAATCCAATGTGTTTTTAAGCTGATGCCTCCTAATTATCAATGTTTTGGATATCCGAGATTGAAACCATCGCCAATAATATTGAGGTGAAAGTACCGAGGTAGAAACACCAATTTTAGCAATAATTAATTGTTTGATAAAAGATTGAAGCATGGATTCCAGGCTTCTCAGTAAACATACATAAAATACAGATTTATGCTCATAGATAGGTGAAGAAGGATGCTACACACGATTGTTGCATTTATATCGGTTATGCCCTTCTTAGACATTATGGCTTCGATGCAGTCAAATTATAGTTTTGCGCAAACAGCGCGAAAACCCCAGGGTTCAGACCATAGACTGTAGCTTCCACTACTCTCAGGCATTAGCAGCAGCAGCCCGGTGTCTGTGACCCAAACCCTTAGCCAAAACACTCAGCAACATTTAAAAGTGTTCACCCTTGCCCCAAGGGTCCATGGGCAGCACGATCGATGGTTTCGCCAATTGGCTTTGGGCCATAGACAAAAGAGCAAAAAGGGCAGGAAAGTGTAAAGACCGATATCTGGTGTCACAGGGAAAAGCGTTACAGTAACGAGTGTTCAGGGGTTTACTGGAGGCATCTGGACGCAGGTGACAACGATAATCCGCTAAATGACTGATTAACGCACTCTGCGTTGGCCATCCAGATCACCGGATTTGAACTCGATTGAGCACGTGTGGGATTTCCTGAAGCGCACGATTCGGTGCAACAATCTCTATGCCCCCAGAACATGGTCCAGCTGCGCAATGCGCTTTCAGTCGCGTGGCAACAGCTTCCACAAGACTTTCTGCGGCGCCTTGTTCGGGAATGCCTCGACGAGTGAGCGGTCTGTTGGATGCTCGTGGTTGCTATCTGTACCTGTTACTGACTGTGCTTTAGACACGTACACAGTGTGGAAATGGGCATGAACTTGTTTCGCTGTTTATTCTTTGTTGCCTTATTTTGATTGTCTATGGCCCAAACATAGTTAAGAATAAGATATTCTATGGGTTTGAGGTCGGTATGTGGTTAAATCCCGAGAGCCGAGGTTGTCTATTCTTACCATAGACAAAATTTCATTAAGAAATTTCCCGAGTCACGAAGGAAGAGAAGAGAGAAGCTCGCTTATTTAGAAAGCTCGTACATACAATAATCCTTGCAATATGTCCGGGAAAGTGATCGATTAAATCCCGCAAAATATAAAATCTATGTCAATAACCTCCCTGAAAGTGAGCTTTAAAGTGGTTTAAATTAGAATTCACTACTTGACTCTACTCTCCTCTTCTTTATACTCTCCTGGAGCTCTTCTCCCCGACCCAGTTTTCTTATTTTGTCTGAAGCCATTAATTTCCACATTCGACATATCTTGGTTTGTTTCTCTCGGGAAAATTTGTTCGATAACATTCATCAGGCAACTAGCAAAAGCAGAAAATGAACAAAAACACGTCCCAAGGAATTAGCTCGCATATAGTAAAAAATCGCGCCAACCATCAGATTAGGCTTGCAGAAACGAAGCGATTAACTTCAGGATAATCTTTTGAAGATTTTCACATTCGTTCCGGCCTCGCTTGCTTTCTCGGAAATTGTTTGCAAATCTTCCGGGCTGGGCTGGGACAGGGGGCGGTGCAGGAGTCACTAGGAGGGGAGGGGGGCGATTGACCTCATCAGGGCCAGAGGGGGGCCTTTAAGCTTTCTAAGCTCTCTAGCAGCTGGGTTCGCAAGCAGTGGCCGCGACTGGGGCTTGACTTCACAGCTGGTGGCCTAAGCTAATGCTGCTGCTGCTGCTGCAGCCACCCTAAAGCTGCCTTCATAGCCAATGTTTGGAAAGAGAGGCGCAAAAGCAGATAGGAGCAGAGAGATTTAGTAGCGCGCTGCCTGCCTGGGCTTGGGAGATTTTGTTGGCAAACTATGCGGTTACGTAAGCGATGGACGAGAGGTGGAGACGCTGCAAGTGCACCGGGGGTGTTTGCGAAAATAAATCTCGGCTGCTGCTGCTGCTTGGGTTTACAGAAAGACTGAAATCCTCAATCTTATTCCAACCTTTTTGCCTCTTTTGCTGAAGTGGCCAATTGCGCCCCAACAGAGGCTTTGAGGTGCCTCCGTCACGTTTTATCATCGTGTGCTAAGTCAAGTTGCCTTGGGCTTTTAAGTCAGGTTTTGGTAATTCAAAGTCAAGTTTTTGAGCTCGCTTGATGATCTAGTAATTAGTTGTCTCAGTCCCGTTTCAAGGTGTCTAAGTTCCGTTTTGATGTTTCTTCTACAAGTCCCGTTCTTGAACTGTCTAAGCATAGCCAACGCGTTCAGGGTTGCCTAAGTCACGCGTTCAGGGTTGCCTAAGTCACGCGTTCAGGGTTGCCAAAGTCACGCGTTCAGGGTTGCCAAAGTCACGTGTTCAGGGTTGCCTAAGTCACGCGTTCAGGGTTGCCTAAGTCACGTGTTCAGGGTTGCCAAAGTCACGCGTTCAGGGTTGCCAAAGTCACGCGTTCAGGGTTGCCTAAGTCACGCGTTCAGGGTTGCCAAAGTCACGTGTTCAGGGTTGCCTAAGTCACGTGTTCAGGGCTGCCTAAGTCACGTGTTCAGGATTGCCTAAGTCACGCGTTCAGGGCTGCCTAAGTCACGTGTTCAGGGTTGCCTAACTCACCTGTTCAGTGTTGCCATAGTCACGCGTTCAGGGTCGCCTAAGTCAAGCGTTCAGGTTTCCCCTAAGCCACGCGTTCAGGGCTGCCCAAGTCACGTGTTCAGGATTGCCTAAGTCACGCGTTCAGGGTTGCCTAAGTCACGTGTTCAGGGTTGCCAAAGTCACGTGTTCAGGATTGCCTAAGTCACGCGTTCAGGGCTGCCCAAGTCACGTGTGGAAGATGTCTAAACAACGTGTTAAAAATGCCTACGCCACACCTAAAGTCACGTCTCGAATTAATAAAAGACTCCAGCACTGCCAGCAAAAATTCAAGTACCCCCTCGAAGCTGTTCTGCAAGCATAGAGAATGAGGAATCCCAGAAATCATCATTGCATGCCAACAAAACCGAATATCCAAGTCAATCTCCCCCATGCAGTCTTATTCTCTCAGGCGTCACAGCCGAGCGATCTTGCCAAGCCCCACTGCCGGATTTCAGGCCGCTGCAGGGTTGAAAGCCGTGCATTGGCTATAAGAGACGCACACATCAGGCTGACCTCCAGTGCGTGAATGTATGTATACACTCTAGATATATGGCATCATAGCCTTTGGTATAGCCTGCTTTGCATATACATAGCTTGCCTGAAGCTTCTTTTAGAAGCCTCTCCTATAGTCCTGGCATAAACATTCCGTCAGTATAGAAGGGAAAGCCAGAGAGGAGATCAAGCCCTGCATGGTCGGCTAAGCAAAAAAGGGAATCTATACCAGAACAGAATCGGAGAATGTCGGAAGGCGAGACGAAGAAGAGTGTATGTGTTTGTCTCCCAGCCTCTGTGCTGGTGCAGCTTTTAGAAGCAGAGTTCTTTCACTATCAAAGACTAATGGCTGCAGCTATAGCCTATTTGACTGTTGGTCGTGTTGGGATAAAAAATTTTCTTGTATAATTTCGTTTCTCCCCTCAGTTGCGCGCTTCACTATGCAATACACAATCAGCCCGGATGCCAAATATCTTTGAACAGCTAAATATAGGCTAGAGATAATGCGATCAAGGATGTCGATTTCTGCTTGGGTTGATTCTGCCCGAAGCAACAAGAAAAGCCTCTCAACCTGATAGCATAGCAGCAGATAGGGAAATTTAATATTTTAAAGTACACAAGTCAATACGAGCGCAACACGCATCCACGTGTGCACTCCGCGCTTTCAAGAAGTTAATTAACACTGATGCATATCCATAAAGCTCCAAATCTCTTCTGTCTAACTAAAAGACGGAGGATAAAGTTCAGGGAACCTTATTTAGCTTATACAGTTAAAAATAGGTTGAACTATTTCTATCAGCGAGACTGGGTTGCTAACAGCCTGCAGCATAAGCCAAATCTTCCGTAGGAAGTGCACCGCACTGACCCATCGAAAATAAGCCCCCAACCCTCAACATCCTTATCTTCTTTGGAGGCTCGGCCGCCTTCTCTGTCTCTATTATCGAAAATCCAAGAATTCCATTCGAGGCCCAGCTGTTTTCAGTGTAAACCGTGTCGCAATCCAGAGAAGAGAGGCTTTCACTACTGGCAAGTCCAATATAGTCTAGCGAAAAGAAGACTGCACCTTGTTGCTAATATCAGCCAGAAATAATCTTTCACCGGCTCCGCTTATCTCGTTCGTCGGGTACGTTAAGCCTGCGCCAACTCGAGGGGAAAATTCTCCACGCATCGAAATGCCCTTCCGAAATACGAACGATTAGGAAGAATTGGAGGAATTCATTGATTTTCGCATCGCCTATACTCGTAGTTGGGAAGATCTTGATGCTCGCTTCTCGCTTTCTTCCTTTCAGTTAAAGAAAAATAGTCAATTTCTTCTTTCTAAGAAAGAAAAGTGTTGCACCCAGAGCCACACTTAAAATCGCCACTGCACAGCTAGCTGAGAGAGCGCGCATTTCCTCACGCTCTGAGTTGAAGAAGAAATTCCTGACCATTATTTCACAGAGAACACGGAGAGCAGACAGTAATTCTGTTGCACCCAAGGCTGAACTTGTTTTTTTCTCTGCTTTTGCGTTGGAATTTCTTGAAAAGCGCCGAGAGGGTCCCGCGCAAGTGAAGCTCAAAGTGGGAAGACGGCTTGGAGTTTAAAGAGAATTTTCTATCGGTGCGCTCGAGTCACGGCGAATGCAAGGAGCTCCTTTTGCCATTCTATCCGCCGGCAAAAAGTTAAGGCAAATTTGCATCTTCTTCCACTCGATCAGCATACATCACTCCGAGCACACTGTCTACGTCTGGGCTCAACTTGACCAAACAGACTTAGCGCTCAACTTCAAAGCTCAACAGATAAAATTCCGAATGTCTATTTGCTTAGTAGCCGGACAGGTCCTAACAAGACTGAAAGGAGAGAATTCTTCTTAAAACTTTCTAAGAACGAGCTCGTATCTATCTATCTATCTATCTATCTATCTATCTATCTATCTATCTATCTATCTATCTATCTATCTATCTATCTATCTATCTATCTATCTATCTATCTATCTATCTATCTATCTATCTATCTATCTATCTATCTATCTATCTATCTATCTATCTATCTATCTATCTATCTATCTATCTATCTATCTATCTATCTATCTATCTATCTATCTATCTATCTATCTATCTATCTATCTATCTATCTATCTATCTATCTATCTATCTATCTATCTATCTATCTATCTATCTATCTATCTATCTATCTATCTATCTATCTATCTATCTATCTATCTATCTATCTATCTATCTATCTATCTATCTATCTATCTATCTATCTATCTATCTATCTATCTATCATGTTATCTCAGTTTCCAAGCGGATCTCTATCGCCCCAAAAGCCAGCTCTCCCGTGCCGTGACCTCATCCTCTCCTATGTCCCAGCTCCCAACACAATCCTCCACATCCCCAAACAGTTGGCAACCAGCCATAGACCACAATTTTACAGCCGGCAAAGAGACAATTTGTCACACTTCGATTCGAAATGCTTTCCCCTTTAAACAAAACGAACCTTCAAAAAACATTGCTTCACAGGCCCTCTCATTCTTCATCTCAACGGCTTGCATTTGGTAGCCAGAATTTCGGGACTTTGGCAGCCATGCAAACCAAACGCATGCCTGACCCGAACTGAAGCTCACCTCAGACCAGAAAGGCAACAATAAACCATAGTTTATAGTTCATAGCATTAATTATAGTTAATCCAGAATTGGAATTTTCGATAAAAATTTAATATCAAACGCTCCGGTCGGTCCCATAATTTGCAGACATTTCAACCAGTACGGAGCAATAAAAACTTTGCGTTAGGAAATTATGGCTTTCTACTATATTGCTGTTGTTGCAGATTCTGCGCCATTTGCATAGCTGGACCCAGCGACACTCGCTACAAGCCAGGTTGCAGTGAAGGTGAAGCTGCAGGTGTTTTCACCACCACCGAGAGTTCAAAGTCGGTTTGAACTGCAAGGGAGACCATGCGGAATCACAGCAGTCTGTGCGTTCATCTGCTGCGCAAATTATGGGAAATTCCTTGGAAACTTCGGTCTTGCGTTTGGCTGGGAAATACAAGGAATTTCCTGTTGAAATGTGTACTGCATGACCTTGCGGATTTCTTACCTGTCTCACGCATGTCATCTGTATTAGTGTGCGTCTGTCTTGGTGCCTGTCTGTCTGTCTATCTGTGTATGCCTGTCTGTCTGTCTGTCTGTCTGCCTGTCTGTCTGTCTGTCTGTCTGTCTGTCTGTCTGTCTGTCTGTCTGTCTGTCTGTCTGTCTGTCTGTCTGTCTGTCTGTCTGTCTGTCTGTCTGTCTTAGTGTCTGTCTGTCTTAGTGTCTGTCTGTCTGTCTGTCTGTCTGTCTGTCTGTCTGTCTGTCTGTCTGTCTGTCTGTCTGTCTGTCTGTCTGTCTGTCTGTCTGTCTGTCTGTCTGTCTGTCTGTCTGTCTGTCTGTCTGTCTGTCTGTCTGTCTGTCTGTCTGTCTGTCTGTCTGTCTGTCTGTCTGTCTGTCTGTCTGTCTGTCTGTCTGTCTGTCTGTCTGTCTGTCTGTCTGTCTGTCTGTCTGTCTGTCTGTCTGTCTGTCTGTCTGTCTGTCTGTCTGTCTGTCTGTCTGTCTGTCTGTCTGTCTGTCTGTCTGTCTGTCTGTCTGTCAGAATGTAGCTGTCTGTCTGTCTTATTGCAATAGGATCAAAATTGAAGTAGTTCTTAGCTAAAATAGAAATTTCCGCTCCCCTAAACTGATTTCAATGAGCAATACATATCGGCTACCAATTGCAGAATTGGACATCGCAGGCCTCCCACAGAAGTGCAAATTTGTTATTATTTTCAGCCTACCAAAAATCCGGCACGGATCCCAACGGGGCGGAAATGCATCCATTTTTGACGCCCGTCTGGAGCGCGCGGACAGTCATAAATAACTGTCAAATATGGCGATACATTTCAGACTGCGGCATAGTTAAACATCGCTTATCGCTGTTAGGACACAGAGACAGAGAGAGTTCCTGGAATGTTTCCCACATTCGGCAAAGTCTCTCCATACATGCATCCATCTCTCTGGCTGTGTTCCGCTATCTTTCACTGACTAGCAAAATGTACCGAATGAAGTGAGGCGCAAGTGAAAGCAGGACAAGTCAGTGTTTCGTGTTTGTACACGAACCCGCTTTGCTAACTAAACGCTTCGATCTCTTTCTGTCCCTCGCCTCTTTTCATCTGTAGCTTTATTGATAAATCTGTGCAAATTTTAGGCCAACAAAGCCTATATCTAGAGGGGGAAATGGGGTGGCAACTTCTGCAAGTGTCAGCTGGGCTGACTTGGACTGACTTGATTGTTATCAAGATGACAGATCCGTTAAGGTTGGGTCGGAGGGCTGCAGATTGATGGCAGTGTGTCATGCAGCTTAGCTTTTAAGTAGTGTGTATAGGCTATGGCAGGATAGCAGAGTGGCACATGTGTGGAGAGGGAGACAACCGGTAGACAGGGGAGAGAGGGAGAGAGATGGATAGACAGAGAGGAAGGGAGAGAGATGGGTAGACAGAGAGGAAGGGAGAGAGATGGGTAGACGGGGGGAGGGAGAGAGATTGGTAGACAGGGGGGAGTGAGAGACAGGAGGGAGGGAGAGAGATGGGTAGACAGGGGGGAGGGAGAGACAGGGGGGAAGAGAGATAGGGGGAAGGGAGAGAGATGGGTATACAGGGGGAGGGAGAGAGATAGGTAGACAGAGAGGAAGGGAGAGAGATGGGTAGACAGGGAGGGAGGAAGGGAGAGAGATGGGAGACAGGGAGGGAGGAAGGGAGAGAGATGGGAGACAGGGAGGGAGGAAGGGAGAGAGATGGGAGACAGGGAGGGAGGAAGGGAGAGAGATGGGAGACAGGGAGGGAGGAAGGGAGAGAGATGGGAGACAGGGAGGGAGGAAGGGAGAGAGATGGGAGACAGGGAGGGAGGAAGGGAGAGAGATGGGAGACAGGGAGTGAGGAAGGGAGAGAGATGGGAGACAGGGAGTGAGGAAGGGAGAGAGATGGGAGACAGGGAGGGAGGAAGGGAGAGAGATGGGAGACAGGGAGGGAGGAAGGGAGAGAGATGGGAGACAGGGAGGGAGGAAGGGAGAGAGATGGGAGACAGGGAGGGAGGAAGAGAGAGAGATGGGAGACAGGGAGGGAGGAAAGGAGAGAGATGGGAGACAGGGAGGGAGGAAGAGAGAGAGATGGGAGACAGGGAGGGAGGAAGAGAGAGAGATGGGAGACAGGGGGGAGGAAGGGAGAGAGATGGGAGACAGGGGGGAGGAAGGGAGAGAGATGGGAGACTCTTGAGACGGAAAGAAATAAATAGGTCCATAGAGATCGACATGAAAGAGTCAGGGTTGAAAGCACCTTGCAACAAAAAAGGAATTTCAGCCCCAGAAGCTGTTAGCAGCGCAAGTCGGTGAAGGCTGCGACACCCGAGACCCAATCGGAAAGAACAGAGAAATAACGGAAGCAGCATATTTCAGGCATTGATATTCGAGCTCATGCAATGCCACACACGGGGCCTGTGTATCTCGGCGGAATGCAGTTTGGATATTCGGATACAGTTTACCCCTCTGAGGGTGGCGCGGACACTTGGATACTTTGCCTTTGATTGATGAATAATTTATGAGTCGGAGCTTAAGCTTCCAGAATCCACTGATCGATCTTCATCAAATTCTTTATCAAATGAGATCTAGAAACCTGAGTTATATGGAGTGCTGTTATGGAGTACCAAATTCAACTCAAACCCCTTGCAAAAATGTTTTCAATTTTAAGTTATTGCAATTTTTAATCAAGCTGATTTTTATCAGCTCTGTCAAATAAGGGGCGCCAGCACCAGGGGCGCCAGCACCAGGGGCTTTAGCACCAGGGGCTTTAGCACCAGGGGCGCCAGCACCAGGGGCGCCAGCACCAGGGGCGCCAGCACCAGGGGCGCCAGCACCAGGGGCGCCAGCACCAGGGGCGCCAGCACCAGGGGCGCCAGCACCAGGGGCGCCAGCACCAGGGGCGCCAGCACCAGGGGCGCCAGCACCAGGGGCGCCAGCACCAGGGGCGCCAGCACCAGGGGCGCCAGCACCAGGGGCGCCAGCACCAGGGGCGCCAGCACCAGGGGCGCCAGCACCAGGGGCGCCAGCACCAGGGGCGCCAGCACCAGGGGCGCCAGCACCAGGGGCGCCAGCACCAGGGGCGCCAGCACCAGGGGCGCAAGGCCACCGGAAGTGGGAGCGCTAACCCCGATTTCCCCTCCTCTGTCTACGCCCCTGAGTTGACTGTAGTTGCAAGCCATACAGTAAGGTACTTAAAATCTTATAACTTTAATGCAGCACTTACCGACGGAGTCAGAGTCCTCCGTGACCGCGGTGGCTCGAGAGGCCGGCGCCTGCCTCTGACGCTGACTCGGCGGCGGGGCCGTCCAGGCTGCCTCAGCTTTTTTTGGGATCGCGCTGTTTTGTCCGTGGGAGAGAAGCAAAGACATTGATTGTTTCTCTTGGCGTGGCTATACTATTTTCATTATGCTGGTCTAGAGGGTCAGAGCACAAGTGCGATTACAAGACCATGAATTTGATGTAGATTTTAGCTCTAGAGGCCATTTAGAGAATCTATAGGTCATTAAAAGAATCTAGAGGCCAGATGGAGAATCTAGAGATCAATAAGAGAATCTAGAGATCAATAAGAGAATCTAGAGATCAATAAGAGAATCTAGAGATCAATAAGAGAATCTAGAGATCAATAAGAGAATCTAGAGATCAATAAGAGAATCTAGAGATCAATAAGAGAATCTAGAGATCAATAAGAGAATCTAGAGATCAATAAGAGAATCTAAAGGTCATTAAGAGAATCTAGAGGCCACTGAGATAATATAGAGACCATTCAGAGAATCTAGAGACCATTTAGAGAATCTAGAGACCATTTAGAGAATCTAGAGGCCATATAGATATTCTACGTGCCATAGCGAGCATCTAGACCTTATTTTCGAAGTTAAGAAAAAGTGGAAACGTGTCAAATTAAAAATTTCTGTGAGTCAGTTAGAGGTTCTGAGGGAGATTTAGAAATTCTGAAGGTCATGAGTACATATAAAGATCAAAAGGCCACCTAAGTTCGTAGAGCTGGGGTCGGCTAACTTGTTTACCTCAAGAGCCAGTTAAAGAATCCTGCTCATGGCTGTGGGTCCGATGAGAGAGGAGAGAAGAGGAAAGAAGAGATAATAAAGGAGAGAAGAGAGCTGAGAAGAGATATACAAACCTAGCTTGAGTGGGCCAGATTGCTATTGTAAAGTTTCAAAGGACCCGAGGGCCGGAGTTGCTGACCCCTGATCTAAAGGATCTCGAGATTAATGTTCAAATAAAATTTCTGAACCAATTCCGGTTACAATAACGCTCGTACATGAGAAGCCCTCACCATATAGTTAACTTGTCGCCTGTACAGCTCTTTGTCCAAGCCAGCAGTCACCAGCTGACCGCACTCGGTCTGAAACTGGCTGACAGCTTGAGAAGCCCTGAAGAAATATTTATTTACATTTGCTTATTGTTAATTGTTGTAAGCCAGACGGAACCAACTGAAGGTCATTTCCTAATTCCTACTGCTCTTAATTATTTATATATTAGCGTAATTAACGTACGTTATCAGACGCACATATCTGGCTTTTATCCAAGGCTTGATTGATGCAAACGCCCCGACAGTAATTTGATTGATTGACACACGAGTTATCAGCAAGTAACTACATGTAATCTCTCCGATGTAGTCACAAATCCGCTTTTATATCAAAATCAAATAATGAAATCAGTAGCAGTGTCTCTGAAATCAAATTAAGATTCTAAATTAATTTATCCACTGGCACTGCTCATAGCTAATAAATAAAATGTACTTCAACCAATTCAATTCTGTCTGAATTTGATATATCAATTATCTGCATGGAGCGATCAAGGACTTTTATATAGTTAGTGTCTGGACTGGATATCCAAGTCAACAATAATGGACATCTTGCTGAAGTGGTGTTGTAGCCTAGTGGTTAGAGCGGCCGACTCACGACTTGAAGGTCGGGGGTTCGATTCTCGATCCCACTGAAAAAATGTGTGTCCTTGAGCAAGACACTTAACTCTGCATTGCTTTAATTCACCCAGCTGTAAAATGGGTGCCAGCATTAGCTGGGGTAATTGAGGGTGTGTGGGACTGAACAGCCGTACGCAGCCTTCAGATGCGCGGAGCAATAGCTACGGCTGAGCTGTCAGTTGCACATCTGCCTAATTAGGGCAGGTGTAATCAATTGTTATTTTTATTATTATTGCTGAAGAATATTATATTCCCAATTTCTAGATCCAAAAGCCCCTGGCTCAGGAAGCGAATGCCCCACTTAAGACACTCAACCATCGAGTCGAGTAGTTTTAGCGCATAGCCGAGTGTACTCAGGCTAACAAGCACGGCAACAGTTCCAAATTGAATTTGTACTTTTCTTTCGTAGAATTAGTTTCTCATATTTTATACTCGGCTAATATTTGCTCTGGCTGGAATCTCAGCTACCTCTCTTCTCTTTTCTATATGTAGGTAGAACCACCAATACAAAACACACAATTTCCAGGTAAAATAAATTAATTTGCGGATTACACTACTAATTATTTTATTCAAGTAGGATGTTTGACGCATAAACTTAAAATTCTAAGCAAATTATAAAATCAGTTATGGTGTTAATTAATTGTTAAGATTGTTATCTACTGAACCGGTTAATTTCTATTAGGAAAATAATTAAAATTGAAAGCAAAAAGACGCGCGCAAAAGGATTATTGAGGTTATATCGAATGTTAATTTATGCTACAGGTGTTGCGTTTCTGACAATAAAAGCATGACAATATATTTACTCAGGCGGTAGGGTTTCAATACAAGCCTGCAGCTTGGCATCAAGCCAAGCTCTGCAGTCTGTGTCCAGGGTGCGCCTGTCCTCCCAGGCTATGTTTGGAGGCGTCTGCAAAGTGACGGCGTAACAGAATGAGCGGAGAATGAGATTGCATGTCAGCGTACTGATTAAGACTATTAAATCAGTATTGCATAGTGTTCTAATATATGAATAAGTTAACTTTGCAAACAAGTTTAATTAACATCTATAATGCTAGTTCTAAAACGATAAACACTATAAACATCCGTGAGAATAATGTTGAAGTTAGATTAACAATCGAGGGAGTTTATTTCCCGATCTTATAAACACCCATGACAGTTTATTATCCGACTTTATAAACACCCATGAAAGTTTATTATCCGACCTCATAAACACCCATGAAAGTTTATTTCCCGACCTTATAAACACCCATGAAAGTTTATCACCCGACCTTATAAACACCCATGAAAGTTTATTATCCGACTTTATAAACACCCATGAAAGTTTATTATCCGACCTCATAAACACCCATGAAAGTTTATTTCCCGACCTTATAAACACCCATGAAAGTTTATTATCCGACCTTAAAACACCCATGAAAGTTTATCATCCGACCTTAAAACACCCATGAAAGTTTATTATCCGACCTTAAAACACCCATGAAAGTTTATCATCCGACCTTAAAACACCCATGAAAGTTTATTATCCGACCTTAAAACACCCATGAAAGTTTATTATCCGACCTTATAAACACACATGAAAGTTTATTATCCGACCTTAAAACACCCATGAAAGTTTATTATCCGACCTTAAAACACCCATGAAAGTTTATCATCCGACCTTATAAACACCCATGAAAGTTTATCATCCGACCTTATAAACACCCATGAAAGTTTATTATCCGACCTCATAAACACCCATGAAAGTTTATCATCCGACCTTATAAACACCCATGAAAGTTTATTATCCGACCTTATAAACACCCATGAAAGTTTATTATCCGACCTTATAAACACCCATGAAAGTTTATTATCCGACCTTAAAACACCCATGAGATTTCACTACCCGACAAGCACCTAAGCAAGTTTCAACCCTGATTTAATAAACATCGGTGGAAGTTTACTTGCTAGAATACACAATTGCTAGAAAACAAACAGATTCAATGTAGACATGTCAAAGCTGTACAAGCAAACATGTACAAGGTTAAAGAGAGGCAAAGTGCTTCTAGAAGTTGATTCGAGCTCAACAATTGATCAAACAGTTTTATATCAGACCAGCAGCTGAGCAGTGACTCACTATTACGCCCGGGTCAATGCTGTCGTGTGGAAAATAATTTCTAACAAACACTTCGCCTAACAATTGAAACGTCATCTGTTTGAACCGATCCGATTGGCTGAACGCTGGCTCAGCTTCGATGCTATTGGCTAGCCGCTCAGCCAATAGGTGAGAGGCGCGCTGCCATTGGCTGGTTGGCTGCAGGCTGTCCTGATAGGCGTTGTTCAACCAACGCTGGGCGAACGGCTTCTCAGACATGCTCGCCGGGTGTTGCAATGTTGCAGCTGTGTGTGAGTGTTTTGTTAGCGATTAGCGATTAACGATTGGCTAATCTCAGAGTTGGCGGCTGCAGACCGAAGCAGTGCTTGTTCACCGGGTCTCTGCGGGTTGAAACAGAGATGCGATTGAAATTTGTCTATCTAACACCAGCTCAGCAGCTTTAATGCACGAGATTTAATATGCAACATTTTCTGTTGAATTGAGATCCTAGATAATTACTACGCCAGATCGCAGACCCTCTGATCCACTGACAGCTTTTCATACCCAGAAAACAGATCCCCAAATTATTGATTAATTATAGATTCTCAATTCTAGATTTAATATTCGCTTTAAAAATATTGGAGCTCTATAAACCTAAATCCTCAAATCCTTGAATTTCGGATTCTAAAACGCCAAATCCTCAGATATCAGATCTCCGATCTTCAGATCCCAGATTCTTTGATTTTTTAGATCCCAGATACTCAGATCCTCAGATCCAGATCCTTAGACCCTCAGATCCTCAAATCTAGATTCTCAGATCCTCAGATCCCAGATTCTCAGATCCTCAGATCCCAGATTCTCATATCCCAGATTCAGATCCTTAGACCCTCAGATCCTCAAATCTAGATCCTCAGATCCTCAGATCCCAGATTCTCAGATCCTCAGATCCCAGATTCTCAGATCCTCAGATCCCAGATTCTCAGATCCTCAGATCCCAGATTCTCATATCCAGATCCTCATATCCAGATCCTCATATCCAGATCCTCAGATCCCAGATTCTCATATCCAGATCTTCAGATCCCAGATTCTCAGATCCCAGATCCTGATCCTCAGATCCCCAGATCCTGATCCTCAGATCCCAGATTCTCAGATCCTGATCCTCAGATCCCAGATTCTCAGATCCTGATCCTCAGATCCCAGATTCTCAGATCCTCAGATCCCAGATCTTCAGATCCCAGATCTTCAGATCCCAGATCTTCAGATCCCAGATCTTCAGATCCCAGATCTTCAGATCCCAGATCTTCAGATCCCAGATCTTCAGATCCCAGATATTCAGATCCCAGATCTTCAGATCCCAGATCTTCAGATCCCAGATCCCAGATCTTCAGATCCTCAGATCCCAGATATTCAGATCCCAGATCCTCATATCCTCAGATCCCAGATCTTCAGATCCCAGATCTTCAGATCCCAGATCTTCAGATCCCAGATCCCAGATCTTCAGATCCCAGATCTTCAGATCCTCAGATCCCAGATATTCAGATCCCAGTTCCTCATATCCTCAGATCCCAGATCTTCAGATCCTCAGATCCCAGATATTCAGATCCCAGTTCCTCATATCCTCAGATCCCAGATCTTCAGATCCCAGATCTTCAGATCCCAGATATTCAGATCCCAGATCCTCATATCCTCAGATCCAGATCCTCAGATCCCAGATCCTCAGATCCAGATCCTCAGATCCCAGATCCTCAGATCCAGATCCTCAGATCCCAGATCCTCAGATCCAGATCCTCAGATCCTCAGATCCTCAGATCCAGATCCTCAGATCCAGATTCTCAGATCCTAAGATCCCAGGTCCTCAGATCCTCAGATCTCATATCCTCAGATCCCAGATCCACAGATCCCAGAGCCGAAACTGTACTCTGCAGTATATAATCAAGCCAACCTATAAGCGTTCTCGTGCTGCACGCTCTCAGAGCTGGTCCGGCAGCGGGCCAGGCACAACTGAAACGGATCGGCCACCCGCAGTAAAACTTTGTCACCGAGTGCTCGCGCTCTGAGCAGCACCGCCTCTAGGATCGGTCGCTGATTCGGCTGCAGACAGCACGAGACGCAGAATTCGAAGCTTTTGCAGCACAGACTAAACTGATTACAAGCGGAGCAGTGGTACCTCACGGACCGCTGGCTGGGGTAGGGGCAGCAGCCGCCGGTCAGGAGATCCGCGCGAGAACAGACCACGCCTCGCTCGTCGACTAGGGAGTCTCGGCCGCCGACTGAATTGCGGCACGTGTATTGCCTGCGGAGCAGCGAGCGATCGGCTGAGGATGTCTGTCTGTGTGTCTGTCTGTCTGTGTATGTGTCTGTCTGTGTCTGTCTGTCTGTCTGTCTGTCTGTCTGTCTGTCTGTATGTGTCTGTCTGTCTGTCTGTCTGTCTGTCTGTCTCTCTGTGTATGTCTGTCTGTCTGTCTGTCTCTCTGTGTATGTCTGTCTGTCTGTCTGTCTGTCTATCTGTGTATGTGTCTGTCTGTCTGTCTCTCTGTGTATGTGTCTGTCTGTGTCTGTCTGTCTGTCTCTCTGTGTATGTGTCTGTCTGTCTCTCTGTGTATGTGTCTGTCTGTGTCTGTCTGTCTGTCTGTCTGACTGTCTGTCTGTCTGTCTGTCTGTCTGTATGTGTCTGTCTGTCTGTGTATGTGTCTGTCTGTCTGTCTTTCTGTGTATGTCTGTCTGTCTGTCTGTCTGTCTGTCTATCTGTGTATGTCTGTCTGTCTGTCTTTCTGTGTATGTCTGTCTGTCTGTCTGTCTCTCTGTGTATGTGTCTGTCTGTCTCTCTGTGTATGTGTCTGTCTGTCTGTCTGTCTGTCTGTCTGTCTTTCTGTGTATGTCTGTCTGTCTGTCTGTCTGTCTATCTGTGTATGTGTCTGTCTGTCTGTCTTTCTGTGTATGTCTGTCTGTCTGTCTCTCTGTGTATGTGTCTGTCTGTTTCTCTGTGTATGTGTCTGTCTGTCTCTCTGTGTATGTGTCTGTCTGTCTATCTGTG
Source organism: Macrostomum lignano (assembly GCA_002269645.1). Taxonomy (NCBI): domain Eukaryota; kingdom Metazoa; phylum Platyhelminthes; family Macrostomidae; genus Macrostomum; species Macrostomum lignano. The sequence continues at coordinate 134,940 of NIVC01001677.1, read as the reverse complement.
TATGTGTCTGTCTGTCTGTCTCTCTGTGTATGTGTCTGTCTGTCTGTCTGTCTGTCTGTGTATGTGTCTGTCTGTCTGTCTGTCTGTCTCTCTGTCTCTGTGTATGTGTCTGTCTGTCTGTCTGTGTATGTGTCTGTCTGTGTCTGTCTGTCTGACTGTCTGTCTGTCTGTATGTGTCTGTCTGTCTGTCTATATGTGTATGTGTCTGTCTGTCTGTCTTTCTGTGTATGTCTGTCTGTCTGTCTGTCTCTCTGTGTATGTGTCTGTCTGTCTCTCTGTGTATGTGTCTGTCTGTCTATCTGTGTATGTGTCTGTCTGTGTCTGTCTGTCTGTCTCTCTGTGTATGTGTCTGTCTGTGTCTGTCTGTCTGTCTGACTGTCTGTCTGTATGTGTCTGTCTGTCTGTCTGTCTGTGTATGTGTCTGTCTGTCTGTCTTTCTGTGTATGTCTGTCTGTCTGTCTGTGCATGTGTCTGTCTGTCTGTCTTTCTGTGTATGTCTGTCTGTCTGTCTGTCTTTCTGTGTATGTCTGTCTGTCTGTCTGTCTGTCTATCTGTGTATGTGTCTGTCTGTCTGTCTTTCTGTGTATGTCTGTCTGTGTATGTGTCTGTCTGTCTTTCTGTGTATGTTTGTCTGTCTATCTGTGTATGTGTCTGTCTGTCTTTCTGTGTATGTCTGTCTGTCTGTCTGTCTATCTCTTTGTGCGTCTCTGCCTCCTGTGTCTGTTCCTGTGCCTGTATATCTGTCTGTCTGTCTGTCTGTCTATCTCTCTGTGCGTCTCTGCCTCCTGTGTCTGTTCCTGTGCCTGTATATCTGTCTGTCTGTACCAGTGTGTCTGTCTGTCCGCCCTTCTGTGTGGAAATCTCTGACTGCCTGAAGGTAGCCTCCAACAGTGCAGTGTCCGGCTGCCCGTCTCTGTGTCTGCCTTGCCGTGGTTTTCAGCGTTCGTCTGTACTGTACCAATTTGACTGCCTGTCCGCCCATAAAGTTCAGTGTGTCTGGCAGTGTGTCTGGCTGGCAGACACATATCTGGCTGCATTATTTCATAGTTAGTGCCAACTCTACGGAAGATTTAAACAAAACCAACCTGAGCCTCAGCTGCGGTGAAGAGAAGTTTTTGCTGGCAGCAGCGGAGGAATCCGCAGCACTGGAAGTGTTGCCGGTCCCAGAGCCCACCTGATCGAGATCGAGCGGATGCCGCGACTGCCACTTGAAGGCGAGCAGTTGTTCGGTGCTGTCTTGCGAGCCGCTGCTAAAACTCTGTTATAAATGAGTAAAAAGGCGAAGTGACGAGCCTGCAATCCACCGACTAAGTCGATCAAATTTATCCTAATTTCTATTGTAAAAAAAACTTATAAATGTTTTTGGAATTCTTTCCAAACTCTATACAAAATCAGTTAAACAAAAAAATGTTTGATTTTTAAATCAAACATACATCTCAAATTTAACCTTGAGATTGTGTAATTTCTTGGAAAGAAAAACAGTGGAGGAAAGAGGACAAAACTTTTTATCATAAACATACAATCAATGCCTATGCCACATTCAAATCTGTTATACAGAATGCTAGACAAAGTGACCCCCTATATCATAAATTCAAGTTTATGCCAGAAAAACAAATTTACTTGTGATATATATGCTGGATATTATCAGAAAGATGTTGCAACAATAAAGGAACTCTAGCATATATGTAAGATTCTAGAGTAGGGTTATGCCTGCAGCCCACATGATACAACCAGTCCTCAACAAGTTTGGACCCAGACCCAAGTAGGCATGAGGGGATTGTTACTTTTAACTTTTACCATTCTCTTTTAAATTTTTAAGGTCAAAGCTTGTCACCCTTTTGTTTACTTATATCTCATTACTTTTAACATTTTTTATTTGTAACTATTTTATTTATTTATAAAGTAATGGCTAGGCCCTAGTAATGATTTGTAAGGTAAGGTAGAAGCTTGTTTCTTATTTGTTATTAAACCTCTTATTTTGTTTTTTTATTTGTTTTACTTTTAATACTTTGTTCAAATATAATCACAATTAGAGGTCGGATAGGATTGAAATCTTCAGGCTGGATCAGGATTGGGATTGGGATTCAGGAATTGGGATCAGGTCTTTTAGTGTATTGTCCATGTAAAGTTAAACAAAATTGAGAAAAGATTGTCAAGATCAAGAAGTAAAATGCAACAAAATTGATATGAAGTTTTGTAACCAACAAAGTAAATAATGTAATGAGTATAAGTTAAAGCAAAATACCTTCAAGTAATAACTAATTCTATCAATTTTTAATCAAAAGACCTGTTGCCAAATCTAGAGTTTTTTAGGGTCAGGATTCTGGTCCCGCGCCCTATAGGAAAAAGTTGTAAAACCGCAGACGGTGTCCGGCGCACTTTTGAAATTTTTCTAAAGTGCAGCGCGCGCACAGGCGCATTGCCTGCGCGCGCTGCCCTTTCTTACTGGCTGCTGCTCTAGCAAATACATATACATGGAAATGGGTATATACCTCTGTTGAAGGGGCTTATACACTCGTAATTTATTAAGCTTAGAGATGTTCCAAAAATTCGATTTCAATTTTCCAAAATTTGAAATTTTTTAGAGCGAATTTCAATTTCAAAAAAATTTAGAAGTGAAAATTTTGGTAGTGTCTAAAAAGTTGCTAAAAATAAACTACTTTCTACTATATATACATGCTTGGGCGCAACCTAGGGTCAGGGATTCACCCGGCCATTTCTATTGGCAACACACACACATGTAAGTTGCTATTGGCTGAGAGCATGTGACTACTATTCCATCCAATAGCAACAAGTTTACATGTGTGTGTTGCCAATAGAAATGGCCAAGTGATTCCCAAGGTTGCGCATGTCTATACATATACATGTATTACTTTTTGCTTAAGCAGTAAATTAAAAGTAAAATAGTGAGTGTTGATCATACTAATTTCTAAACTTTGTTTTTCTGAATTATGATTTCAGGAAATTTCAATTTTGATTTTGGAAAGTTAGCGAATTTTGATTTTGACAAAACTGCAGATCTTTTGGAATGTCTCTAATAATCCTAAAGCACGGTAAAATAGTTTGACTCTTTTCTAAAATGCGTGTCTGCTGGTTTTTAACATTTATTCCAATAGGGATCCCGCAAGAATTTAATTTTCCTTGGGATCCCGAGATTTTGGGATCGGGATCCCATCCGACCTCTAATCACAATCTCTGTGTGAAATGATACAAAATTTGCTGAAAAATTACATTGTGATTAGCAAAAATGTCACATAGCCAACCAAAACAGAAAGAACTTTCTTGCACCCAAACCAAAGTATGGTCTATAAATTAATTTTATATCTATCTAACCTGTTTAAGTTACTATAACTAGTCATTCTCATAAAAAATTAAAATAGGCCTAGGCACTGAAAGCATTTTAAAACTTGTCAAACAAAAGCAAAATAACAAGTAAAAGTACATCATTTGCATTTTAGCACAATTAGCACAATTTAAAATTTAGCACAAATTCAGTCAAGGCGTAGGTACACCACTTACCTCTGGGTTGCGATAGAAGACAAAAATCAATCCAAAAAGAAGCAAAATTGGAAAGATAATATAAATGCGCCGTAATCTGTTTAAAATCCAACGCAGCACACGCAGTTGCATTCAATTCGACTGAAGCAGATCGTTTTATCTGGCACCAATAACGAGAACGGAAAACATGGACAAATAATTCTGATGTTTTCGTATATATAATAAAGTGAATAGAGCGAGAATATATGCACAACAATTGCGCTTGCTAGTTGCTACTTGACACAATGACCCTTATTTAATAGCGGCAAATTTAATATTAGGCGTAAAATATCAATTAAAAGTAAGGAAAAAACAACTTAAAAAATCAAAACTTGAAACACTCATAAAAGATTTTAAATAATCAACTATACTTGATACTTTTCTGAAGGCTATTTTCATAACTGTATTTACTAAGAGAAAAAATATTTGATAATTTGTTTTTCTGTTATCACTCTGGAAATACGTACTTGAGTGACAGATAACTTGGAGAAAAATGCAGCTAAGGACTGTTTTATTTAGTAGTGGGGTTAATTTGGTCATATTCAGTACCTTGTACACCCGACCGTATTCTGTAGGCCAAAGAGTTACGGATCTAACAAAATTATAATGTTTCATTTGGCTGCACATGCGTACATACATGTACTTTAAACCTCAACTCATTACGATTTTACTATACTCGACTACTAAGGTTTAATAGAGTAGGGTGTGGCATGTTGTTGTCTAATCCATCTCTATCATTTAGCTTTTTTACTCGATTTTAAATATCTAATTATAACCAATATTTAATTTATTGTCTGCCAATGTACCAATTGGCGTAAGCCATAAGTAACGTCAGTAAGCTAATTTACAATTACAAAACTGACCGCTCATCGATGAATCGGGTCGAAAGTGCAGAAACAATACAACTTTAAGCGTCTTTCAGGTTAATACATGTATTTGGATCTAAAATTTGTGCTTGCGCCTTGCCGGGCTTGGCAATCTCTTTGGAGTTAAAGAGGCCGGCCCATACATCCCTAGAAGACATTGACGTGTTGATTCTTAACAGATCTTATCTATCTTCTTGAGTTGCTGCGCAAGTACTTGCAAGAACGTGCAAGATCTTCGCTATGATAATACTTAGGTAAACGTACTAGATCTGGTCGACTTGCTACATCGTACAAGATCTTAACTTTTAATTATATCTTTTTATAGCTTCGAATCGCATATTTTATTGAATTTATTGCCCCATTTTGTCACAAAATGAAAAATAATGAAGCTAGAACACTTTGGCCAAATAAATGACAAAACAAATGTACATCCCTTCTTAGAAGTTCCTGCAAGAACCGAGCAAATTGAGAAGATCTGCTAGAATGGCACAGAGACAAGATCTGCTAAGTTTGAGAAACAGAATGTCCTCTTATGATGTGTAAATGTTACACGTACAAGTAGTACAGATAACTTGGAGAAAAATGCAGCTAGGGACTATTTATACCGTAGTGGGGTTAATTAGGTCATACGAGCGTATTCAGTACCTTGTACACCCGACCGTATTCTGTAGGCCAAAGAATTACGCGGATCTAACAAAATTATAATGTTCGTTTGGCTGCACCAGCGTACATACATGTACTTTAAACTTCAAGTCATTACGATTTTACTATACTCGACTATTAAAATGGAGATTAACGACAGTGCGAGACTAAAGAGAAGACGCAAAAATTACACTAAACAATTATGACGACAAAAAACTGCAATCTTGATTAATTCAGCTACATTCGTTTACACATGAAGTGTAAGTCCGACAAGACAAGACTACGTGACAAGCACGTGACACAAGTACGTGACAAGACTATGATGAATCAGACTAAGCGAGACATTGCTTAGTAGAACAAATCAGCAATAAACCCAAGCAGATTTACACTTACAATTTCATGTAAAATAAACTTTCGACATACAATACAAGTGAAGATTTTTTTAAAAAATTACCTTAGTATTTGATCCTTTACACAAAATTTATTATCAATAGAGTAAAATAAAGCAAGAGTCACTGTTGCCTTTCTTAAAGCCATAATACGTTTGTTAAGCCACAGTGGCACATATGACGCCATTGTTGTAGTGCTTGGCATCGTCGGACTTATTGAACACAACGGCGTAGACCTTGGGCAGGAACAGGATGCTCACCGCGAACAGGTTGGTGAAAAGCAGAACGAAGATCAGCAAAGCGGCTGCTGACGTCAGCGAGGCCATCGTGACGAGGCTGGGAATGAAGGCGATCCACACGAAGGTGGCGCACGCCGTGAAGGCCAGGATGCACTTGCTGTCGTGGAAATTGTCCGGTAGGCTGCGAACTCGCACGGCCAGCGAGCACGTGACCAGCATGAGCATCAGGTTGAGCGCGTAGGGAATCCACAGGCTGCTGGAAAAGTAGTCGCACTGGAACTCCACGACGGGTCTGGCGTCGGATCGGAGGCCGTTGAGCAGCAGCTTGACGGGGCGGATCGGACGCGCGCTGAGAACGCTGCACAGTAGCAACACCTGAAGAGATGGATCGTCCAATATTGAATATTAAATAACCCTTATTTACAATATATTTTCTAGGTAAACTTCAGTTTTAGAGTAACATAGGAAAAGTAAAATACGAAAAAATGCGGGAGTTCTTCTGAAGCAAATAAACCAAGAACGAGTTACCTGCAACATACAAACTGCAATTGTCATGACTATTACGGCCCTGCGCCCTGTGAATTTCAGTCCAGATGTGCCGCGCATGGAGCCCACGAACACGCGGTAGATCCGAGCGCTCTTGGTCAGCAGAGCCGCGTACACCATCGTGAGGCTGAAGTGGTACAGAAACGCCTGCACGTTGCACACGGTGAGCGACGGCTTGCCGAAGAACAGCGCCACGTCGACGAGTCCGAGCTGGATGCCGACCTGTTGGAACACGCTCAGCTCTAGCGAGGACGCCTTCAGCAGCGGCACGTTCGACCTGGCCAAGAAGAACACTCCGGTCGCCATGGTGACCGCAGAGCCGAGCGCCGACACGCCGATGAACACGATGCCGCTAGTGTCACTCGGTCGGAGGACGGTCAGCGCGAGCGGCTCGCAGCGAGAGTAGTTCGAGCTCGGCCAGGTAAGCGAGGCGCACTTCTCGCACAACGTACCGTTCGACCCTACGATCTCGTCGGAGCTGCACGGTCTGCACACCCAGCAGCACTTGCTCACCTGCACTCGGTACTCGCGATTGCCGCACGGTAGAGAGCACACACTTGTTGGTACCGAGCGTTGGTCGCTCGCGTCTCCAGGCCACGAGATCAGGCTTCGATTCATGCTGAGACCGTGCTCAGAGCTCCACACACCGACAGTCACTCTCGAGCTCACCTGTTTGCTGCTCTGGTAGAGCACAACATAGGAAGCGGGACCGTTTCCATTGCTGTCGAGTTTCACCTCTCCCGTGTAGCCGGTGAAGTTCGTTCGGTACAGCTGCCTCAGCAGCAGCGGTCCGGTCACGCACTGCAGCAGCGCCGACTTGTTCAGCCTCGACTCCAGGCTGGTCGCGCACTCCGACCTGGCCACCGCGTCGATCGCGTGGGCGAACAAGAGAAACGCGTCCAGCATCCGAGCGACTGGAGCGACAATGCTGGACGGGGTGAAGCTGCTCGACTCGGACACTCGACGAGACGAGTTCGTAGTGCAACAGGCACACGTTGAGCAGTTCATCAGCTGATCAAACATGATTGCACCGTTGTACATCTTAGAGAGGTCAGAGTAGGTAAGGTTCAGGTACCACTGCATCAAGTCGGGTGTTGGGAACATATTGAAGTAGACGGTGAATGAGTTGTTTGTATAGATATTTTTATTGTAGTTCCCATCAACCATAATGAGATACACGCCAGCTTTTCCCAATGCTTGAAGAAGTTGAATAGTCTCCAAATTATTGTCGATACTTTTTAGCCAAATCAGTGCTCGTAAATTTGGTTGGGTTTGATATTGTTCTATTATAGCTGCTGCTACATTTGCACTTGTCAGTGGCATTAGAAAGGCTAGACAGGCAAGGGGGAATCGAGTTGGCAGAATTGAGATTAGCTGCGTTACTATGTTTGTGTTGTAGACACTTCCTGGATCGTAGAGCAGACCGATGTACGTCCAGTTGAACTCGCGGAGCAGGTCGATGATCACCATCGCTTGATATGAGTCCGGACTCACCAGTCGTACAAAGTTGGGGAACCGAACTCGATCGCTGAGCGAGTCGCTGCTGCACTCGGTTCCGACTGTGGGCAGAGCTTCGTTCTGCAATGGGAATAACAAAGTCTGAGTGACGGTGCTGGACCAGCCGCCAACGACACCGTGCACCAGATACACCGGGTCGGGATCGATGCCATTGAGCATACTGCACCGGTCTCCAGTTTCCAAAAGAGCCGGACGTCTCCAAGCAGCTCGAACTCGACTCGCAGCAGCGGCACCTTTAGCCTCGGAGTAGCAGGTGTCGAGAAAAACGACTCCTAAAGTGAGGTTTTCACTCTGGCTGAATATTGTGCCCGGCTTCGCTGCCACTTTCTCGAGCACGAAGCGAGGCACCAACTGTCGCAGGAAATCCTCCTCTTTGAGACTATTTCTACAGTAGCTGGTACTGTGCAGCATTGCTAGTGTGAAGTCTCCAGCCACACAGTAGCTATTTTTCCTTGGCTGTGCAGCTGCGACTTTAATAAACGATGATGCTGGAGTCTGAGTCATTAGAACAATTGCAATTATCTGTTGTACTTGCATAGCTATAACTATCCGATCGAAATTGACTCTCAGCTCGTCAAATATTCTGTGAGCTTCTGTTTTCAATTTTTTTCTTCAGAATGACAAATGCTGACAGCTTCTAAGCAGAATCAAAACGAAGTTTTCATCCTGAGTAAAAGGGGCTCCAGCAAATTTGGTTTTGTGAATTCAATTGGCCATGAGTGGCGTAGAGAAGCTTGATTGCTTAACCAATCGGCGCTAAAAACATTTTTTCACATCCAGCTACGAATTAGCTACCGATAAAAATGTTTTTAATAAAAGTGCATTTTTTGGAGATGCTAGTGATCTTCAGAAAGCCACTTGACTGTGAAATTCTCCGCCGAGGCACCGAGACAGAGGTAAATATTTTACGAATGACCGACAAAGTTGTAGGTCGGTACGTTGGTGAAACATTCGCTCGTAGCTACGTCTAGATTTACCTGAGACCTTACCCGAACGTTTTAGTTGGCTAAACCAAATAAAGCTTAGTTTGAACTGTGCATAACTTAAAAAATATTTTAAGCTCACTGTTTAGGGGCTTACAGCGATTGACGGTAGGCATAAAGAGCCTGTTTGAGAATCTGTAGATGCTGCAATTGATAGTGTCGCTCCGTAGTTCGGTTAATATTCACGACTTGTTAACCGTCAAGTCTCATATACATGCATTTATATTGTAACAAAACAAAATCTTATTAAAGTGCAATAGGCGGCATTCGTGGCAGGCCTCCATGCTGAGTACAGTACTTGTACATTAAACTCATAGAGCCAGTCAATAATAGAAATGCGTAGATCGTTAGCTCATCAAAAGTGACGCAACCCAGCGGCGCCACATCCGCCTCACCACCGAGGCGTAAGCCGCTGGGGATGGACTCTTCTGTTGCAGCTCGGAAGGTGCGTTGGTCTCCTGAGTTCTTGCGGTCGAGCTCTCGGACTCGGACTCATCAGCAGTCTCTCCAAGCCAACTGCTCCATTTCGCCTCCGGTCCCTTGCTGCTGGAGGGGCGTGGACGCCGTGTCCGCTGGAAGCTTTGGTCTCGATGGGCGAGCACCGACCGGTTGTTGTCTCGAATGACCACTGCAGCCGTGTTACTGCCTGCCTGAACGCCGAAACATGGCTATCTCGGTAGATGCACCGGAGACAGGCTGATACGAGCGTAAATTATCGGCACGTCGGTCTCGAATGTCATAGTCAGAGGGCTCCTCAGCTGTCGGCCCATTTTTAGCGCTGATGGACTGCCTCGGCCGTCCCACCGTGCTATCGACCGGTAGTTGAGCAGCAACTTGGCCAGGTTGGCCTCTAAGGAGCCGCTGTGCACCATGCACTTTGAGAAGTAGGCTGACCATGCACTCTGAGCAGCCCTTTGTGATAAATAGGCAATTAGATAATAGCATGCACGGTAAGCAATTATTTAGGCCCTAGACAAACCTACTTGGAGCGTTTGGAGATTTTAAAGCTATTAATCCTAATCGCCTATCGCCGGTCGGCGAGTCATACCAGTCTTTCTCCAATTGCCGCAGGTACAGTACAAGAAAATAAAGAACACGAGGGAACACAAACCGAAAGATTTAGAGAGTGATAATCCTACGTGATACAACTGATAATTGGCTAGACGGTTTAATTTGATTATTCAAGTTACAGGATTCAAGCAAATTCGCGACGCAGATAATTAGACTGATGATAACGAATAGTAACGATTAATAATAATGATTATATTACGCACTGACAAGCGGATCTCAGCTGAAGAAGAAGGAGAAGAACCGAACACGACCACGGAGAAAGACTCCTAACCCCTGGCCTAAGCCAGAACCTACACTCAAACGAGAGCCCTGCCGAATCGACCGTTCAACGGAGTACCGACTAAGTTCTATCGGCACTGCCCTTCAGTGTAACACTGGGGCCCTCGGGGTCGAGGCCGCGTACTTGATCAGATCCGACAGTCTCTATCTAACCGCGCTTGATAGCGACGACTTCAGACAGAAATTTGCCGTAGACGTTACGCCACAAGACTACTGCGGTTGAGCGGGAACAAAAATATGGACCGGGGGTGATGAATTCAGGCGCCTCAAAGCGCGAACCAAAGGGAAACAGCTAGGCCACCGGCCGGGAGACAAGACAAAACCGGGGAAGAGAGGAGAAGGCGAGATCCGATTGCCAAACACACATTCATTTATAGTCAGAGTCACAACCCCTCAAAACCCCCCTCAAGCCGGGTGGTGGTCGTCTGGCCGGCCGCTTGCTTAAGCCGAATGGCACTGTGCCCGCGGCGCCGGGTAGAATTGAAACTTGCCGCGTGCCAGGGTCCAGGCCGGTTCTGATTGGCTGACCGCGCAAAGCTGGGGTTCGCAGACAAACTCAACCCTCCGCTGAGTCACAAAATTTGGCGTCTAACTCTAACCTGTTTACAATTTTAGATTTCAACCAACTAGAAAAAGTACACAAAAAAACGCATGACTAAACTAAAGCAAAATAACAATTCAATAACAATATAGAAACTAATGCAGTCAATTTACAACAAAATATACGCAAAGATGCTCACACTACACCTTGAACTGAGGATGGTTCGATGAACAGTGCCCCAGGTTGCACTCAATGCGCCATAGCCACTGCTGAAGCTCGCCGTCGCAGAACTCCGATGTGTTGTCTGACACTATGGGTTCTGGGCACGCCTTGTCTTGAAAAGATCGATCGTAGAATTTGAAGTGTCGTTCTGCTGGCCGTCTTGTCTGGCACCAGAATGCGTCTACGGGGAGGAGGAAGGGGTTCCCCTATTTCCCCTTTCTGCATATTTAATTTGCAAAAAAACCCTCAATAACTATTAAATATTAGAGGTTGCATGGTATCCACAACATTAGACCAACAGCAAAGGATCAGCAAGCATGCGTTATGCTTGATAAGCTACTGAAGAGACCTTTAAACTAGCAAATGGATGTCAATTTAAGCTACTAAATGGAGCCAGAGAAGTGAACTAGAAGCAATAGGAGCTCCAGGAAGTGACCTGGAAAAGGGGGTCGCGGCATTGCTAATCGTACTTGACGAGTTTCAAGTCGAGTTAATATGAGATAGTGGAGCCTTGTCTCAACCTGAGTCGACTTGTTAAGTGTCACGTTGATGATTCAGACAGCAGAAGCATATATTTGCTGCTGTTTTCTTCATTAAGCACTATGCTGTTTAGAGAGGGTAGAGTCAGTTTTTAGTCATGTCGAAGCTTTTTAGAGCAGCGAAATTCACGTCAGTTTTTATTCAAAGCCGGTGATTACGATGTCATTCCGTAACTTGCGTATTTATTTAAATTTACTATACAATGTAATGTGCATATGTATGGTTGTCTGTAGCTATGCATTCTATATTTTGCAAAGCAATGCATTAACGTAACATATTTTAACTCGTTCTGATAAGTTCCTTCATTTTCTTAGAAAAATGTTAAGAAGACTCTCGAATTTCTAAAAGCGAAAACGAAGCGGAACGGTAAATTAATATGTTAAATTGGTGATTTCAGGAATAATCCATATACTAAAAATGGTTTGTAGGTAGGTAGGTAGGTATTACTAGAGTCTAAATTATGTTTTAATGATAAAAAGTGCTATTGTAAAGCGAAATTGATTACTTTGAAGTGAAATTTCGCATTTTCGGTATTACTTAACTAACTGCTCGACCAAACTCAACTCGAAGCTTCAAATCTTGAAGATGGAGTCTAGTACTTCGGGCTCCATTCCATTGACTAAGCCCCCAAAAGCTACTGACGAACCAAACGCTGTGCACTAGTGCACCTTCCATTTGGCCAAGCACAAAGAATAAAATCGTAGATTTTACGATTTTATCTACGATTTTATTGGAAAAGCAGCAAGAGAAAAGCTTTGAAAATCTGAATAGGAATTTGCGGAGCGATAAATTGATTGTTTGACACTTCTGAAACTTGTTTGGCTTTCTTTAACTTGAAGCCAGGTAAACGCAGCGACCTCCATAACATGCATAAGTTTGACTTAGAAACAGAATTGCATCAAAGAGCGATTCACTAATTGCTATTTGCTATGCGAAAACCTTCTTAGAGACATCGGATTTCTTGGGCTGTCAGGATTAAAAATGCTATTGAAGCTACACTCGATGCCAATTCTCGATCTGCTTGCTTTTCAGTTCAGATCCACGACAGACTAATAAATGTAATTTCGTTGTTAGACACGAAAAAAGAGAAAATCAAACTTTGAACTTAAATCCATGTTGGGGCACTGATTCAATGTCGCTGATTTATTCAACTATGATTTTGTTCCACGTCTGGTAGTCTCCAGTAGTGAATTGACCTGACTACTTAGAGTAGAACAATACAACTGAATCTGAATATTCAGAACCGTTTACTGAACTGCCGCTTGTACTTATTGTTGCAAACACCATGCAGTATTTTCACTGAAGTGTTTGGGCAATAAAATAATTTCTTAACACCTGAAAAGCCTTCATCTGGATCTGTCAATTATATTATCATCAACCCAAATGTCGTTATATAGGTATATCTGTGTCAAGCAAAGTTCCCTGCAGTTTCTCATACAGTTATCGCAAGTACACTGTAAATTTTTCTTACAAATAAATATTGCTCTTCGCAGTAACCCCTGGTGTAAACAGCTTATTTAATTAATTACAATAGATGTAACGGAAATAGAGGAAATTACGCGTCTCTTCGTGAATGTCTCATAAAAGTAGGGCCAGTAATGTCGGAAGCGATGCACAACCCATGCAATCCAATTGACTGACGTCTAAAGATTTAGCTATCTACAGTAGATGCGAGTATTCAATAGATTCAAGCATCTAATAGTATCTCTGCCATAGAACTGTTGTTGTATCCCCCAGGGACGGCCCAAAGAGACACGCAAGCAGCTGCGTGGGGTATAGGGGCCTAAGCGCCGCCGAAGAGGGAAACGCTCGATGCTATTCAAGTTCGCAGCGCTTCCCGAGCCTAGCACCGCCGCAACGGGCCGGTACTACTACTGCGAGAGTTCACAGGTGCCCCAAAGAGAAAGAGAACTCGTACTATTTGCACACAAAACTTTGGTCACAACAGAAGTGCGCAACAGACCGCGGTCTACTGGCCACGATGTGTGAAGTATTAAACTGAGTTGCACTGTTTTCGCACGGCCACACGAGAGCAAGTGGTTTGGAACAGGGATAGCGCCGTTTGCCTGCGGGACGTTTGCCAGCCGACGTTTGCCTGCGGGACGTTTGCCAGCCGACATTTGCCAGCCGACGTTTGCCAGCCGACGTTTGCCAGCCGACGTTTGCCTGCGGGACGTTTGCCAGCCGACATTTGCCAGCCGACGTTTGCCAGCCGACGTTTGCCTGCGGGACGTTTGCCAGCCGAAGTTTGCCTGCCAGACGTTTGCCTGCGGGACGTTTGCCAGCCGACATTTGCCAGTCGACATTTGCCAGCCGACGTTTGCCAGCCGACGTTTGCCTGCGAGACGTTTGCCAGCCGAAGTTTGCCTGCCGGACGTTTGCCTGCGGGATGTTTGCCAGCCGAAGTTTGCCAGCCGATGTTTGCCTGCTGGAAGTTTGCCAGCTAAAATTTGCTAGCCAATATAAAGCCAGTCAGTGAAAAATTTGATACTGAAATATTCGCAGTTTAACGGTTTGACAACAACCGTTTTTACTCAAACTTTTTGACGGTTATTTGCATATATACAAGTTCGAAAGCAAAATCTATATAAACTATGCAGTTCATTAGTCTAACGCAATACCTAGTTTACGAGCTATCAACGATTTTGGCACAACATATCAAAAGATGAACATTCATGGGTTTGCCTCGTATGAAAGCAATAACAATTGTTGTGCTGAAAAGATGAAAACTTCCTATCTCCCTATGGCCTTCAAAACATTTTCCATAGATTTCGAGTGCTGCGCGTCCTTCTACTTTAGTAGTCCTTGGCGTGACTAAGCTTTGTATACGAAGTGTCTAGCGCTTGCTATCCTACTAGTTCTTGCTACTGGCGGCTTGTCTGGCTATTCAGCTAGCTTACTATACAAACCTACCGCATTCGACTCGTCTACACATGTACGTTGAGATCGCGATTTCCTGGCTTACTTGAGTAGTAATACAACAGCATTGGAATCAATTTGCTTACTTTCGGATCTCCCAATGAACTGAGAAATATATGAGCCAGAATTACCGCTCAGCAGCTCTTTTTGTTTGCTTCATACCTTAAATCGCTGGAGATTCCCGTTTTAATCTGCGCGTCTTCTTTCGCACATCAAAAATCAAACATCTCAAACTAGAAAAAAGGATACACAATTGTCAAAACTTAAGTAAACTATATTTTCACATTAAAAGAAAATCGTTATTAAACTAGATATTAGATGTTAGACTAATAAATTGCATAATTTATATATATTTTGCTTTCAAACTTGTATATATGCAAATAACCGTCAAAAAGTTGGAGTAAAAACGGTTTTTGTCAAACCGCTAAACTGCGAATATTTCAGTATCAAATTTTTCACTGACTGGCTTTATACTTTATACGCTTTATTGGCTAGCAAATTTTAGCTGGCAAACTTTCGGCAGGCAAACGTCGGCTGGCAAACGTCGGCTGGCAAACGTCGGCTGGCAAACGTCGGCTGGCAAACGTCGGCTGGCAAACGTCCCGCAGGCAAACGTCGTAGACCCTTGGAACACGGGTTGGGTCAAGGCGCGCTCTTTAAATAGCAGAAGGGGAGGGGCCAGGGGGACGGGCAGCAAGCGGACAGCCACTCCCACACTCCCACCCCACCAGACAGCCAATCACAAGCCGCCGCGGCACAGGGCAGAGAAGAAAACTGAACAGAACGTAGGTCAGGCCGGGGTGAGACGTGCGCCCCCAAACCCCGGCCTGGCCCATCGGCCAACCAGAGCCAAGGGGAAAGAGAGCGACGCAGCATTTACAACACCTACAATTATCTGACAGTGTCTGTCGAAACGTTCAAATTTAAAATTGCAATAACAAAGGTTACATTTCATACGAATTTCAATCCATCAAATTTTAAGACGTACATTGACATTGAAACAAATTCGCCTTGATTGCTCAAAAAAGATCTCAATGAGCTATAAAAGTTTGCCTTAATGAACACTATATTGGAGAAATGAAGCAGCCAAGTCAAAGAATTAGCGACGGGAAATGCCTTCTTGGGGATGCATTTTATATTTAGAGACGTCAGCTAAAGTTCTTGTGCGTTAAAGTGCATCGCTATCAACTTCGAAGCTTATCGAACAGGAAAAAAATTCTTGGAACAGTTAACAACTTGTGCATGCCTAAATTTCGTGCGTTTAACAAAGATGAAATTTACTTTCCATTTCGATCCTGTGCATGTGTGTGTGTGTGTGCGCGCAAACGCAAGCTCTAATATGCTGTCGGGTTTTTTCAAACCAAATTGTGCACTTGTAGCAAATGGTAGATTGGGAGCACGACAATTGACTGCCGACGATTTAGGTTAGGGTTAAGGTTTAGATTGGGTTTTAGCCTACGGTTTATGTTAGGGATAATGAATTAGGATTTAGATTACGGTTATGTTTATTCTTTTTAGGTCGTTTAGATTATACAATACTCTAAATAATATGTCAAATTATTAGGCATACAATACGTCGTATATGGACCAGACGTTTTTAAGGCTCTTTGGGCAGACAATTTAAGACTTAACTAGAAAATTCAAAAGTGCGTGCGAATAAAGGGTGTGTCATTGGTGGTGTCTCCTTAAATATGGGGTCTAATAACGGAAAATAGATTTTCTTATAATCCAAGAGATTGTGACTTGCAGATTTTGTAATGATATAATGGGGTTGCGTTAGCGTGGTGTCGGTGTCGAAATCCAAATTTCCATTTCTCTGGTTAACTTTCTGTGTTAAACAGGCACTCTGCACCAAATTATACAAGTAGAATCTAACCATCGAGTCTTGTTTCTATAGAAGTACTTTCGATTCAGCCGTCTGATACCATCTTGGCATCACGGCAATGTCAGTGTAGTCTTCACTCGCCAGTTAACGTAATACGCACCTAATCTTTCAAGTGTTTAAACAGTAAATAATAATAAGGACAACTAAAAGTGTTACTATGATAACTATAGTGTGCAAGATCAAAGCCATTAATTGCAATCCAGCGTTTCTTCTACTGTGTCCCTGTGGCGTCCAATACACTGTTGTTGTAGTGCTTGGCGTTGTCGGACTTATCGAACACAACGGCGTAGACCTTGGGCAGGAACAGGATGCTCACCGCGAACAGGTTGGTGAAAAGCAGAACGAAGATCAGCAGAGCGCCTGCTGACGTCAGCGAGGCCATCGTGACGAGGCTGGGAATGAAGGCGATCCACACGAAGGTGGCGCACGCCGTGAAGGCCAGGATGCACTTGCTGTCGTGGAAATTGTCCGGCAGGCTGCGAACTCGCACGGCCAGCGAGCACGTGACCAGCATGAGCAGCAGGTTGAGCGCGTACGGAATCCACAGGCTGCTGGAGAAGTAGTCGCACTGGAACTCCACGACGGGTCTGGCGTCGGATCGGAGGCCGTTGAGCAGCTGCTTGACGGGGCGGATCGGACGCGTACTGAGAACGCTGCACAGAAGCACCACCTGAGTGTCGTGAAGGTTCAGGTAGATGCTACAGAGTGATGTGTTATGCAGTGCGTTCAGTATGATCGCACAGTGCTGTGTTGGATTATGAGACAGAAGCACTTGGAAAATACTTTTTTGCAATTTTAAAAATAAGGCTTAAGCAAACGACGTTGTACTCCTGGAAATAGATTCTTAAAGAACAAGTTCCGGCTTAAAAAGGTTGTAAAATTTTTCATCGTCCAGGTTTTTGACGATCAGGTTCTGGTTTATCCGGTTAAATTAGGAGGCTGAAACAGCATCCTTTGCCACTCAATTTGGAGCTAGGACAAGGCCTAAACTCTTGCCTAGTAAAGTAGCACGGAGTCATTATCCTCTGCTTTATTAATCCCTTAATCCCAAAGCACTACTTAGCTCGTATCACGTTTCCAACCTCCAAAAAGTGAACTATGGACCCCGCACCTCGATAAGTAAGCTGCCAAGTTTGCTCCCGGGTTCACCTAGCAGACTCTTTGGCTGACGAAGCCTTTTCCTACTCAATATGGAACTTCTTAAATTTACAACCGTATTGAGCAGCAAAACAAACGAAAAAGGAGGAAGAAGTTAGGATACTTATTAGGAAGTACGAGCAAAGACTGAATTTAGGCAGTTCTAATTGAGTATTGAGCTTTCTAGCGAAACTTTCAACCGAAAACGTACTTTATCGTTATGCATTGGAAGACGATATGACACGTTGGAGCTGCTTGTAGTCGGCAATTGCTTGAAGACTCGGACTTTGTCAGCTTTGAAAAAACTGCCACGAACTGCCTAATGTGATTACTCAATTCGATCGATAAAAACAGCAGCAGCAGCAGCAGCTCCTTTTTCATTTGTATACCCAGTCAATAGTGATCTTGTCAGCGACTTCATCCAAGATTTGCCGATTACAAAGATATTAACGCTCCCTTGCAACCAAGCAGAGAACGGAAGTTTGCCTTCAGACGGCTTCTGTGTCTGTATCATACCACTGTTGACGTAACTTGAAAAAGACTATTCAATTGAAAAAAAATACGCATTTTTCAAAATAGAATTGCGTTTCATAAATGTCTCACCTGCAACATACAAACTGCAATTGTCATGACAACTACAGCCCTGCGCCCTGTGAATTTCAGTCCAGATGTGCCGCGCATGGAGCCCACGAACACGCGGTAGATCCGAGCGCTCTTGGTCAGCAGAGCCGCGTACACCATCGTGAGGCTGAAGTGGTACAGAAACGCCTGCACGTTGCACACGGTGAGCGACGGCTCACCGAAGAACAGCGCCGTCGACGAGTCCGAGCTGGATGCCGACCTGTTGGAACACGCTCAGCTCTAGCGAGGACGCCTTCAGCAGCGGCACGTTCGACCTGGCCAAGAAGAACACTCCGGTCGCCATGGTGACCGCAGAGCCGAGCGCCGACACGCCGATGAACACGATGCCGCTAGTGTCACTCGGTCGGAGGACGGTCAGCGCGAGCGGCTCGCAGCGAGAGTAGTTCGAGCTCGGCCAGGTAAGCGAGGCGCACTTTCGCACAACGTACCGTTCGACCTACGATCTCGTCGGAGCTGCACGGTCTGCACACCCAGCAGCACTTGCTCACCTGCACTCGGTACTCGCGATTGCCGCACGGTAGAGAGCACACACTCGTTGGTACCGAGCGTTGGTCGCTCGCGTCTCCAGGCCACGAGATCAGGCTTCGATTCATGCTGAGACCGTGCTCAGAGCTCCACACACCGACAGTCACTCTCGAGCTCACCTGTTTGCTGCTCTGGTAGAGCACAACATAGGAAGCGGGACCGTTTCCATTGCTGTCGAGCTTCACCTCTCCCGTGTAGCCGGTGAAGTTCGTTCGGTACAGCTGCCTCAGCAGCAGCGGTCCGGTCACGCACTGCAGCAGCGCCGACTTGTTCAGCCTCGGCTCCAGGCTGGTCGCGCACTCCGACCTGGCCACCGCGTCGATCGCGTGGGCGAACAAGAGAAACGCGTCCAGCATCCGAGCGACTGGAGCGACAATGCTGGACGGGGTGAAGCTGCTCGACTCGGACACTCGACGAGACGAGTTCGTAGTGCAACAGGCACACGTTGAGCAGTTCATCAGCTGATCAAACATGATTGCACCGTTGTACATCTTAGAGAGGTCAGAGTAGGTAAGGTTCAGGTACCACTGCATCAAGTCGGGTGTTGGGAACATATTGAAGTAGACGGTGAAGGAGTTGTTTGTATAGATATTTTGATTGTAGTTCTCATCCGCCATTATGACAAACACTCCAGTCCTTCCAACTGCTTTTAGTAAGTCGACGCTTTTCAAGTTGTCATTAACGTCCTTCAGCCAAATCAGAGCTCGCAAGTTTGGCTTCTGTTTTATAGCCTCTTTTAACTCCATTGGTTCTGTGTTGCTAGTCATCGGAATAATGAACGCAAAACAGGCGCTAGGAAATCGGCCTGGAAGACTGGATGACAACTGAAGAGCGATGTTTGTGTTGTAGACACTTCCTGGATCGTAGAGCAGACCGATGTACGTCCAGTTGAACTCGCGGAGCAGGTCGATGATCACCATCGCTTGATATGAGTCCGGACTCACCAGTCGTACAAAGTTGGGGAACCGAACTCGATCGCTGAGCGAGTCGCTGCTGCACTCGGTTCCGACTGTGGGCAGAGCTTCGTTCTGCAACGGGAACAGCATCGTCTGTGTGACAGCGCTGGACCAGCCGCCGATCACGCCGTGCACCAGGTACACCGGGTCGGGATCTATGCCATTGAGCATACTGCACCGGTCTCCAGTTTCCAACAGAGCTGGACGTCTCCAAGCAGCTCGAACTCGACTCGCAACAGCGGCACCTTTAGCCTCGGAGAAGCAGGTGTCGAGAAAAACGACTCCTAAAGTGAGGTTTTCACTCTGGCTGAATATTGTGCCCGGCTTCGCTGCCAACTTTCTTCGTAAGAAATGGGGCGCAACCTGACGCAGGTACTCGGACTCCGTTGGGTGGCCAGTGCAATAGCTCGATCCGTGCAGTCCGACCAGCATGAAGTCTCCTGCTTGGCAGTAGCCGTCTACTTTTGGCGTGTCGTCTGCCGTCGCTACTGAGAACCAGATTAGCAGCACCCATAGGACAGAGGAAAGCATCCGAGTCGTTGGTATTTTTGACGCTTTGAAGTTGCCTGATTAATGGTGGTAACCTATTCGACCGTTGAAGTTTCAGAAGTCCAATTTCTTTGCCTTTGTAATGGGGAGGAAAGTAAGAAAACCGTAATTAGTGAGACTCCTTCCTCATCATAGTGCCAGATCTTAAAGCGAATTCAAGCGGGCATAAATTTTCACTCTGATTTTTATTTATGCTAATTTGAGAAAAACTTTCCGGACTTAGTGTTCTTTCGACGATAGCTAAATATATTGTACGAATGTTTCATATCTGACTTAAATCTTAAAAGTGTCGAGGAGTATGACGCTTAAGGCAGCTAGCTGTCATGAAATATTAAACAAGTGTAATAAGCATTGACAGACAAATTTGCCTTGTTAGCAGGGACCACCATGTCCTGCTTTCTCGCTGTTCCATTTCATCGATCATTTTTTAGCTTCCAGCAAAATCTCAGTTCCATTTTGAAGTTATTTGTTAGCCAGAGGCATCCAGAGACAGCAGCCATGCGCAGCAGTTTCCTCCGGGCTAAAAGCTAATTAGCCCTAAAATCAAGGCATCCATTTAATTGCCTGTGCCAAAATGCTGGGTGCTAATTGCAAAATCTTTCGTTTCATTTCATCCTCAAATTGCCTGTGGCATCTTCAGCTGCCCCGGTAAATTTTAATCGACATGGCACGAAGATTATATTACTTGAGCAATAAAAAATTCTTCATTTCATGACAAAAATATGATATTTCCATCTGGATCACAAGGTCGAATCCGTCAGCTACAGTGGGGGTGCCAGCTACAGAGGGGGCGCCAGCTACAAAGGGGGCGCCAGCTACAGAGGGGGTGCCAGCTACAGAGGGGGTGCCAGCTACAGAGGGGGCGCCAGCTACAAAGGGGGCGCCAGCTACAGAGGGGGTGCCAGCTACAGAGGGGGCGCCAGCTACAGAGGGGTGCCAGCTACAGAGGGGGCGCTAGCTAAAGGGGGGACGCCAGCTACAGTGGGGGCGCTAGCTAAAGGGGGGACGCCAGCTACAGAGGGGGCGCCAGCTACAGAGGGGGCGCCAGCTACAGAGGGGGCGCAAGCTAAAGGGGGGACGCCAGCTACAGTGGGGGTGCCAGCTACAGAGAGGGTGCCAGCTACAGAGGGGGCGCCAGCTACAGAGGGGGTGCCAGCTACAGAGGGGGCGCCAGCTACAGAGGGGTGCCAGTTACAGAGGGGGTGCCAGCTACAGAGGGGCGCCAGCTACAGAGGGGGCGCCAGCTAAAGGGGGACGCCAGCTACAGAGGGGGCGCCAGCTAAAGGGGGGACGCCAGCTACAGGGGGTGCCAGCTACAGAGGGGGCGCTAGCTAAAGGGGGGACGCAAGCTACAGAGGGGGCGCCAGCTACAAAGGGGGCGCCAGCTACAGAGGGGGTGCCAGCTACAGAGGGGGTGCCAGTTACAGAGGGGGCGCCAGCTACAGAGGGGGTGCCAGCTACAGGGGGTGCCAGCTACAGAGGGGGCGCTAGCTAAAGGGGGGACGCAAGCTACAGAGGGGGCGCCAGCTACAAAGGGGGCGCCAGCTACAGAGGGGGTGCCAGCTACAGAGGGGGTGCCAGTTACAGAGGGGGCGCCAGCTACAGAGGGGGTGCCAGCTACAGAGGGGGTGCCAGCTACAGAGGGGGTGCCAGCTACAGAGGGGGCGCTAGCTAAAGGGGGGACGCCAGCTACAGTGGGGGCGCTAGCTAAAGGGGGGACGCCAGCTACAGAGGGGGCGCCAGCTACAGAGGGGGCGCCAGCTACAGAGGGGGTGCAAGCTAAAGGGGGGACGCCAGCTACAGTGGGGGTGCCAGCTACAGAGAGGGTGCCAGCTACAGAGGGGGCGCCAGCTACAGAGGGGGTGCCAGCTACAGAGGGGGCGCCAGCTACAGAGGGGTGCCAGTTACAGAGGGGGTGCCAGCTACAGAGGGGCGCCAGCTACAGAGGGGGCGCCAGCTAAAGGGGGGACGCCAGCTACAGAGGGGGCGCCAGCTAAAGGGGGGACGCCAGCTACAGGGGGTGCCAGCTACAGAGGGGGCGCTAGCTAAAGGGGGACGCAAGCTACAGAGGGGCGCCAGCTACAAAGGGGGCGCCAGCTACAGAGGGGGTGCCAGCTACAGAGGGGGTGCCAGCTACAGAGGGGGTGCCAGCTACAGAGGGGGCGCCAGCTACAGAGGGGTGCCAGTTACAGAGGGGGCGCCAGCTACAGAGGGGGTGCCAGCTACGGAGGGGGTGCCAGCTACAGAGGGGGTGCCAGCTACAGAGGGGGCGCAAGCTAAAGGGGGGACGCCAGCTACAGTGGGGGCGCTAGCTAAAGGGGGGACGCCAACTACAGAGGGGGCGCCAGCTACAGAGGGGGTGCCAGCTACAGAGGGGGCGCCAGCTACAGAGGGGTGCCAGTTACAGAGGGGGTGCCAGCTACAGAGGGGCGCCAGCTACAGAGGGGGCGCCAGCTAAAGGGGGGACGCCAGCTATCTCTGAATTGCTTTTAGAAACAGACCTATGTAGCAGAAGCCAAGGTTACGCAATCTATAACCTTGGTAAAACCTTTTCATGTTAAGTTTCATACAAATCCACTTTCTAAGTAAAAGTCACGGTAGAGTTCCTACGAGAATCACTGTAGTACGTGTCTGAAAAATTGGACTATAATTTTAGCAACGATTTAGGAGCGAAGTAATTACTCCAGATTGACAGTTCACTTACGCAGTTATCGTGTGGCCTAGTAAGCGTCCTCATACAGCAATGAGCTTCAATCTGATGCGACATCAGCAGGTCCATTTTAATTGTATGCATGCTAGTGCGCGTTTGCTAGTGCAGTCTCGACATTTACCTGATTGGTTGAGCAATGGCCATACACAGCGCTCCTTAGCCGGGGCTTTTCAGTCACAGGGATTTGAGTTTTTGGGATTTCAATCACCAGGATTTCAATGATGGGATTTCAGTCACGGGGATTTCAGTCACGGGGATTTCAGTCACGGGGATTTCAGTCACGGGGATTTCAGTCACGGGGATTTCAGTCACGGGGATTTCAGTCACGGGGATTTCAGTCACGGGGATTTCAGTCACGGGGATTTCAGTCACGGGGATTTCAGTCACGGGGATTTCAGTCACGGGGATTTCAGTCACGGGGATTTCAGTCACGGGGATTTCAGTCACGGGGATTTCAGTCACGGGGATTTCAGTCACGGGGATTTCAGTCACGGGGATTTCAGTCACGGGGATTTCAGTCACGGGGATTTCAGTCACGGGATTCCAGTCACGGGGATTTCAGTCACGGGGATTTCAGTCACGGGGATTGCAGTCACGGGGATTTCAGTCACGGGGATTGCAGTCACGGGGATTGCAGTCACGGGGATTGCAGTCACGGGGATTTCAGTCACGGGGATTGCAGTCACGGGGATTTCAGTCACGGGGATTTCAGTCACGGGGATTTCAGTCACGGGGATTTCAGTCACGGGGATTGCAGTCACGGGGATTTCAGTCACGGGGATTTCAGTCACGGGGATTTCAGTCACGGGGATTGCAGTCACGGGGATTTCAGTCACGGGGATTTCAGTCACGGGGATTGCAGTCACGGGGATTGCAGTCACGGGGATTGCAGTCACGGGGATTTCAGTCACGGGGATTTCAGTCACGGGGATTTGAGTCGCGGGGATTTGAGTCGCGGGGATTTGAGTCACGGGGATTGCAGTCACGGGGATTTCAGTCACGGGGATTTCAGTCACGGGGATTGCAGTCACGGGGATTCCAGTCACGGGGATTTGAGTCGCGGGGATTTCAGTCACGGGGATTTCAGTCACGGGGATTTCAGTCATGGGGATTTCAGTCACGGGGATTTCAGTCACGGGGATTGCAGTCACGGGGATTCCAGTCACGGGGATTTGAGTCGCGGGGATTTCAGTCACGGGGATTTCAGTCACGGGGATTTCAGTCACGGGGATTTCAGTCACGGGGATTTGAGTCGCGGGGATTTGAGTCGCGGGGATTTCAGTCACGGGGATTTCAGTCACGGGGATTTCAGTCATGGGGATTTCAGTCACGGGGATTTCAGTCACGGGGATTTCAGTCACGGGGATTTCAGTCACGGGGATTTCAGTCACGGGGATTTCAGTCACGGGGATTGCAGTCACGGGGATTCTAGTCACGGGGATTTGAGTCGCGGGGATTTCAGTCACGGGGATTTCAGTCACGGGGATTTCAGTCATGGGGATTTCAGTCATGGGGATTTCAAGGATATCAAGACAAATTATTGTTTAGTAGCCAAAGTCAATTCCTAATCTTTGATTTGGGCTGAGAGGGTGGAGGTTATGAGATCTCTGTTGAGATCTGAAAGAAGATTATAGATTTAATCATTCCGAGAGTGCCATTAACTCGATAATGTACTTATGCTAATTTTCGTTGAGATCTCGTCAAGGTTTCTTAGTGTACATTATTGTATTACTATGGTATGCTACCGAAGAAATACAGTAATGAACAAGAATTTAAACAAATAAAGATCATTGTGCAAAACACAAATGTACAGTAAAAGTACATAGAAAGAAAGGCACCGAGCTTGGTTTGAAAATCGATATCGATTATAACAACTACAACAATAGAATACGCGTTCAGCGTCACAGGGTGCACCTCAAGGCCAGTTCGCGAATGAACGCCACGCGGCCGGCCCAATCCGTGGCGCCGGATATCCATATCGGTTATACCTGGTATAAGAGAGTAGGATGAGATCTCACCGTCGGATCTCTGAGATTTTTTGAAGTAAACTTTTATCATTATACGTGCCCTAGTGGGCAGAGGTGCAACCGACAGCTCAGCCGCAGCTATTGCGCGGCGCATCTGAAGGCTGCGTACGGCTGTTCAGTCCAAGGACTGGGGGGTCGCCACACACACCCTCGACTACCCCAGCTAATGCTGGTACTTAGTTTACAGATGGGTGAACTGAAGCTCTCAGTCGTGAGTCCGACACTCTAACCACTAGGCTTACAACCCCTTAAGCAACACTAAAAGTACACTAACTGTAGCTACGAGAGTAATGTGAGTTCAAAGCTCTTCTGATATCTCGTGTGAGTTCTCATCCAATCAGTAAAATCATGCAAAAATAAATGTAAAAATGCTATACCTATTACTACCAACAGATTCAAAAAGAGAGGAATGCTAGCTACTACATCAACCATTGACAACTAAAGCAGAAGGCTGCATTAGCTACACTCTTGCACTGCGCGATCTTCACTGAAAACACATCGCTTTATTTGTCGATTTGTCGCATCCTGGACTTCTGGATTGCAATTGGAGCGAAAAAGTACGTTTAATAGCAAATAATATTCCCAGGAGGGCTGCGGACACCCTCGCGCAACGACCCACAGCCAGAGCTACAAACAATTCTGCCCCATTCCTCTGACTCCTGAGCACACGCAAGCGCGCCAATACTCCAACACGCAGGCACACACGCTCACACAGGGTGTACTGACCCTGACCTGACTGGCCCTGACCTGATCGTCAGGCATGTGCACTCTCTGTGCCTTGGAGGCTGGCCCTCATGATATGGCTGTGGATTGTACGGCAAACCCCCTAGTCAGTTTACAAGCCTGTACCAATCTTAAATTCACACGAGCTGGGTGAGGTACGAGCGTATCAATGATTGCATTGCATGTTTGCCGAACTAATTTTTATGAAATTCTACCGGGGAGCAGGAAGCAAACAACGTTGCAACAAAATTTGGTATCACTTTAGTATAATGCTTCTAGACAGATCTAGAAACAGTTTGTCAATGAAGCCCTACATGTATATCACATCATGGAAAAGCGAAAAGAGATCACATCAAGAGTTTGTGTCACAATGAATCGGCACTTTTATCGCGAAGTCCTCGAGAGGTTGATGTTGAGCATGCGGCGGGTTTGACGTTAACAGTAGGAGCACAATGCCCTGGTTGCTGCATCACGACAATGCACCAGCGCACGAAGCACGTTCAATGCCGCAATGTTAGGCTGAAACATCATTTCCTAAGACTGGTAAGACTGGTACGCGTATTAGGAGACATATCGACGGAGGGCTTCCAGGAGTGCATTTAAAACTGGCATCAGAAGTAAAATTCTGGTTACTTTTTGGCCACACCTCCATATACAATTCGGAAGTCCATAAACTGCCTATTGACTGCCAAAGTTGAAATAAGAAATCTCGTTAATGCATATTTTGTCAGCCGAAAACCGACTCCTCCAAGGAAATCTGCAGAGTCCTTCTACTTTGATGGCCGATTGCGTTAATGTTGACAAGTATACAAATCAATACGCGCTAAGCCCAACCTTGCTAAGGCTACCGCCAGCTAGCTTACGAAAGTTAAAGAGAGCTCTTGAGCTCGAATCCTTATCTTGCGAATTCGAGACTCAAGCATCATTAGTTTGATTAGTCTTAGCGTTCGATCGTAAAGAGCGCTCATTTACTCAATGATATCCTTGTGTTTGAAAGCAATCTCTCTGCGAATGGAATCGATGCATTCGATAGGCATCGACTTTTGAGAGATTAACGACACCAAGTTGTATCAAATTCGCATCTCAATACCCGAGGTGAAGACTTGCATACATGCAGGCCGTATGCTAACGATTTCATCGGATGTTTCAGAGCTCAGCTTTCACGACTCTGCATGGCATTTGAGAGTTCAGTTTAGACAGGTTTTTCTGTTTGCTTAATCTGCTCTCCCAACCCTCAAGAGTAAAGAGCAAATGCTTACTACGATTTAGTTACTTTTCCGGCTTGGAAATAACTAAACTGTAACAAGCAAAAACTCAAAGAAATCGATACATTCTACGAGAAGTGAGATACACTAGACAATAGACGCTCGTACAATGTAGACTTGGATGGCAATTATCGTACACCCATCACCTGCTCAAATGTTTTTCAATTAAATTCAGATTTTTGAAAGAAAGCAAAGCTAGAAGACTGTAATATAGATATATATTAAATCTGGCTTAAAGGTATTCGAAAAGATTTCAATAATCTGGACATGGGTTTTTTCTGGCCAAGAGCGGATTAAAATCTGAGAAGGTAAAATAATAAACTGTTAGTCTCGAAACAGACTTTGAGACGTCATTACACATTCCTTCGCCAGCCAATGAGTTCACCCGGCAAGTGAGTGGGGCAAGGCCCATTTGCTGCCTCCATCTCCCGAACAAGAGATTAGTCAGGTATAACACTAAATCCCACAGGATTTCCCAACCAGTGAGGGATTCGCCTGGGTTCGAGTCATGCAGTCCGCTGCGTTTTTTTTGCTAACAACAATCGGTAAGTCTCTCTGTGGCAGACAGCCTTGCTTTTTGCCTGACAGTTTTTGCATGAGTAACAAGCCTTTTTTAAATTCAATGTAATCACGTATGATATCTTCGAATATAAATAGCCATACGAGTATCCATTGTAATCTATCCTCTCGTGTATACCGCAATCTACACAAAAAATTGAGCAGATGCAGACCCTGCACCCCGATTTTGGCTCAAGCCTCCACCCTTTTGGACGGGGACGAAACAATATCAATAGAAAGTGGCGCTACCAGTCTTTCTTTGCGAAGAATGAGTTCCCATCGAGAAAAAGGAGCGGATTATGGCAGTGATTATTGCGCCTAATAAAAAGGTGATTCGCGTGACAAAGTGGATAAAACGCTCTAGATATAAAACGTGATGCCTTGACTTTGAGCCGGGGCTTTCTCATGACGTATTTATCTCCGTCAAAACTAAGCGCAAAAACTAACCGCTCAAAAAACCAGGTAAAAGCATGCGATCAAAAGGTGTGATCATCCTGTCACTGCTACTGCTGGGACTACAGCGTACACCAGTTTGCCAGGCTGTCGATGGATACTGCATGCCCGGTGAAATCACAATCGGCCTTCTGCACGGCACCGGCCAGTGTCCGAGCAGCCTCACTGAAGCAGCCTTACTGAGACAGATTCTACCCCGGTTCATTCGGGAGAAAATTCAAACTCGGCCGGATCTGCTGTTCGGTGCAAACAACATTAGTCTGGGCTTGGCCTTTCTGGAGACCTGCTACAAGGAGACGGTGGCCATTGAGGCCGCCAATCGAGTATCCCCGGCCTGGAAAAGTCACTCGCCTGATACCGGCATTCCTAGCGGCTGCAACGGCACCTCATGGCCTGCCAGCAGCTCGAAGAGGCCTTTGCACGGAGTTGTAGGAGGCTGGTCAAGCGCGGAGACGCAGGTTCTTTCGTTCGCTTTGCAGCCATTCAAAGTCCCCATGGTCGGCACGGAGTGCAGCAGTGACTCGCTTAGCGACCGCACCAGATTTCCCAACGTGGTCAGGCTGGTGAGTCCGGACTCCTACCAGGCCGTCGTCATGATAGACCTGGCTCGCGAGTTCGACTGGACCTACATCGGCGTAGTGTATGACGCCAGCAACTTATACTTCACCAACATAGCCCTGCAGTTTTCGTCAAGCCTGCCAATTAGATTTCCAGAAGCCTGCTTGGCCTTCATCATACCAATCACTGGCGCAACACAGGACAGCGAGATCCTGGAAACAGTGGAGTCTCAGCAGAATATGAAAGCTGTGGTGTGGCTCAACTCGGTCAGCAGAACCTCGGAAAATATTTTTAGTGTTCTTGGCAAGGCTGGCATCATTCTGATCTTTAGCGATACGGGTTATAACACCAATGCCTATGCGAACGCATCTTTTACTGTCTACTTCAGCCTGTTCCCAACACCCGACTTGATGCAGTGGTACCTGAACCTTACCTACTCTGACCTCTCTAAAATGTACAACGGTGCAATCATGTTTGATCAGCTGATGAACTGCTCAACGTGTGCCTGTTGCACTACGAACTCGTCTCGTCGAGTGTCCGAGTCGAGCAGCTTCACCCCGTCCAGCATTGTCGCTCCAGTCGCTCGGATGCTGGACGCGTTTCTCTTGTTCGCCCACGCGATCGACGCGGTGGCCAGGTCGGAGTGCGCAACCAGCCTGGAGCCGAGGCTGAACAAGTCGGCGCTGCTGCATTGCGTGACCGGACCGCTGCTGCTGAGGCAGCTGTACCGAACGAACTTCACCGGCTACACGGGAGAGGTGAAACTCGACAGCAACGGAAACGGTCCCGCTTCCTATGTTGTGCTCTACCAGAGCAGCAAACAGGTGAGCTCGAGAGTGACTGTCGGTGTGTGGAGCTCTGAGCACGGTCTCAGCATGAATCGAAGCCTGATCTCGTGGCCTGGAGACGCGAGCGACCAACGCTCGGTACCAACAAGTGTGTGCTCTCTACCGTGCGGCAATCGCGAGTACCGAGTGCAGGTGAGCAAGTGCTGCTGGGTGTGCAGACCGTGCAGCTCCGACGAGATCGTAGGGTCGAACGGTACGTTGTGCGAGAAGTGCGCCTCGCTTACCTGGCCGAGCTCGAACTACTCTCGCTGCGAGCCGCTCGCGCTGACCGTCCTCCGACCGAGTGACACTAGCGGCATCGTGTTCATCGGCGTGTCGGCGCTCGGCTCTGCGGTCACCATGGCGACCGGAGTGTTCTTCTTGGCCAGGTCGAACGTGCCGCTGCTGAAGGCGTCCTCGCTAGAGCTGAGCGTGTTCCAACAGGTCGGCATCCAGCTCGGACTCGTCGACGTGGCGCTGTTCTTCGGCGAGCCGTCGCTCACCGTGTGCAACGTGCAGGCGTTTCTGTACCACTTCAGCCTCACGATGGTGTACGCGGCTCTGCTGACCAAGAGCGCTCGGATCTACCGCGTGTTCGTGGGCTCCATGCGCGGCGCATCTGGACTCAGCTTTACCGGGCGTAAAGCTGTGGTTGTGATGACAATCGTAGTTTGCCTGTTGCAGGTGAGTTTTTTTCTGCTAAAGCATCAATCCAAAAGCTTATCCAGTTTTTTGTCCACAGACTTCGACAGTATCAATATTGATGGTATATTAGAGTACATGAAAAACTCTCCTTTCTTTCTGCAATAATCTGTCTGCCCGTTGTGCTGTGCAATTTTTTGTCAGTGGGATCCAGTTGCAATTAGGAATTCAATCGTCTGCGCGGAGTAATGATCAGTCAGAAAACATTTGGACTTTTTACATCTCGATTGTTATACGATAGTTTAGGCTTAGATCTTGGCTTTATATGTAATGACTCGATATATGCAGCTCTGCAGTATAGCATCTCTACTAGTGATACGAAATTGAAAGCCCACGAGATCGCTGAGGGATAGTCAATAGTTACTTTTTTATCATTGCAGCTTTATTTCGAACTAACGGTTATTGCAGAAGCAGGGGGTTGCAATTGATTTCATGTTGGGGGCAACAAAACCAAGAATTTTACATTTAGATGCACATGACTCTAAATAAAATCCGTGTTGTCGGCGCTCATTTTGGCGACACAGGCTCTCATTTTAGCGCCGCAGGCACTCATTTTGGTGCCGCATGTGCTATATTTTAGCACTCTGAAACACTATTATTGCAATATTTATTTTCACAACAGGTCACAAGACTGCTTTTACTGGGGGGACATGTCCTGCCTGTCCCCCCTGTACGCCCCTGTGCAGAACTACCTACATTTCCCGGGTCACTAAGACGGTCTGGGTGACAGTATTCTGTGGTCTTGGTTGAATTTATATTTAAAAATTCTTGCCTTCTTTTAGTTTAACAAGACTGCCTAAAAATAAAAGTCAGTAAACCAAAGTACAGTGTTTTTGTTCTTTCCATTTACAACCTACACTCGAGAATGTTGTGCTCAAATACTGCTAAACTAAGTAGGTACACGCCTAGGATTTCGGTGTACTTTGTGAGGCTTTCGAGTATTTTGCTTGTTTCGTAGTTTAATTTGAATGGGAATTTCTCGAAAAAGGTCTTCCGATATAGAGGATAGCAACCTCTTACCAACGTCATTCATTCTAGCAATGCATCCAGGTTCAAAGTAGAGTTAAAATAGTAGGAGAGCGGCCAATGTTTCAGCACAATGTAGTTTTCACGAGAACTTCAAAATCTAGTTGAACTAATTCTGAAAGACATCAACACAAAATACTAAACAATTGCATTGCATATGCAGTTTGCCCAGCACAGATGCCATTATCCTACACCTATTTCACGCTAATGCAAAGATGAGACGGGCATTAATCCAACCTCTTAGCCATAACTCTCCATTCTCTCCTCAACAGCGGAAGCTGGGGCCAATTGTGGCGCAAATTGCCTCATCCACAGTTGAGTCGAGAGCCGCGGGAGTGGCGTGAATTGCGTCACTTGGGGCTGAGATCTGAGAGAAGTTTAATCGCTGGTTTTGGAGCGAAAATTCTCTAACATGTTGCTGAGTGTGTGTGCTGAGATCGGAATGAATCGAGCTGCTCTAAAACATTGATGTAGCTGTCCTCTCTAATCCTCAGGTGGTGCTACTGTGCAGCGTTCTCAGTACGCGTCCGATCCGCCCCGTCAAGCTGCTGCTCAACGGTCTCCGATCCGACGCCAGACCCGTCGTGGAGTTCCAGTGCGACTACTTCTCCAGCAGCCTGTGGATTCCCTACGCGCTCAACCTGATGCTCATGCTGGTCACGTGCTCGCTGGCCGTGCGAGTTCGCAGCCTGCCGGACAATTTCCACGACAGCAAGTGCATCCTGGCCTTCACGGCGTGCGCCACCTTCGTGTGGATCGCCTTCATTCCCAGCCTCGTCACGATGGCCTCGCTGACGTCAGCAGGCGCTCTGCTGGTCTTCGTTCTGCTGTTCACCAACCTGTTCGCGGTGAGCATCCTGTTCCTGCCCAAGGTCTACGCCGTGGTGTTCAACCGGGCCGATCTGGTAAAGAACTACAACGCCTCCATGATTGGAACGGCCGTTGACGAAACGACTGCGACTAATTAACGAGCGTCTCTGGAAGCATCAATGCAGAGACAGTTTTTGCACTGTACTTGCCGATTTAAACATAAAGACGTTCAGTATTCTGATCTTCTGTCTGAGAAGATGGGAAACTTTGAAACTTTTTACCTTCGAGCAGGCGATTGAAATTTGCCTCGGTATATTTTTGAAAAAAAGATTGAGGATCGAAAAATGGAGTCATGGACACTGGACAAGGCTTAACTTTTTGGGATTTGTGCTCGCACAAAGCGCCCCTACGAGTATGTGTGTCTGCGTACATGTTTTACCCGCAGGCACAAGTGCACAGTACTCGTTTACTTCGGCGTTGCACCTTCCAGATTGAATATTTTCGAAATTAGCGCACGGCACCTGGCAAAATAATTACTACAAATAAAGCGATATCTTTTTCTCGTTGTAATAAAATAGATTTTAAGCTAAATTACTCAAGTTCAACTTATAGTTTAATTTATTTAGTTGGATGTATATACTAAGTCTATAAGGCTTACCGTTATTATGTCCCCACTAATAACCTTCGAATGTAGTTATGCACATGCACTGTCACAGTTATAAAGTTACCTGTATAGAAATCCTCACATTTGCGCAAGCAGATATAACCGCTCTCAAGACATGCTGATTTTAATTGGTAAAATTTCACAAGGTGATTATATTTTGATTGTATGAAGATTACTTAATTATTATTCATAGCAATCTACGAGTGGGCCTCGTAAGTTGCCTCCAGATTCAAGTTATTTGCAGTTACAAAAACTGACTGAGACTGCAACATAACTATACGTCTCCTAACCTTAAAGACAGAAGTTGACAACTA
This sequence comes from Macrostomum lignano, assembly GCA_002269645.1. Lineage (NCBI taxonomy): Eukaryota > Metazoa > Platyhelminthes > Macrostomidae > Macrostomum > Macrostomum lignano. The sequence continues at coordinate 102,317 of NIVC01001677.1, read as the reverse complement.
TTCATATTTCCATAAATTTAAGCACGATTTAAGACAAGTTTTAGTGGCATATAAAAATGAGTTCAGCGACATAAATCACACTTCAGTGACATAAACACACTTCAGTGACATAAACACACTTCAGTGACATAAACAACCTTCAGTGACATAAACACACTTCAGTGACATAAACACACTTCAGTGACATAAACACTTTTCAGTGACATAAACACACTTCAGTGACATAAACACACTTCAGTGACATAAACACACTTCAGTGACATAACAACCAATTTTATGGACATCATAAACACCACTTTAGGCATCTTTGATACAAAGGCCGAATTTTTTCTTCGATCTCATGGTATTATACATGTATTCTGAAATCGATTCAAATCAAAACAAAGCCGCATCTCGCCTACAATGTTTGTGACAATTGTGACAAAGTCCTGCTTTATATAAAAATTGTAACGTTGTCATTGTCAGAACGGTGGTTTACATTTGTTTATTTGTAAACTTCCATCAGGCGTCTTTTCAATTCTCTTAAAAAAAAGACACCCGCCCCACTCCCTGATAGTTTCCTACCCCTCCAAAGACACCCATCTCACTCCCTGATAGTTTCCTACCACTCTGCAGACACCCACCTCACTCCCTGATAGTTTCCAACCCCCATAGACACCCATCTCACTTCCTGGTAGTTTCCCACCCCCATAGACACTTATCTCACTTCCTGATAGTTTCCCACCCCCATAGACACCCATCTCACTCCCTGATAGTTTCCAACCCCCATAGACACCCATCTCACTTCCTGATAGTTTCCAACCCCCATAGACACCCATCTCACTTCCTGATAGTTTCCCACCCCCATAGACACCCATCTCACTCCCTGATAGTTTCCAACCCCCATAGACACCCATCTCACTTCCTGATAGTTTCCAACCCCCATAGACACCCATCTCACTTCCTGATAGTTTCCAACCCCCATAGACACCCATCTCACTCCCTGATAGTTTCCAACCCCTCCATAGACACCCAACTCACTTCCTGATAGTTTCCAACCCCTCCATAGACACCCAACTCACTTCCTGATAGTTTCCAACCCCCATAGACACCCATCTCACTCCCTGATAGTTTCCAACCCCTCCATAGACACCCATCTCACTCCCTGATAGTTTCCAACCCCTCCATAGACACCCAACTCACTTCCTGATAGTTTCCAACCCCCATAGACACCCATCTCACTCCCTGATAGTTTCCAACCCCCATAGACACCCATCTCACTTCCTGATAGTTTCCAACCCCCATAGACACTCATCTCGCTTCCTGATAGTTTCCAACCCCCATAGACACCCATCTCACTCCCTGATAGTTTCCAACCCCCATAGACAACCATCTCACTCCCTGGTCGTTTACTGCCCTTCACAGCTTATTTATATATTAATTTCCTACAATAATATATGAACGAGAATGATAGTGACGATAAGGACTAATTGAAAGATAATTAGCTACAAATCATGGCACAAAACTGGACCAATTAGTTCCCAAATCAGTCGTAGAATCCACCAAAATCTTCGTCTTCATCTTCAGCGTGCGTCGGCGGCGGCTTCTGTTGTGTGACTTGGCCGCTGGCTGTCAGGTGACTTTTCAGGGTGCCGCCGCCACTCAGTCGAAGCCGGAATGAGTTCTCTAGCTCAGAGTCGATGTCAGACTCAAGATCGTTGTCTGCAAATTGACAGGGAACAAAACCCTATGAGTATGGGATTCGAGTGTCTGAGCTGTGTATGATGACAAATTTAAATTTATGCAGTGATCTGGAGGCATCTATCAGGGAGTGAGGTGGGTGTCTATGGAGTGGTAGGAAACTATCAGGTATCAGGGAGTGGAGTTGGTGTCTGCGGAGGGTTAGAAAGCTATCAGGGAGTGGGGTGGGTGTCTTTGGAGGGGTCAGAACTATCAAGGAGTGAAGTGGGTGCCTTTGAAGGGGTAGAAAACTATCAGGGGGTGAGGTGGGTGTCTATGGAGTAGTAGGAAACTAACAGGGAGTGATGTGGGTGTCTGCGGAGGGGTAGAGAACTATCAGGGAGTGAGGTGGGTGTCTTTGGAGGGGTAAGAATTATCAGGGAGTGAGGTGGGTGTCTGTCGAAAACGATTTAGCTACTTTTGTTAGAATGTTTAATGCTTTGGAGTTCTTTGATATTCCGTGATGAATTTTTAGTCTATTAATCTGACGCGTCTTGAGCTGTAGCAATTAGTTATGACGTCATACTGTGAAACTAAAGACTAAATAACATGCTGAAAATTGAAAACGACATCTATTCTTGAATAAAGTATAGAAGAAAGAGAAGAAAATTTCATTTACACGTAGCTTTTATTTTAATCTGAGTTCTCTTTATCGCGTAAATTCTCATCATATCTTCTTCTCTTTTGATACTCGTAAATTGAAATTTTGCTTTTGCTTTAATCCTAAAATTAGGGTGAGAACAAACGATAAGCCGCCGTGAAGAATTACCTGTATCATCTGTCTTCTCATCTGATTAAAATTGAGATAAATAATAATTGAAATCAGGGTTCTATAGATGCAGTTAGATGAATTTGTTATTGGGTTAGTTAATTTAAATTTCACACCTCAATCAACTCACCGTCTTTATTCGCTAGCGGCTGAGGACTCCACAGTTTATCGCCCGATTCAACTTGCGGCTCCTTTGATCTTGCCGCCGAACCAGCCGGAGCAGCCGGCGCCTTTGATGTTGGCGTTGTTTGATCGTCAAACGATTTGCTGAGATTTGCGCTGGCGCCCAGGGCACCCTGGAGCAGCTTCTGGTAGGCGTTTGAGCCTGCGGGGCAGTGCGACGGGTCGGTGGGGTTTTGAATACAGATAATGGAATAGGCCCACTTATATGATAGATAATTAAGATAAAAATGTTTTAGGCAACTATAAATATACATTGCGTAATTTTTATAATACGCTTATCTGAAAACAGATGACGTTCCTGCTTAACAGGCGATATTACTGTCTAACAGGTGGCGCTATCCTCTGTCTAACAGGTGACGCTATCCTCTGTCTAACATGTGACACACCTGTCTAACAGGTGGCACTCCTGTCTAACTCTAGGTGACGCTATCCTCTGTCTAACAGGTGGCGCTATCCTCTGTCTAACATGTGACACACCTGTCTAACAGGTGGCACTCCTGTCTAACTCTAGGTGACGCTATCCTCTGTCTAACAGGTGACGCTATCCTCTGTCTAACAGGTGACGCTATCCTCTGTCTAACAGGTGACGCTATCCTCTGTCTAACAGGTGACGCTATCCTCTGTCTAACAGGTGACGCTATCCTCTGTCTAACAGGTGACGCTATCCTCTGTCTAACAGGTGACGCTATCCTCTGTCTAACAGGTGACGCTATCCTCTGTCTAACAGGTGACGCTATCCTCTGTCTAACAGGTGACGCTATCCTCTGTCTAACAGGTGACGCTATCCTCTGTCTAACAGGTGACGCTATCCTCTGTCTAACAGGTGACGCTATCCTCTGTCTAACAGGTGACGCTATCCTCTGTCTAACAGGTGACGCTATCCTCTGTCTAACATGTGACACACCTGTCTAACAGGTGGCACTCCTGTCTAACATGTGACACTCCTGTCTAACTGATGAGACCCCTGTCCAACAGGTGACACTTCTGTCTAACAGGTGGCACTATCCTGTCTAAAAGATGCCACCTCTGCATACGAAGTAATAGATTAATCCTCTTTCTGATCTCTAGGTGACAACTTTCAACAAAAGACACGATTCTTTCTGTTTAACGGTCAAACACAGTCAGTTTAGCGTACGTGAATCTACCCGGTTGTCAATTACGAGATAGATCTTTGTGAAAATAAATTTTATTAACTTATAATTAACCAAATCTCCGTGACGGGAGACTCCTCGGAGAAGTTTCTTATCGATTTGTTGTTTTAGTTTAAAAACAAGTGCCAACTATCTTAAAAATTATATTCAGGCAGAAATTAAAATTTTCCTATTTTAAATTGGAAATTGAATTTCAAAGAGAATGTAAGAAGAGCCTGGTGTCTTTGGTTTTAAAAATGGGCATTCAATGAGCCTGGTGTCTATGGTTTTAAGAATGGGCATTCGGTTAGCCTAATGTCTATGGCTCTACGAGTGCAATGTGAAGGTAGAGAGAGCCTGATGTCTATGGCTCTAAGAGTGCAGTGGGAAGGTAGAGAGAGCCTGATGTCTATGGCTCTAAGAGTGCAGTTGGAAGGTAGAGAGAGCCTGATGTCTATGGCTCTAAGAGTGCAGCGGGAAGGTAGAGAGAGCCTGATGTCTATGGCTCTAAGAGTGCAGTTGGAAGGTAGAGAGAGCCCGATGTCTATGGCTCTAAGAGTGCAGTTGGAAGGTAGAGAGAGCCTGATGTCTATGGCTCTAAGAGTGCAGCGGGAAGGTAGAGAGAGCCTGATGTCTATGGCTCTAAGAGTGCAGTTGGAAGGTAGAGAGAGCCCGATGTCTATGGCTCTAAGAGTGCAGTTGGAAGGTAGAGAGAGCCTGATGTCTATGGCTCTAAGAGTGCAGTTGGAAGGTAGAGAGAGCCTGATGTCTATGGCTCTAAGAGTGCAGCGGGAAGGTAGAGAGAGCCTGATGTCTATGGCTCTAAGAGTGCAGTTGGAAGGTAGAGAGAGCCCGATGTCTATGGCTCTAAGAGTGCAGCGGGAAGGTAGAGAGAGCCTGATGTCTATGGCTCTAAGAGTGCAGTTGGAAGGTAGAGAGAGCCTGATGTCTATGGCTCTAAGAGTGCAGCGGGAAGGTAGAGAGAGCCTGATGTCTATGGCTCTAAGAGTGCAGTTGGAAGGTAGAGAGAGCCCGATGTCTATGGCTCTAAGAGTGCAGTTGGAAGGTAGAGAGAGCCTGATGTCTATGGCTCTAAGAGTGCAGTTGGAAGGTAGAGAGAGCCTGATGTCTATGGCTCTAAGAGTGCAGTTGGAAGGTAGAGAGAGCCTGATGTCTATGGCTCTAAGAGTGCAGCGGGAAGGTAGAGAGAGCCTGATGTCTATGGCTCTAAGAGTGCAGCGGGAAGGTAGAGAGAGCCTGATGTCTATGGCTCTAAGAGTGCAGTTGGAAGGTAGAGAGAGCCTGATGTCTATGGCTCTAAGAGTGCAGTGGGAAGGTAGAGAGAGCCTGATGTCTATGGCTCTAAGAGTGCAGTGGGAAGGTAGAGAGAGCCTGATGTCTATGGCTCTAAGAGTGCAATGTGAAGGTAGAGAGAGCCTGATGTCTATGGCTCTAAGAGTGCAGTGGGAAGGTAGAGAGAGCCTGATGTCTATGGCTCTAAGAGTGCAGCTGGAAGGTAGAGAGAGCCTGATGTCTATGGCTCTAAGAGTGCAGTTGGAAGGTAGAGAGAGCCTGATGTCTATGGCTCTAAGAGTGCAATGAGAAGAAAAGGTAGAGATAGCCTAATGTCTATGGGTCTAAGAGTGCAATGAGAAGAAAAGGTAGAGATAGCCTAATGTCTATGGGTCTAAGAGTGCAATGAGAAGAAAAGGTAGAGATAGCCTAATGTCTATGGGTCTAAGAGTGCAATGAGAAGGTAGAGATAGCCTAATGTCTATGGGTCTAAGAGTGCAATGAGAAGGTAGAGAGAGCCTGATGTCTATGGGTCTAAGAGTGCAGTGAGAAGGTAGAGAGAGCCTGATGTCTATGGCTCTAAGAGTGCAGTGAGAAGGTAGAGATAGCCTAATGTCTATGGGTCTAAGAGTGCAATGAGAAGAAAAGGTAGAGATAGCCTAATGTCTATGGGTCTAAGAGTGCAGTGAGAAGGTAGAGAGAGCCTGATGTCTATGTCTCTAAGAGTGCAGTGGGAAGGTAGAGAGAGCCTGATGTCTATGGGTCTAAGAGTGCAATGAGAAGAAAAGGTAGAGATAGCCTAATGTCTATGGGTCTAAGAGTGCAATGAGACGAAAAGGTAGAGATAGCCTAATGTCTATGGGTCTAAGAGTGCAGTGAGAAGGTAGAGAGAGCCTGATGTCTATGTCTCTAAGAGTGCAGTGGGAAGGTAGAGAGAGCCTGATGTCTAGTCTATGGCCTATAAAAGTACAATCGGGAAAGAGAGCGGCACTGCAGTGAACAGAGTGACACAGTAGAGTAAAGCTTATATTTTCCGCCCGAGACAATTCGGATAACCGGAATGCAGAGTGCAGACACAAATTTGCTACAGATTTATTCTCCTCAGATTTTGCTGCAAAAGAAGAAGCTTTTCTCTTAATGAACTCAACCGAAACGACAGCAAAGAGTCTGCTAGTCGGCCCTTCTGGTAAAAAATTCTGTCTGTTTTTGTTCGGCACTAATTTTCAGATAGAAAACCTCCCACACGAAAGCAGTTAATCGAGATAGGCCCGAGGCATTGCTCAGCAGAGAGAGAGAGAGGGAGAGAGGGAGACTCGTGCTATCAGTTTGGCGAGAGTGATATGTGTGCCTCTATCATTCGTGACCCAACTGGTCTTATCTGTGCCCAACGAAATCAGATTCTACACATACAGTAACTCTATCGCAGGACTACAAAAAACTCTGGCATGTAGATCTTGCAGTTTTGAAATATTAGACAGAGGGAGAAACCTAGCTCTTCAAGATCAAATTGCACTAGACTCTACAGACCTCAGCAACACAAGTCTCAATGGCAAGTTCGGAAAGCAGCTCGAAGCTGCAGGTGGCCGAGTCGGAGGTTCACGTACAGATGGAGGACGAGTCCAAAGCGGACGTGCACGAACGCGATCCGTTGAAGATCAATGGCGATTTGCACGTACGCTGGGAGGAAGTGTTCGGAGAGCCGCATCATACGGTGTACTCATTCGATGGAGTGTGGAAGCTGGCGCACAAGGTCTACTACACGGTGAAGCTGTGGACCTACAGAATTCTCACCTTGATTTGCGCCGTGCCTGCTGCCTGCTACTGGGGCTTCGAATTCGCCTGTCTCGCGTGCAACATCATCTGGTGCTGGAGACCGGCGCTGAGAGCCTTCGAAATGCAGGCCAAGATGCTGAAGCTATTCTACTCCATCACCCTGTCAATCTTCCTGGAACCGTTGGTCAGCACGCTGGCATTGTGCTTCTCCAAAATTCAAGTCGAAGTGGTCAACAAGTGAAGAGTGCCGATCGGAGTTGTGACCGAAATTCTACTCTTTGAAAACGATAATTTGCTACTAAAAGTGTAGTATTCATGTTGAACTTGTTCACGATTAAAATATAACTTTCTTTTTAGAATTTTTTGCAGAAGAAATGCGTGATTAATTACCCTGTTTTATAGCCCCCCGACGGTCTGAGTTCGTGACATTTTTGTTTAAAAAATCTGCAAATACATGCAGCAAGAAAATTCTATTATCTGTCAATTTAAAAAACTCATAAATATTATTCTACACAACACGCACAAACCACTCTACTTCCAATAGAGAAAAAGCATTCTTCGTACATCTTCCACTAACCTAATTAGTGAAACATGATCTCATTATTAGCTTTACTAGCAATCTAGTGCCTCCCCCTTCAAGGATCACCTTATTCGAGTAAGTTACGGAAAAAAGAAATCTGCTATAAATCTCTTTTTTCGAAAAGTAACAAAAGGACACAACAAAATAAAGCCTTCACAAAGATAGTAAGCATCCCCAAAATAGCAAGCATCCCCCAGATACCAAACCATCCCCCAGATAGCAAGCATCCCACAGATACCAAACCATCCCCCAGATAGCAAGCATCCCCCAGATAGCAAGCATCCCCCAGATAGCAAGCATCCCACAGATAGCAAGCATCCCCCAGATAGCAAGCATCCCCCAGATAGCAAGCATCCCACAGATAGCAAGCATCCCCAGATAGCAAGCATCCCAGATAGCAAGCATCCCCCAGATAGCAAGCATCCCCCAGATAGCAAGCATCCCCCAGATAGCAAGCATCCCCCAGATAGCAAGCATCCCCCAGATAGCAAGCATCCCCCAGATAGCAAGCATCCCCCAGATAGCAAGCATCCCCCAGATAGCAAGCATCCCCAGATAGCAAGCATGCCCCAGATAGCAAGCATCCCCCAGATAGCAAGCATCCCCAGATAGCAAGCATCCCCCAGATAGCAAGCATGCCCCAGATAGCAAGCATCCCACAGATGGCAAGTAGCTAGTACAAAAATTTTTAATTGGTACTTAAAAACTACGAGCTACTATTAGTAGAGTAAAAGCATTTTATTTCTTTTTTAAAGAAAAAATCTCAAAAAGCTCACCCTTGAGATTCGGCTGCGGCGAATCGTGAGAAAAGAAGCCGCTGCGATTGGTGCCGGACTGCATGGTGAGCTCCGTGATGCTGCTCTCGTCTGCGCTGTCGTCTTGCAGAGCGGCGGCGTACGCTGTAGGTAAAAGTGGAGAATAAGCGGATGATCAAAAAAAAACTTCTGCTTCTACCAAATTCAGGACAGAAACTTCGCGAAGCTTCACCTCGAACGTGCGAGTCCGAACTGCTTGCGCGTAGCTCAGGATTCCCCGTGACATTCAAGCTGTCGCCGCCGCCGACTCGTACAGCCGCCGCCGGCTTGCCACCGCCCGCGATCTCCACGTCGAAGCCGCCATTGTCGTCGTCCTCATCTTCCTCGTCGTCGGCCTCTTCAACGAAAGAGCCGGCGGTGGCTTGCATCGACTCGCCGACGACCGGACGCTGCGGCTCCGGCTGCGGTTTCGGGTGCGGCCGTCGATCCGAAGCGATGGTCACAGACTCCTCGTCATCATCATCATCATCTTCGCCTTCATCAATATCCCGCAGGTCTTCACCGTTGCCACCAGCCGGCAGATTGAGTATCCTGACGGCCTCGTTGACCAGGCGGTCGCTGACGCTGGCCGGACTCGACTGCGGCAGCAGCGACGGGCAGAACAGGCGCGCCACGTCGAGCGCCGAACGACCGGTGCGCTGCTTCAGGCGCCTCATATGGCGCAATAAACGGCGCCAGAGAGAGCGCGCCTCCGCGTCGCCGATATTCATGTCAATTTGGCGGTCCAGCTGGCGCGGGTCCGACACGCCCGATAGGGCCGACACCAGCTGCTCGGTGAAGACGCAGCCGCCAGGCAGGCGGGTGGCAACCAACAGATCGAGCTCTTCTAGTAGCAGAGCTGTTGCAGAAACCTGTGATTTTTTTAAGTTGGAGTTCGTAGCTAAACTCCCTGATACTAAACTGTCTGACACTGGACTGTCTGACACTGGACTGTCTGACACTGGACTGTCTGACACTGGACTGTCTGACACTGGACTGTCTGACACTGGACTTGTCTGACACTGGACTGTCTGACACTGGACTGTCTGACACTGGACTGTCTGACACTGGACTGTCTGACACTGAACTGTCTGACACTGAACTGTGAATGGTTGTTAACACAAAACTGAACTATCACCACGTCAAAGTTACGAAAATGTAAGGCAAAATCAATAACAGAGAGAGACAAACTCAACATTCCCCTACCGCAGACACGTGACTCGGCAGGCCGCCACCAGAGTTCGCAGCCGAGCAGATCTCCGCTCGAAGAGCATCTGACGGAGCCGAGGTCGCATAGTAACCAGCCAGGATACGAGGTTGAGCTCGTTTCATCTCCGAGTCCACGAAGTCGAGCAGGCAGTGCAGGCCAGTCAGGGTCAGATCTGACAGGCCTTCGGCGGTGGAATCCACGCTGTCTGTCGTCGCAGATTTCGTCGTGGACGGCGCTGGAGCCGGTGGTGGCCGCGGCTGCTGTTGTTGCTGCTGCTGCTCATTTGAAGTCGCCAACTCCAACGTTTTGCCTCGAGGAGTTTTCTGCCGAGCCGTGTCTCCCAGCTGACTGCCGGATCTTCAAATGGATAAAAATGTTGGAAGATATGGTCATCTACTAGTGGCAGTAGTAAGAACAGTATATGTACGGTACGGTAAAAGCTTGACAGATGGTCTTCATTTCCGACCTGTGAAGGGACTTTTAGCCCAGTGGTTAGAATGTCGGACTCATGACCAAAAAGATTCAATTTGTGTCCTTGAGCAAGAGACACTTAACTCTGCATTGCTTCAGTTCACTCAGCTGTAAAATGGGTGCCAGCATTAGCTGGGGTAATTGAGGCTGTCAAGAAGCGTCCCAGAGTCAACTTGCGTCGCCCCAGAATAGTTTAAGAATCTTTGCAGGTAATGCTGGTAAAATAAGAAAGAAGTGACTGTAGACGACTGTAAAACGACGTGAAATGTCACGGTACAAGTCGCCAAAAAGTCGCCAAATAATCGCCTAAGAGTCAGTCTGAGGAGTTTTATTATCTGCGATTCTGAAACGACTCTGTGGCGCTTCTATGATGACTCTTGGGGCCGTAGAGTCGTGTCTGAGGTTCTTGCGCACGAACAAGAAATCATGAACTCCGGCAGCTTTGACTCGAGGTCGAGCGCATTACTGCTGAGCTACCTACCATAGCCATCTTGTTTGCAATGGAGTAATGCTGGAGCAGAGCCGCACCTGACACATCCTGATGTTTACTGCAGAACGAGAGGCAAAGCAGCAAAGTACATTGATTTTGGGCTTGTGCCGGGTATACTAGTAGTGCAATTCGCACCCGCGAAGGCCAACCCCGAGGCACAGGGAGTGTACATTCCTGACGATTAGGTCAGGGCCTCTGTACACCCTGTGTGAGCGTGTGCATGAGTGCGTATCTGTGTACAGTATTGGCTATTAGTATTGGGTTACTCAATGAGCTTACTTAGAAAACCCAGTGGAGTCCATGGTGGATTCAGTCAGGCCAAGCAGGGCGCCGCTGGTGTTCCAGCCGCCGCCGCCGCCATCGCCGCCGCCGCCGCCGCCGCTAGCTGCAGCTTTGGCAGCCGCGGTGCTGGCGCCGCCCGACCTGCTCAGCTGAGACAGGTGCAGCGGCGGGACACTGCCGGTGTCCAAGCCGGAGCTTTCTTTCAGCGTGGCGGAGCTCCTGGTGGCAAGATTTGCACCTGTTGAAGCGCCCGAAGCTGCAGCTGGTGGCGCAGACTTCTCTAGAGATTCTGTTGACGTCTGTCTGCGCAGATAGTCAATGACATCGTCGCGCCAGCGCGGTCCGTGCTCGGCCAGAATTGCGTCTCGCTTAGCGCGCAATTGGCCAGCTCGACGATCCAAAGAGCGCAGAGTGGTTTCTGCGCGTTCGAGGTCTGCTAGGAGCTGCTGAGCCCGATGGTGCATTGAAGTCTCGCGCTGGCAGAGGTCCTGGTAGTAGCCGGATAGGGCTGTTGAGGTCGCGCCGCCAGAGCTGGAAAATGGTCCGAAATGGGAAGCAACAGCATGGAGACAGGAGTGCCAACAAATCAGATCAGAGATGAGCCAGAAGACCAATCGGATAATAGATCAGACTCTCGACCAATAAGATCATACAGAAGACTTCATACCAATCAGATCATACAGAAGACTCCAGACCAATAAGATCATACCGAAGACTCCCGACCAATCAGATCATACCGAAGACTCCAGACCAATCAGATCATACCGAAGACTCCAGACCAATCAGATCATACAGAAGACTCCCGACCAATCAGATCATACCGAAGACTCCCGACCAATCAGATCATACAGAAGACTTTTGACCAATCAGATCATACAGAAGACTCCCGACCAATCAGATCACACAGAAGACTCCCGACCAATCAGATCACACAGAAGACTCCAGACCAATCAGATCACACAGAAGACTCCAGACCAATCAGATCATACAGAAGACTCCAGACCAATCAGATCACACAGAAGACTCCCGACCAATCAGATCATACAGAAGACTCCCGACCAATCAGATCAGAGATAATACTGCCGACCAATCAGCTCATACAGAAGACTCCCGACCAATCAGATCACACAGAAGACTCCAGACCAATCAGATCACACAGAAGACTCCCGACCAATCAGATCACACAGAAGACTCCAGACCAATCAGATCATACAGAAGACTCCAGACCAATCAGATCACACAGAAGACTCCCGACCAATCAGATCATACAGAAGACTCCAGACCAATCAGATCAGAGATAATACTGCCGACCAATCAGCTCATACAGAAGACTCCCGACCAATCAGATCAGAGATAACACTGGCGAGGTAACGTCAAGTAATCGATTATATTGATCAGCAAGTTGCAGGTAAGAACTTTTTTAGTAATCTGATGTCGATAAAAATAAATTTGTTTGTATTTTTTTTTCATGAAAACGTAAAGTATTTTCTTACCCGCTTTTCAACGCTTTAAGCTTCTGCTCCATATTCAGTCGCTCTGACTCGCTAAAATGATTTTTTTGAAAAAGGTAAATCTCCTAATACAAAGATAAGATCAATGATTTTATACAATAAATCTGTAAAAATAAATGAGCAATCAGTTTTTAACCAGATGATGTACTTGGAAATTGGCAGAAGAAAAAAACCGTACAAACTAATAATTGAGGTTGCTTGTTTATTTTTTCAACACAATAACAGTCACCCTGACTGAGAAAAGACGTAAGTAAATAAAGTGATCGCCAGGACGAAATGGTTCAATCAGGTTGTTTCCAAGTAAAACTGAAATTTCTTCAGAAAGGAAGCTGCTGCTGGAATCTCAAGGACTTGCAGTTTATTATCGAGCTTTCTGATCAATATCGCACGAGTCTCTTGCGCTCGAGCTTGCGCAGCCGGGCTTCCACTTTGTGCCTGGCATTGTTCTTGGCTGCCACCACACTGAAGTCGCAGCAACGCTCGTCGCGATGCTGCTGATTCCCTTCGCACTCCGACAATGCTGAAGCTTCGTTAGCTCCTTCGGCGCAATCATCATGATGATGATGATGATGATGATTTTCTGTCGGCTCAGCTTCTCTGGTGTCGTCGCCAGCCAGGTCGGACCTGTCCGTCGCTGTCGACGCCGCTGACTTTTTGTTGCTTCTCCGTTTGGGAATCGGGCCGAACTGGATGAGCGGGCAGGGCAGGCTGGTGTCCACGCTCAGCGGCTTGTGAATATTCGGATTCTCCAGTTCGTCGCCTTCAACATAATTCGGCACCTCGGTTTCGGCTTTCAGGTCCAGTTCGGTCATCTCGTTGCAGGTGAGCATGTCGCTCCACACGTGAAAGTAGGTCCGATCGCCGCGCTCGTTGAAGTGCATCGACGCGTCGCTGCTGACGCTGGAAACATCGGACGCGATCGACGCGCTGTCATCGTCGCCATCATCGTCTGGTCGGATTGGCGTCTTGGCGAAGGCGCTGTCGTCCGAGTCCAGCTCGCTCGACTGGTCGGACGGCTCGGGGCCGCTCTGGCAGCTGGACAGCTCCGCCATCTGTTTTTAGCTCGATTGTTTTTAGCTGATCGATGAGCAGCTGCTGTTTGGGCTTCAATCTAGCAAAAATCTAGACAACAGACTCGAGCTTCGATTAATTAGAAACTCTAAATGAGCTTGGCCATAGACTGTCTACAGCTGTATAAGTGTTCCCTTTACCGTAATAATAAGGCTTTACTTATCATCAGATATTAGGACAAAGACCACTCTGCTCGTTCACTCTGCCATCAAATGACGGTTACCAAGCTTTGCGTGATGACGGGTGTAAATGAGCCTTGCAGATTATATTATCCTTAGCAACATATGGACGAAAAATATTTATGTAAGTTTCTTTAGCAAAAATATACATTTTAATAACCCTGAAAACTAAAAAATACGTATCTAAAGTACATTCAGGCGCTTGAAGAAGTTAAAATTTGACAGGAAGCTATTAAAAAAGTGCAGTGCAACACTGAAGGCAGGAAAAATCAAAATTAATATAGATAGTAGGTATGATAGCCGAGTTTTATAGCAAGTTTTCATTAAAATATTCAATGTGAGACAACAAAAGCCATTTTCATTTATAAAATTTCGAAGGTATCAAACTATAATTCTTTAGAGCAATGGATTGAGCTAACAAGCGCGTAGCAAAATCAAAAGTTTTTTCATTGATAACACAAAACAAAATATGTAAGTTTTACATAGGTTTAAAAATATTGGAATATGCTGAGAAACAGCGTTAAACAATGGTACAAATTAGGAAACTAAAAAATAATTAATTTACTTTTTATTTTTTAAAAATTAAACTTGAAAATTTAGTAAAGAAACAAGGCAGTAGTCGAATACGAGCTAAAAATTAAAATTATTTTTTACTGAATGCACTGGTGTGTACAAGTCTAATTAACCTCTGACAAAAGTCAAAAGCAGTGGAATTGACAGTCAACTAAATTATTATTTAACTAGCTTACCAATTTAGAATAGATTCCTGGAGTTGAGCAGTTGATTTAAGATACTCAACCGAAGCCATCTTTAATATATTCGAAAGCAAGTAATAAGATATCCGCTCTCGTGAACTCGTTAGTTATACCACGTTCTATGCATGTTCCATTAAATTAAAGACATAATTAGAAATAAAATAGAAATACAATAATTATAAAGAACTAGGCAAGATTATACCCGAATCTGGACTCCTTTTATAAAATGTGTCAATCGTAATGTAGAAGTCATCAACTCTTTTAAGAGCAAAATTATATTAGACTTGCGAAGTTAAACCAGCAACTTTTTGATGAATGCTTCTCTTTCTGCACAATAATCTAACTTAAACAAAATAGGAGAGCCGAAATTTAATATAAAAGACTAAAAGTACGTAGTGCAGCATATTTTTGCAATCAACTCCTATCAAAGCATTTTAATTTGTTAGTTTTTGAAAGTTATCGCACGCATCCTCTTTACAAGAAATATCCATGAAACACAAATTGCTGTGCTCACCGAGTATGTTTTTATTTCGAAAATTATCATTTATTTGGGCCTTTAAGTGTATCTAAAGAGAGACATTTTGGTTTAAAGTTGGCTGCAATGAAAGGGAAATTATTTTTCGGTGCGATTTTATGGCTGTTCGTCTTTGGATACGCAAATGCGAGAACATGCAGTAAAGTACGTTTACTAATCGGTAATCGAAAAACTCATAATCACAATTACTTCTTGCTATTAGGTTAACGTGAATTAATAAGGAATCAGGATCATTGATTTAAGCTACTGTAAAAGGGCGCTCATGTTTTATTGCTTATCTAAGGTGATTTTCTATAAATTTTGCGCAAAAATTGCTCAAGGAGTTTGTTAATAATTTCGTCTTTTAACTGTAGAGCTTGAATTGAAGCTTTCACAGCTTGCTGGGTTGATATATTAAAATAATAAGAAAACTGTATTAAGATATTTAAACTTCCCCATATATTGCATTCATGAGTTTGCTTATAGGATGGGTCTAACTTTCTACTTAAGGACTAAAGTCTAAAAGTTTAAAATTAAAAAGGAAAGTTTATATAAACTTATAAATGCTTAAACTTATAGTTAATACAATATTTTGCTGACTATCAAACAAATTTATGGAAGTTAAATTGGTTAAATTTTCTTGCTATACTACAGTGTTTAATTTTTCTCAATGCTTGTCATATTTACTTTACTTTCATTAATATAGGAAGACCTTCAATTTACTTATACTGAGTGCAGCAACAATATGCGCTGGCGTGTTCAAGTGCCTAAACCTGAAGTTCAATGCACAGGCAATAATGTGGCCTTTCCAACACAAGGCCTTCCATGCAGTAAGGCATTTTCTATGCATTTATAAAATAAAACAAATTAGAATTTTTAAAAGTATTTAACATTCTTATCTTAAATAAAATTTACAGATTTTACCTGCCCATCTGGAAACTATTTGGATATTGAAAAATCTCAATGCAGCCAATGCCCTGTAGGATTTTATTCCTTAGGATCTGGTATTCTGTTTGACACTTTCTATTCTGTGCCACCAGAGTTGGTGATCATTGCAGAGCAGCTTGGGACTGAAGCAAATGTCTCCTGCGATAGGTGAGTATTGGGCTTTTGGATTGTTAACCTGTCCCAAATGTGGATTGTTAACCTGTCCCAAATGTGGATTGTTAACCTGTCCCAGATGTGGATTGTTAACCTGTCCCAGATGTGGATTGTTAACCTGTCCCAGATGTGGATTGTTAACCTGTCCCAGATGTGGATTGTTAACCTGTCCCAGATGTGGATTGTTAACCTGTCCCAGATGTGGATTGTTAACCTGTCCCAGATGTGGATTGTTAACCTGTCCCAGATGTGGATTGTTAACCCTGTCCCAGATGTGGATTGTTAACCTGTCCCAGATGTGGATTGTTAAACCTGTCCCAGATGTGGATTGTTAACCTGTCCCAGATGTGGATTATTAACCTGTCCCAGATATGGATTGTTAACCTAAAGTGCTTTCTAGCCATCCTGGTTGTGTTGTGTTATGATTGTAATGATTGCATTTTAAGCCCTACAAAGGTTCTATTTAACGCAGTTACTCTTCACAATCAAAAAACGAACCCCGCAGAGCCACCTGGCTACCAATGGGCAGTTTCTTAGCTGGAAGACCAAATGGTCGCTGCCTGCTCAAGCTGATGCTCACGGTAAACTTAGTATCCGAGGGCATGGTGACGTTTCGTTATCAGTACAAGCGAAGCGAAGCGCTGTTTATGTTCGACGTGCAGAATGACAGGTGCGAGAGCCTGGGAGATGCCGGCCCCGGACCCTGGATGGAGGAGACTGAGCAAGGAGAGATCGCGTCTAGGACGGTAGGGTAATCTACTCACACTCTATTCTCAATCCACTCACATTCTATTCTCAATCTACTCACATTCTATTCTCAATCTACTCACATTCTATTCTCAATCTACTCACATTCTATTCTCAATCTACTCACACTCTATTTATTCTCAATCTACTCACATTCTATTCTCAATCTACTCACACTCTATTTATTCTCAATCTACTCGCATTCTATTCTCAATCTACTCGCATTCTATTCTGAATCTACTCTTATTCTATTCTTAATCTACTCACATTCTATTCTCAATCTACTCACATTCTATTCTCAATCGACTCACATTCTATTCTCAATCTACTTACATTCTATTCTCAATCTACTCACATTATATTTATTCTCAATCTACTCTCATTTTATTTATTCTCAATCTACTCACATTCTATTCTCAATCTACTCACATTCTATTCTCAATCTACTCACATTCTATTCTCAATCTACTCACATTCTATTCTCAATCTACTCACATTATATTTATTCTCAATCTACTCTCATTATATTTATTCTCAATCTACTCACATTCTATTCTCAATCTACTCACATTCTATTCTCAATCGACTCACATTCTATTCTCAATCTACTCACACTCTATTTTCAATCTACTCATACTATATCTATTCTCAATCTACTCTCATTCTATTCTCAATCTACTCACACTATATTTATTCTCAATCTACTCTCATTCTATTCTCAATCTACTCACATTCTATTCTCAATCTACTCAAATTCTATTCTCAATCTACTCACACTATTTATTCTTAATCTACTCACACCCTATTCTCAATCTACTCGCATTCTATTCTCAGTCTTTTTTCACTCTACTCAAAATCTGAATATTGTTTTTTTAAATATGGGGTTGTCGTGCGATTTACAGGCTCTATGAAGGCCAGCCCCCAAGGCACAGAGTGTGCATGCCTGACGATTAGAAAGTCAAATGGGCTGTGTTTTACCAGGGTGCCGCAGCCCTCCTGCCAATAATGATTTATTGCCGTCTCCAGACAGCCCTGCGAATCGGCATGAACGTGCTTCGCTGGACACTGGTAGCCCCGACGAGAGGTCCAGACTCCGACAAGATCTCCAGCCCGGACAGCCAGTCAAACGCTGACAACAACTATCCGGCCCTGTTGCACTCAATCGAGGTCACCGGCCTGCCATTTGTCTACAGCTGCCAGCCGTGCCACGCTGGATCGCACACGTCAGCACCCGGTCAGGCCCGCTGCACAGCCTGTCCGAGAGACCAGTTCTCACCTGGCGGCGGAGTCTCTTGTCAAGCCTGTCCGGGTGATCAATACGCCCCGCCCGGCTCGTCCGAGTGTCAGCCCCGGCCAGAGTGCCGACTGTACGAGGCTTGGCAAGCGCCGTGCGACAGTGCCGATGGCAAGACCCGGTTGCAGCACCGGTGGGTGCAGCCGCAGGTGAGAGAACCAACACCTTGTTTAGCTTGGAGTAAAACGCAACTCATAAATTGACGATTGAAAAACCAGCGTAGTAAGCGACAGTAGCAAGCTTAAAAGAATCGCCCTTCACGAATCACCCTTCGCGAATCGCCCTTCACGAATCACCCTTCACGAATCACCCTTCACGAATCGCCCTTCACGAATCACCCTTCACGAATCGCCCTCTGAGCTTCCCTTTAGGAATTGCCGCCCTCTGAGCTTTCCTTTCAGGAACCGCCTTCTTCCCTTCAGGAATCGCCCTCTTCCCTTCAGGAGCCGCCCTCTGAGCTTTCCTTCAGGAACCGCCCTCTTCCCTTCAGGAACCGCCCTCTTCCCTTCAGGAACCGCCCTCTTCCCTTCACGAATCGCCCTCTGAGCTTCCCTTCAGGAATTGCCGCCCTCTGAGCTTTCCTTTCAGGAACCGCCCTCTTCCCTTCAGGAATCGCCCTCTTCCCTTCAGGAGCCGCCCTCTGAGCTTCCCTTTAGGAATCACCACCCTCTGAGCTTCCCTTCAGGAATCACCACCCTCTGAGCTTTCCTTCAGGAATCACCACCCTCTGAGCTTCCCTTCAGGAATCACCGCCCTCTGAGCTTCCCTTCAGGAATCACCACCCTCTGAGCTTCCCTTCAGGAATCACCGCCCTCTGAGCTTCCCTTCAGGAATCACCACCCTCTGAGCTTTCCTTTCAGGAACCGCCCTCTTCCCTTCAGGAGCCGCCCTCTAAGCTTCCCTTCAGGAATCACCACCCTCTGAGCTTCCCTTCAGGAATCACCACCCTCTGAGCTTCCCTTCAGGAATCGCCGCCCTCTGAGCTTCCCTTCAGGAATCGCCGCCCTCTGAGCTTCCCTTCAGGAACCGCTACTCACCCGCCACCCCGCAGGTGTGCAAAGAGTCGCAGCAGGGAGCCAAGCTGCCGCAGCCGGGCCCGGAGGAGCCCTGCTCCCGGAACCCCTGCCACCCAGGCGCCCAGCTTGTTGAATCGCCCGCTCCGATCCGCTGCCGCGCCTGTCCACCCGGCCAGTTTTCGGCCGACTCGTCCGGACAATGTCGGCCATGCCCGGCCAGCACGCAGCCGCGAATCGAACTGCTGGTTAATAACTGGCTGCTCGTACCTTTGGATGACAAGTGAGGTCTAGTGTGGGCATTTTTTCTGTTTCTCTACTCATCTACTCCTTGGACTCCACTTCTTCTCACCCACTCTACTTCTCTCCCTACCCCAGCAATCTCTACTTCTCTCCCTACCCCAGCAATCTCTACTTCTCTCCCTATCTCTAGCACTCTTACTTCTCTCCCTACCTGCCGCACTCTAATTCTCTCCCTACCTTTCCCAGTCTACTTCTCTCCCTACCTCTAGCACTCTACTTCTCTCCCTACCTCTAGCACTCTACTTCTCTCCCTACCTCTAGCACTCTTACTTCTCTCCCTACCTCTAGCACTCTAATTCTCTCCCTACCTTTCCCAGTCTACTTCTCTCCCTACCTCTAGCACTCTACTTCTATCCCTACCTCTAGCATTCTACTTCTCTCCTTACCTTCAGCACTCACTTCTCTCCCCACACTATATACCTTTCTCACTACTCACTCTACTTCTCTCTACCTAACTGTATTTCCCCATATCCCCATCATTATTGTCTTTAATCATCAAATTGTCAAACATTCATCAGAGGGCAGCAGAAGAGAAAACCTGCTGAGGCGGACTCTCTCCCTAGCGCCACCGGCGACTTTCTCAGCGTTTCCTGCCACTCCACCGATCCCGAGCTGGGGTGTCCCGGCGGCTCCGG